>CM056997.1:184256599-184856599 GCA_029891345.1 Dryococelus australis | reverse complement strand
TCAGGCAGTGTGGTGTCTTGAGAGTTATTATATCTACGGGAAAATGGGCTAGGGTTGATTGGCTTACGTCAACATCCTTCCTATTCAAAACACTTTCCAACATTTTAACAAAACTACATCAGATAAATATCTTTATTGTAATAAGAGCCTTGTCTCGAAAACGTAAATGGGTCAGAATAAATAAGATGATGGCCAGCTCACAGAAAAGACAAAGATGCTCTATCGGACTCTGCCCAAAATATTGTTTGTGCTATTAGCGACATTTTGGCTGTGAAATATCAGGTTGACATAATTTAGGTGACATCCAACAGTTATCCTAAAAATACAGTGGACCATTGTCTTTTCTCTTATGGCAAACATTCTGCCTCAAAAAAGTCATCATGCTGTTAAAAGCTAGCTAACATCTTGAGTAGTAGGCGAGAGTTGGGACAGGAGCCTGAACTGGCTGTGCCTCTGGCCGCAACATTGGATTTTTTTTTCCCCCAAAAATCGCTCATTTTTAGACAAAATTGTTTCTCCCTAAAAAAATTTCCTGTGTGTTTCCTTTGTGTGGTCTGTGTGGATGAACGGTTGAAGTAGGCTAAAGCTATAGTGGGTTGAACATTGAATGTTGAGGTGCCTGCTCGTGAGTGTATAAGTAGCCAGATTTCAGTTAAAAACATTAGTTTGACAGTGGCAGTCGTGAAAGACACATCATCTCAGCTCATGCAAGCAACTGGAATATATAATGGAGCCAAAGGTTACTGGTAAATCAACGCCTGAGGTTGGCACAGAGCTATCGGACTCTAAGGATGGGACACCTGAGGCAGCAGTATCATCACCATCAACTTCTTCAGGTGTGCGACACACAGCATCATCGACTTCTTCGGATGGATCATCTACAGCAGTACTGCCATCGACACTTCACCAAGGTTTGTTGCTGTTACTGTGACAAAATTTTTGCCTACAGCTAGATTGCGAGGAAGTATGAAAAAGTACTTGTGTGAGGGGTCCTTCATGTGCTATGCAATAATGTGGCAAGAGCAAAAATCTGTTCAAACATGTTGGTGAAATCCCATCGAACGAATTCTGCCTGAAACTATCAGCATTCAAGTGTGCTTTAAAGGATTATGTGATTGGAAATAACTTCATAGGTACGGAAAACACATGTACATACCTGGACCATATTAAGCAAAGGATAATCAATTAACAGAAGAATTTGAAGAAGGCCACATAAAATACAATGTTTGGTTGGAGTGTACCTACAAAAACTGAAACCTTTGGATGAAACCATGAGTCGCCGAGAATTCAAGATTGCGATTAAAGCACTGTACAATGTTGATATTATCCCAGAGGCTGTAGAAGCCTTGAAAGAAAAACTTTGTCGTGAAGAAGAATATATGGGCAAGGGTTCTGGTTGGGTGCTTGCTAGTATAGACTGCCTTCAGCTGCATATAAACAGTGTCATCGACAAATTAGTTCCTGGTTCCTGCTCCTTCTGACATGTCGACAGCCGAACCAACTGAACCTACTAGTTGACGTGAGCCAAGCTCCTAGCCCTTAGACCATTTAACCAACGTCACCAACATCTGCAACAAGGAGGTGCAATCCACCATGCGCAGTAACACATCGATAAGCTACACAACACAATGCAAGACAGTGCAATGTAGTGGAGTGTAAGTACATGTTACAGGTACACTGCAACGAAGTGGAGGACAGTGGCCATTCGGCCACGTGCGGAGAGTGCAAGGATACCAGTAAATAGTACCATGTGTATTATTATTTATAAGATACTGTATAAAAAGGGCTAGGGTGTTGAAAAACCATCACGTACTTAAGGAAGGACACCCATAATAATATTTCTAAAGCCCTATAGTAGTTTTTAAGTGTTTTGCAAGCATTTTGTAAGTGTACTCATTAACGTGTCATCAGCTGCACCTCATTGTGTTTGTTCTTATGTTATTGAATTTTTAAGCAGGCTATTGCAAGTGTGTCAGTGTTTAGTATAGTTTTGAACGAGCATGGTGCCAGAAAGTAGTTCCATGTGGCACTCTCTGGCAGCAACCCCAGCGAGCGCACCATGTTGGAAAGACAGTAGATTTTCAGAGCTTAGAGTGGTCGGTCGTGTGCCGTTCGGTTCCACCCCTGGGCAGCATGCATATTTAGTACCAACAATTTTAACTGCAATAATTTAATAATATTCAAGAACCTTTTTCGTTAGCTGCCCGGGAAACCGTCTCTTTCTTCCCCAGCGCTTGAATCGCCTGGGGAAGTGTAGTTTCTGCACCTTAAGTCAAGTACGGGCTTCACGTCAATTTTTAACAGTTTCACCGCTGCCGACCATATCTTCTCCTGCTCGTAACATGTAAAGTGTTGCCCTAGGGGCATGTTCAGCAAATGCCTAGTAAATATCACTTTGTAAATCGGGTGTTTTTATTCAGTTATACCGCAAGGCATTTCAGGGTATGGGCCCTTACAATTTCCCACCAATTTTCGCGTGTGTCAGAACTTTCGTGTTTTGTTTACAAGTATTTCAGTGAAATGTATTATAGGGGTGTGGCTGCCCTCAATATTCTACTGCATAAAACACGTACAGTTCATCAAGTTTCATCAGAGGAGTGCAGCAGCATGTAAGGTTAGCTGTCTTAGGCCATCGATGACAAGACCCAGTGAAACGAGTCTGCTATACCACTTCACTGTACTAAGTCTGGTAATGCCTGGCACCCCAAGTAAAATACCTCATCCCATTCACCTCATCCAGACACATCCACTCCTAAAAATTCCAAGATTTCCAAATTTTTATTCTGGCTCCTGCTCCACCATCCATGAACCACATCCCACGACACTCGAAGCACTTGGACACAGTCAAAATGTCGCCCAACTTTGTGGCCTGTCTTTGATTCTCAACTTCCTGAACATCAGAAACCCGCAAAATTTCACCAAATTTCAATATTTCTCCTGAACATTGTCCCACTGTTTTCCCCTACCCGCAATGGAGAAGGAAACAGGGTCTGCAACAGCACGCTCTCATCATCAGGACACCCTCCAGACGCCTGCAAGATGTCGGGGAAGGCGAGCACATGGTCAGAGGAAGAGCACGGGGAAGAGCAGTGAGTGCCCACCATTACAGCAAGGCATTTCAGGGTACGGGCCGTAACAATTTCACGCCAATTTGCACGTGTGTTCTGTTTTCAAGTATTTCAGTGTAATGTATTGTAGGGGTGTGGATTCCCTCAATATTCCACTGCATAATACACGTACAGTTCATTAAGATTCATCAGAGGAGTGCAGCAGCATGGAAGTATAGCTGCCTTTGGCCATCGATGACACGACCCAATGAGAAGACTCTGCTCTACCACTTCAAGGCACTATGTCTGTAGTCCCTGCTCCCAAATTTTTATTCTGGATCCTGGCCTACCAATCATGAACCACATCTCACCGCACTCCGAGCACTTGGAAGCCGCATTGTGTATCATCTAAAGAACTTTCAGTGGCTAATCGGTTTGCTGCAAAGACTTTGCCTTCAAGCTTACTACATGACGACATGTAGTTTATAAATGCTATGATAGTCGGCTTCATGTTTAATGATGGACTGAGATTTGTATAAGGTTGTGTTTGTATAAGGATGTGTAATCGAACATGAATATTTTTTATGTGTTTTTGTAGGAATAAACTTAAATAAAATTATAAAAAACAAAAATACTTTAATAAATTATTTTTTTATTTTAATCCTGTATCGTAACCAGTCTGTTCGACCTCGTAAAGAACAGAAAAATATTGTTTTAAGTTAATTAATAATGTGGTTATATAAATGGTCTTTAACATACATTCCTGCAGCTATAAATGGTGATTCCATAATTGAATTTCACAAGCCTATCTCATAAGGAATAGCAAATTTTATTCCCCTGTGACTATAAATATTCACTTACTTACCGCACCGACTTGCTAAATCATTTTTTTTTAAAGAATATAATAACAATTAATGCAAGCAAAGGCATATACAATTCAGAAGGTCACGTAAGGATGCAACTTTCATATTTAAACCATGGGTGCTTATTCAAATTTTTCGTTAATTTTTCATATTCTTTATGTTTCGAAAGCTCTCGAAACGAATAAAAACTTCGAGAAACGCAATTTGATATTCTGGCTGTTTCCGAATAATGGCCTAATGGATCCCTTAGGGTAAGGGATCCATAGAAAGAGAAATATAGTGGAAGCGGCAGTATTGGCTTAGTTTCCGAATTCCCATTAGGGTTACAGATGCACCTCTCCACGCATGCACTGCCAAGGGATGCGACACTCGCATCCACTGTCGCATCCACACATCCCTGCGGTATGGAGTTCGTTCGTCATATGTTAATATTATTGTTACATTGATTTCGCACATGTGGTGCGAACCGACGGTACACACGACCTGCCTCTCTGGATACCTTGCGTCTACTGTAGTTCCAACATGGCGTGCGTGCCGGAATGAGTATAGTAGAGGGGAATAGGGCTGAGGGAGTCAGTCATCTGCTGGGAGTGGTGATGGTGGGACCTCTTGAAATGTAAGTATTTTAAATAAATTTTTATAAATTTTTTAATACTTATAATTTTTTTTATATTTTCATTATTATTATTATTATTAAATAATTATCTACATAATTTGTAAAATAAATTAATAATACATTTTTAAATTATTTCTATAATATTTTCAACAAAACATTTTGTTATAAAATTTTAAGAACAATTTAAAGTTTTTTTTAAATTGTATTGGGTTTTTGGAGTAAAGGTCAGGGATCAACTATCAAAGGTCATGCATCATTGGTCACATGGCACTGGCTTCTAATATGGTGGATGGTGATTTAACAATACGGCGATTATGTGGCTCTTGCACTCCTTTGCTCTGTGCCCATGCAACAGACTTCCCAAAATATTTCTACTGACTATGAGATTTATCGGCTTTGACTGGAAAATCCGAATTTTACCCTTATGAAATCATATCCGAAAACAAGTTAAATTACATGACAAGTGTTTGTTTTTATAAGTCAACCATTCTAGTCATGAACATAGAAACTTTGTTCCTGTATATATTTTCCAACTTGCAAAAAAATGTTACACCATCGATGCATTTAATTACTTAAATAAAAACAGCTTGAATTATGTTTTACCAAAAGAATTATTAAAATTCCTTCGACCCATAAAAGAACAGAATTTTCTGCAAAATTACATTGTATTTAAGAAATCGAAATAACAGAAAACCGCTCGCTTCAATTTCTACACAGTTTATAACTGTATATTAAAAAAATGAAATCAATAAAACAATCATGTTGTCAACATCTCAAGACTACCTATCTAGTATACACATTGATGCCCTTGATCAATTCGTTGAGACAGTGGTAGAAAAAATAAACAATAACTAGGAGACAATTAGAATTATATACCATTTGCAACAAATACGTATACTCGTAGTGGTTTGGATTTTCTAAAGCCTTGTGTTCGACAACTTTATGACGAAACAAACAGGAGGTTAAAAGTAAAATTTCATGTTAATAAATTTGCATACGTGGTAAATGATATCTTCTGAATTTTTTGAAAACATTGAAAATCGACTGCGAAATATCGTTCACTGCCAAATAGTTTCTATCTGATTTGATAAAATGTGAATAATTTTGGCAGTATTTTGCATATCCGAAACATAAACCAAGACAATCATTAATTCTACCATTTAGATCTATCGATACCCGAGGTGATTTGCGACTTATACATCAAATATCGCGCCGATCGAAAACACAAAAGATGAAAACAATCAAAAACTTTATCATAGCCTTTCCTCACTATTGGGCTCCTTGAGTAAATGTCATCATTACTTTCTAATCATTCAGTGTCCTTTTACCGACATTCATTTGCTGGAAGTTAAATAATCAGCGATGAGGGGATATATTTCTGATGTTTTCTTTACGGAGGTGTATCCTTTACAAAGTTGTTCAGATTTAATTATTTTATTCATTTGGCTACCGGAAGTAGTCAAGCTCCTATCAAGTGACAGCTTAGGAAAGTAGCCAGAAGGACTTCCTTCTAGGTGTGACCTTTGAAGGTCCAGCAGCATAATAATTTGCTGGGATTTTATTAGGAAAATCCCCAGCATCTGCATAATGGTAGATCAGATTTTATTACCCAGAGGTTCTAGTTGGGATTTAAGAGCCAGTCAAGTTAAGAATACGGCTGAGCCTCTTGTAATTGTCAGCTAAAAAAATTAATTCGAAGGGGGTGGGGGAGGGACCCAGGGCGAGGTAACACCATCCTAGTGAATGGCTTTCCAGCTGGGACCTGAAGGTGCCCGTCATCCCTGAACATGACATGAAGTGAGATGCTAGGATGGAGCGGCGCTGGAATGCAAGGGTGGGGGAAATGGGAGTACCCCAAGAAAACCCACCGACAAGCGGCATCGTCCAGCACGATTCCCATATGCGAGAATCCGGGAGTTAACCCTCCGGGGATCGAGCCCGGATCGCCTAGGTGAGAGGCGAGTGTGCTAGCCACTGTGCCACCGCTACCCCATTGGCAGCTATATTTATGAGTGAGTTAGGCCTAAGAAGAGATGCAAAGGACATCTTCGAAACAATGTTAAAGGCTTAACTTTTGACCTACGTCCAGGTGACGATACTTATTTCTGAGGTCTACTATTTATTTGATTACATATTGAAGTGTTCTGCAGAGACTAAATTTACTCTACTTTCGTTCAGAATTAGCTACAGACTTGATCATTTGTGATTTTTCAGTTTTTATTGAGATGTAGTATCCTGTAGTCGTGCTTTCTGATGAGTTTAGCACCGGAGTAATTAATGATTTCATGAACCCAATAAGATATAAGAATAGTGAACATTCTACAGTATTGACTTATTTGAGATTAGATAGATGTGTTCATGAATAGTCATTTTAAGGCTACAGTTACTACGAGACTTGTGTTAGTAATTTGTTCTGAACTGATATGGAGCTCTTTAAACTAATATTAGGAAAGAAAGCACTAAATGATAACTACTTCTGGAAAACCATAATTTAAAGTTATTTAAATATACAAGTTTAAGTTATTTTGATTTGTGGAAGATTTTAATATTTTGTTTTAATTAATTTAATTTAAAGTCTCAGTAATTTTTTTATCCTTGAAAGGGTGTTAGTATAATATCTGATACACAGTAAAACCTACTTGCTTACAAAATATTAAATATGATTTCATCACACTTAATTTAATTTTTGACAAATATGCTATTTTTATTTTCATTTAAGTATTTTCATACAAGTTTGTTGTAATAATTAATTATTATTTTCTGGTTCAATCCTTCCTTAATTAAAGTCAGTTTATCCCTGTGGTTTGTTTTGATTGAATAACTTTATCAGAGTGTTGATGTGCATGAGTTTGTCTTTCCTAAGCATTGCATAGTTACGGTGTCAACAAGGTTTTCTACCTAAGGAAAAAGTTGGTAAAATTTCAGTACAATATATATGTTTGGTTTTCACACTACTATTCACACACTATCTCATGGCGCAACAAAAGTATGTGACAATTCAATATGTAATTACCGTGAAAATAGTTCAACTACTATATTCTTCTCAGTCTGGTGTAGTGGCTAGGTTACAAGTTGTAGAAAGGACGATAAGATTGGCATCGCAATTTGAAATCTGTCATTACAGCCGAATCTGGATTCGTTTACACTAATTAGGCCACTACAGGTGTTTCGTTAATGTAATAATTGGATACGAGCCATGAGAAAATGGGACTCTGATAATCGTAACACCGACGCATATAGCATTTTGTTTCGGGCAAAACCCCTTGAAAACCAATTTAGAAGATTTGTTTATTCCATCATTTTTAATTCAAGCAAAAATGCCAAATAAAAAAATAACGATGACGAAGTTGGGGATGGTGGCTGTGACAAACGAATACTGTGAGTTAATAATAAAACTTTATTGTATCCACGAGCAGATTGCGTATTTTCAAATGTGAAATTGTGGTTTTACCATTGTGATGATATCCAAAGTGATGTGGAAAATGCTCTTGAATGTACCATTAGCTCGCCTGTCAAATTGTTGAGAAATCAATGAGATAACAAACAATATTTGCGGAAAAAGTAAATATTGAAGTAGTAAAATTACCAGTTTTATTTCGCACAAAACTACACTATCTGATCTTCGCATCGACCGTAAAACATTTCCCAGTCAAAATCGGTATGCTCATTGGCAAAGACTTCCCTCATGCGTGCCCAGGCTCCAAGGTAAGCACGCTCCCCAATAACTTGGTAAGATTTTACCTCCCCAGCAGCCCCGCCCTTACACTTTTCGCCCCCCTCATCATCATTCAAGCCCATATGTACCTCCCGGTCGGAGGGGCTATTGTTGGCTTTGTACGATAGTTACCATTCTTGATGAATCCCTCATTTCAGAACTAGTGCATTAATGCTTATTTTAGTCAAACTACCTTGAAATTAATCGATAGTTATAATCTTTGAAAAATAACGATATAAAAATATTTAAAAAACATTATAAATACAACAATAAACCCCTTAAATAATTCAGATCTTCAACGACAATACATGGGGAATTCTTCTTTCGCCTTTACATGAACCAGTTTAACAACTGTGCAGAATATTTAGCTCATAAACATAATATGACTTTTCATCCCTGTCTCAAAAATGCAATTCTCAAATGCCATCTGAAGTCATTGTGGCTGAGGGTTGACTCTGCTCGCCACCCACCAAGGCGATTCTGATTCAATCCCTGACCGGGTCACTCCAGATTTTCGCATGTGGGAATCGTGCCGAACGACGTCGTTGGTTGGCGTTCTTTTTTTTTCGTGGATCTTCCGTTTCCTCCACCATTTCATTCTGGTGTTGCTCCATACTCATCTCAATAACTCTCATTGGCTCTCAAGACCTCGCTGTTTAGACACGTCCAGATCTCTTCACTCACTCACTCAAAAGCAAACTAATTGGGATCTGTGGTATTTCATCATACTCGCGTTTCAATTACATTAATTTGAACTGGTGTCATTATCACAACTTGAATTGCACGACTTGTATAACCATGACGATCATCATATCTGCAACATATTTCCCATGATGCTGTGATCCGAATTAGATTTGAGATTACTCTATCCGATGATTGTCTAACGTGCAGGAAGCTAGTAGCAAGTGTCAAGGTGTTGGTCGATAAGGACATTGGTTAGATGAGATGCTGTGAATATAGTTTGGAATCTCGATGGAGATGATTACTCAGGGTGCCAGATAATGTCGGGTTAACAATATCGTGAAGTTGGAGGGCTGACTCGTTCCTCAGGGTCGTTCGGCCGACGACCATGGCAAATTCCTCCAAGTGCAGTTGTTGTCTCATCTCAGAATAAAATTAATACTGATTGAATATTTTCCTTACTTGTTGCGTTGTGGGATATCTGGTCTCACCACACACCCATACGAAGCATTGTTACTCATTATACCGACTCGTGACCATTTCAAACATACTTGCACAGTAAATTACACTTTAAGAAAATTGGCGGGAGAAGGCCCATACATTAAATGCCTTGCGGCGGACTGCAAATAAATCACATGTGTAAATTCGTCACTGTTGAAATTTATACAGTTACGTTGCTACATATCCATAGAAGAGAACTTACATTAGTCACATAAAATAAATTAAGCTCATTTTAAGCCTACCCAACGATGCAAACACTGGGTAGGTGCGAGGGCACTACTTCCTTGCACACAACATTTGCAAATCGGAAACATACCATGTGTGTCGGTTGTTACACATTGCTTGCAAAATTAACCCTGTTAATAATATTGATTATTACATAAAATTGCAATTGCGTGGATGAGGTGAAGATGAAAAATATGTGAATAAACACTACAGAAAATTACACAAAGAAACATTTTTAAAATCTTTATTAGTTGTGACCCCTTGCGCGAACTTACCTTGCCCTTTTAATTGCACAAATTAATTAAACAGAAATATTACAGGGTTTACTTTCAGATTCTTGCACCATGCGCACATGGTGCACTTGTGTCGTCCCTTGCCACACTGCACTGCATTTACACTCGTAGAGCGTGCACACATACCTGTGTTATGGAAACTGGTGTGGCGAGCAAACGGACTAAGAAGAAGGTGTTAACATGGGGACACGTCAAATGCTTTCCCCCCCTTTTCTTTCCACACTCGCGAGATCATTTTCAGCCGCACGTTTCACTGATGACAGACACGCTTCCTTGTGTCTGCCCATCGTGGACGTTGTACGAAGGGGCTTCTTGCAAGCCCCCTACATTCTGGAACCGCTGGCTGCTGCCATTGATCTGCATGCTCTTGCCGTCGCTGTGGTGCTCTTGTGCTCATGCACGTGCGGCATGCTGCAGGAGGCTGGCATCGGCTTGCTGAGTGGTGGATCTCGTATGAAACTCACAATCCTCTGTCGTTGCTGCCACTGCTGCCCTCCTCGTGCACAAACACCACAATGCTGTAGGTAGCTATGCGGACTAGCGACCACTGGGGAGTTGGAGTCACCCTCGGGTGATTCCCCAACTGGAGATGGCACCATTTGCTTCTTCTGCCATGCTGTCCTCCTCGACGAGCAGCATCACATCTACAGGCATCATGTCATCTCCTGGTGGACCCCCTTACAGATGTGTCACCATTGGTTGCAGTTCCGAATCTCTTTGGGTTGTGCTGATAGCAGCTGTGCTGGCTATTTACATGAAGCCAGCCGTTAGTTGCGCCCTGTCTTTCGCCAATGCACCAGGCGATATAGTGCCTTAGGCACCCTCTGCTGGTGGTCCTGGGGCAGGTACTGGCCCACCTCTCGTGCTCGTTATTTCCCCCTGGAGCTCATACTCGACGGCGCCATCGTGAGTCTCCAGGCCCTGTATGCTTCCTCCGTGTTGTGCATGCATCTCCTCTCTTGCCTGTTTTGTGTGGTTTGCAGCAGATTTTGAAGTGGGTTTGGATCTTGGTTCGATGCACTATCCGTCATCCGGACCTATGTCGTCCTGGCACCTTGAGGACATGGCCTTGTCCAGCATTGGCAACACCTTGTGGCATCTGTTGGGGGGAGGGGGCAGTACCTGTGTGAGGTACTGCCCCACTCCCATCTCCTCTCCCTTGCTCTGTAGTCTTGTCAGGCGTTGCTCCATCGTGGGTATTTTTTTCACCGGCCTTGTTGAGGTCGCGGGCGTCTCCAGGTGTTAGTTGTACGGCGTCTCGGTGATTCTGGTTCGTTGTTCTCCCCTGCGGACCAAGTTGGTTGTTGGCCCTAGCACCTTAATGACCCAGTGTGCACCAGTCCATCGCGCAGCAAGTTCGGCGCAAAAGTTTTGGAGGGCTGCCGACAGGGTTGACCGGGTTCGAGCGTGGATGGGGCTCGCTTGCTCGTAGGGAATTTGCCAATATCCACTTCTGAGGTCTAATAATTTCATTACTGTTGCCTTGCCGAGTGTTGTGAGCAAATATTTTTCCCTTATAGAGCATGGCAGATCTTTTCATGTTACCTAGTTGATAGGATGGAAGTCCTTACAGAAGCGCCAACTCCATCTTTCTGAGGTGCTAATGTAATGGCGGAGTTATATTTACTGTGTGTCGGCTCGATAACCTCGTCTGCTAACATCTCTCTAACTTGCTCACATATTATTTTGGTTTGATGTAGTATGTAACTATACATTCCTGCATAAATTGGCACCTCTTGCGTAAGCGGGATTGCATGTTCGGCTACTGTTGTTCTTCGGAACACATCTGTTTTATCAAAAAACTCCCTCCTCTCACTCAATATATTATTGCGGGATCTCATGATCGAATTCCTCTAATGATACCAGGGGCAAGTCACTAGCAACTGCCCTTTCTACAGTGTACACTGCGCGCTGTTCTTTTGTGCCGAAATGAATTCTCCTTTACCCTGGTTGTACTACTGTATTTAATTCCTGTAAGCAAGGCACACCTAATATTGCATATTACTTAACGTCTTCAATTACAAAAGCACTCATTATCGTTTCTAAGTCCCTGACTTTTACTGTAACTGTTGCTTCTCCCAATGGCCTGTCACTTAATTGACAGGTAGCGATATTGGGATTCACGATACAAGGCTGCTCAAAGTAATATGATGAGGCCGTATTAATTAGCGCATGACATCAGAATAAACTTCTCCTGACACCCACTCACCTGCTGAATGGATGCCTGCTGCTGTGTTTTGTCAGTTTTTGTTGACAGGATCAGAGCGGAGAAGGCATGACCCTACTGGAAGTTTCCCTGTAGCCTTGTTGTACGCCCTTTGTAGGTGCCTACGTGCGGATTGTTTGGGCATGTTCTATGCCAGTGGAAAACAATTGCTGGACAAAAGTAGCGACATGGATTTGCGGGTGCCTGACTTTTGTCGAGCTGCACTTGTTTTTGGCCAGTGTTGCCACATGCACATTCACTAGGCTTATCACCTAGGCGTGGAGTGTTTTCACTGTGTGCACATGCCGTGTCCCATTCTGGTTTGCTCCCGAACTGCTTCACGGGATGGTCTACCTGGTCCCGTGGCGTGTTGTTTCCAGAATGATAGAAGCCTTGAGAACCTCCTCCATATTGCTGTTCAGGAAAGGTAGCAGTGCAGCTGTGTATTCTGGTAAGGTGAATTCGGTAATGATTTCCAGTTGCGAGTGGAATCGCTTGATTAGATGTGTCTTTTGTGTGATGAACGTTGGTAGTTGTTCACCAGGCTGTTGCTCCTGCCAGAGTAACTTGCTTTGTACTGTTAGGGATGTAAACATGCTACCATATCGCCACTGAAAAGTGCGCACGAACTCTTCCCACTGCATGCCGTAGGGATTTACAGCACCCCACCACTTACCTGCTTCTCCTTGCAATTGGCCGCCGATGCAACTGGTCTTCACTCACCCCATAGCACTTTAGACGTGACGTGCACTCTTTTAAGAAAGTGCTAGCATCTTCGGTTGCAATGCCAGTAAATGTCGGCAGGTGTTGAAGTCATGTCGGTGTGTATTTCAGCATACTGGACCTGTCTGGGCTGTGCCTGTCTTGTCTTGGTTCTCGTTGCTGTTCCATTTCTGTTTGCCAGCTGGACGTAGGTTGTGGACTATATCTATTGGAGGAAAAAGATGTTAGAGGTGTCATTGCCGGAAAAGACGAGGGAAAGATGCTGGGTATTTGCTGTGGAAATATTGGTGTTAGTTGGTAGGCAGAAAATTGCAGTATGTAAGGTGTCATGGGTGGGAGTGGTAGAGAGAACATGGGTAGGGATGGCAATGTTTGTGAGCACTGGCCATGCGGTGCCAGATTATTGACAGTTGTCATGGGAGCTCCGCCTGCAGGTGACATGTGATTGTCAGTATCATCTACCTTGCAGTGTACTTCGTCGGTTTGTGCTCCCTTTTTGTCTGGTCCCTCACTCTTTATGTGACATACCGTGTTTACCATGGTGATGCAAACTCTGTCCATTGCATTGTTTTCATGTTATTCCCCAAACAGTCTTCCGCTTGGCACACTGTATCACTAGGCTGGTTGCCAGTGAGTAAATTGGTTGAAATGTTGCTGATCACTGTCGGTTTCAACTGTCTAACTCACTCGTCGCATATAAACAGAAATCTGGTTGAGGTGTTTAACTCTGTCTGGCTCATGCAGTCCTTGTGAACGTGGATGTGGCACTGTGCATACATGTCCGTTGTGGTTCCCGATTCTGTGCAGAATAATCTCCCGCACAAATTTAATTGGTGTAAATTTTTAAATATTGTTAATACTGTCCGAATGTTCTGTCGTCTGCTCTTCCCTGCGGTGGCTCGCCAGACTGGTCTTTCTATCGCACTTGCAAAATCAGGTCCCCATTTCGTATCTGTCTACGACATCCATTTGTTTTTGATGCAGACACTGCAGACACAGCTGTGCCGGCGCACTGTGCTGCATCTGGAGGGCCATGGTGGCTTGACAACACTACCACGTGAGTGCAGAATCACGAGTGAGGGAGTGCAGATGCGAGAGCACAGTGTGGATGTGAGTGTGGTACGGTAGACCTGTCGGCAAAGCACAGTGCAGAGCTCAGTGGGCGGTGGGCATACAGTTGACCACCGGCTTGTGGTGAGCAGATAGCGTGGGAGTGAGGAAACACTTTCGTTTCTTTTCTCTCTCTCTTTCTTCTTGGCATGCAGTGGTGGCCAGGCGGTGACGTCAGTCGGAGGTGGGGTAGTGCAGGTACGCTCCCGTGTTCTTCTGTTCCTCTGCTCGACAGCAGGTTGTCGTGCCTTGCAGCCCTTGTTCATCATCCTCGCCGGAGCAATGGCGAGTGCCTTTGTTGTTTTGACGCACTTTTCCCTTATAACCACATGTGTCCATCCTGGCATCGGTGGGGCATCTAGAAGGTATCTCGATGCTGCAATGTGCCATGCGGGTCGCCTGGTTGACCACACCGTTCCCTCGTTATGGGTATATCAAGGAAAAGTGCACGAATATTGCAGGAAAAAATTGAAGAAATTAAAAATATTTTGATAAATATGTTTGGTGCTGGGAAATTGTAAGAGAAATTGTCCCGATTCTAAGATGAGGATTTGTCTAATGCGAAGGAAGCTGGCAGCTAGTGCCAAGGTGTTGGGCGATAAGGACATTGGTTAGGTGAGGAGCAGTGAATATAGTTTGGAGTGTCGGTAGAAATAATTGCCCAGGGCGCCAGATATTGTCGGGGTGACAATATCGCAAAATTGGAGATTTGTCTCGTTCCCCAGGGTAGTTCGGCCGACAACCACAGCAAATCCTCCAAGAGCAGTTGTTGTCTCCTCTCAGAATAAAATAAATATTGATTTAATAATTGCCTTACTTGTTGTATTGCGGGATATATGGGCTCCCCAGACGAGCATGCGAATCATTGTTACTTATTATACCGACACGTGACTAATTCAAATATACTTGCACAATAAATTACACTTAAAGAAAATTTGTGGGAGTTCTGTGCAGTTCTCTTAGCACTTCTGAGAATTGGCACTCCGATAGGATTAATCGTAAATGACTTTGTCTCCCATCATTGCTTTCCCAGTTTTTGTAAAGCATGCCATTCTTTAGAACAAGGTCATTCCACTGTGCCTATTATGACGTGACTATCATGCCTAGGCTGAACCATTCACATTGCTCGCAGCTGTTACCCAGGTGGTGCGGTGTGGGAGGTGTCGATCTCACCAATGTATTGGTGAAGGGGAGGTAAGTGGCATAATCCTATCAGCTGATAGTCTTCCCCAAGGAGTTGGAGTGGTGACTGACATCACAACGCTGCGGCGATCGATAATCATGCTCACACAGGTCCAAGATAGCGGATTCTCCCTGTTGGCTGGGGAAAATGGTGATCCTTGATGCCTTCTGGCCACAAAAATTTTAAGGAAAGGAAGGTGAAATGATGTGGGACAAATTTGCTAGTAGTAAATTATGATTCAACCAAAAGATTCAGCTGATTCTATACATGTGAGAACATGTAAACACACGTGGTCACAAAAACACGAAAACACTGTAAAAGTACAATTCATGGAATTTCTCTACAAGGAGTAACAAAACTTGGAAATACATTAAATGTTGGGAGTGGTACTAAGTTGAGAGGTGTATGGTGGAGGACGAAGTTTCAGGTGACTTGTGCACAAAGCACTACACAAGTGAGATGTTTTGACACACCCCATAAGGCACAGGAAATCAATGATCAGATTGTTCGACGATACTCTCCCATGGGCGCCAGTGCAGAGAGCACTCAGATGCAGGGCGAGTGGTCAACCACCCTAAATGTGACCCCCTCTGGTGACCTAGCATCTGAAGATATATATTATTTGTTCCTGGTCTAATGAGAGGTGTTCTAGCCTAACTCAGTGCTTTCTCATGCCCATACCGAGATAATTTTGACCATCTCTATGCTTTATGTAAATCGGTGGAAAAAATTATGCAGCAGTTTAGCAGCCAAAGAAAATAATATATTGTAAGCATTAAAAAATGTCAACAATATTTTATTTCCACAGAGATTCTCTGAAGAGCCCCTTACAAAACATGTATCCACTATAGCTCATAGAGCTCTGAAGTTGTAAAAATGGCGAGACGCCTACATGGTCTTTAAAAAGAAAATTATGCTCAGCTGTATAAAAGACAGACTGAGGTGTGTAGCAGTGCTCTCTCAGGGTTAAGAAGAGGTGACTAAAGGTTCCGGTATGCCACATAATTACTATTGATTCTGCATGATTAGACAAAACCACGAATGCCCAGAGAGAATGTGTGCAGATGTCCACCTCACTCGGGTGCTGAGATGCTACTAAATTCTGCTCGGGCAGGAGCTGGGTGTCTTGCACGGCATTTCCACACAAACGATGAAAAAACTCTTGAAAAAAGAAATGAGATGACAGATGTAACATTGTTTGGAGGATGAAACAAATGAACAGTATTAACCTTGATTAGAAACATGCTTTCAAAGAAAAATAAAGGAAATATTAACATACACTTAATTCGTTTAAGTAAGGTATATCCACAATATTATAGCTGTTTTTCCTTTAGTATGTGTCACTCTCGGTTCAATATTCGTAACGTGTGTTTAATAAAAAACACTCCAAAACACATTATGTTTAATTTAAATACACGAGACTGGTGTGTGCCACACATCCAACCGTAGGCCGTTCCCCACCGACAGCCGTACTGCCACGATACACCTCCATGCCACAAGAGGGCAGCTATGTGATATCAAGCCAACCATCTCTGTGACTGCGTGAGTGTATATCAATGCAGTGCGTGTTTTGTATATGTGTATTTATTTTCATCTTTTAAAATCATGGTCCTTATTTTTATTTAGTGTAAATTATTTTTAAATTATTGTTTTCGCCCACGTGATCCAGTGTTCTTGTGTTATGTTTAATTTTAGGATATTTTCAGTTCAATGTAATTATATATTTTTGTAAAGGGCTAATTGTTGTCATCACGTGCAGTGCCAAACAGAGTATGCAGTACCGCACTACCCCTAAAGTGGGGTACACATTATTTGATTAGATATTTTAACCCAATATCCATCAGCCATTCAAGTATGTGTGCACATGTTAAATAAATATAAATATTACGCCCAGTGGCCAGCATAATACGGGCCTTGTCCTGTATCAAGTATGTGTATTCACAAACCAGACACGTGGCAAAGAAGTTAATATTAATAAGGGTATTTTCGAGGTCGACCTTGTAAAAGGCTGGTCATCAGCAATCACAACGAAATTATCACATCGCGAAATGCACACATGGCGAGCCACAATTGGAGGGAACTTCAAAACTGCGGAATTATTGTAATTGGGTCAAAAATATATGTGGAATATATGGACATGTTAATGTAATTGAATACAGAGACTAGCATGTACTTCTCACCTGAAATAATACTAGTCACATGTCAGAAATGCTGTTCAAGTTACAACAAAGACAGTGTATATTAAAACTTTACTAAGACTCAAAATAGTACTATAACTAAACCAATAGTATGTACACTGAGTACAGATTGAGGTTATCCACATTTGTAACACTCACCTCCGACCCCCTTTAACAAAACTTTCCAACTTTCGTCCCGACATAAGGTAAATCTTCTTTTTGAAATTCCGAATATTCATCCATTTTGAAGATTAAAAGGCAAGCATGTGGTAATTCAAGTTACAAATGCAATGAGAGAAATCCGAAATTCAAAACGATGAGTAGCAACCATCAACATCCAGTTAACCATTATATTAACATGCTCCTAACTGTGTGAGCCAAAATTGGTGAATGCTATTTACCCCGGTCACCGTGCATTCACAACAAAGTGGTTGAGCGCAAAAACATCTTGTTGTTACCAGTTCATCCACAAAAATGCGGCTAATTAGGAAGTACTTTATAAGTTGTGATTATTAAGGGTTATTTATTGCCAGACTGTGTTGTATTAAAGAATGAACATATGGAAATAATTAATCCCTAAATCCCTGCACGGACAACACCGAGCACACCACATCACGTAACCCCAAATTGGAAGTTATAATGTACTTGTAAGGGTAAGTGTTACTCGTTATGTTCTTTAGCTTATATTTGTTGTTATTATTTTAAGAGTCCTATGTAAGTGTGAATATGTCTCATCCCCGCCCTAAAGCCATATCAAGTCATTTCATTACATTATGTATAATTTGTATATAAATGAATATTTTGAATTCTCAAATATTGCATACTCATGCGTTGTTGTCCCTGGAAGTGACATCACCATGTGTATACCATGGAGGTAATAGATGATGGAGTGAAAACGGCCTATCTTCTCCACCTTTATTAAGTGAAGCCGATGCTTCACTTATATATATATATATATATATATATATATATATATATATATATAATATATATATATATATATACATATATATATATACATATATATATATACATACACACACACACATCTTCATACAACAAATGGTAGAGAAAAAAACCTTTCATGTTAAACTGAGTTCAATAGAGCATTAATATACTACGCTATAATTGTAACAGTACAGGATGTTAATCCTCAGAGAAAACAGGGAAAAGTCAGGGAATTGCATGTAATAATGAGCATTCACTTTGTAAGATCACAATTTTTCAGTGTGTGATCAGTCAATAGTGTATAGACCCTATTTGCCATGTGCTTTCCCTTCGCTTGTCTTTGGGCACATCAGGGAACGAGACCCTCCCAAGAATGCCGAAATCATGTTACCTTTGAACAGTGTGTTATGAGAGTAATTATTTCAATCATGCACTAAGTCAGCAGTTTAGTATCAAGTGTGTGGGTCATCCTTTGATGGGCCCACCATTTAGTAAACACTGCAGATAATAAATGCGAGGGGTGATTGGACTGCTGTTCCTGAGAATGCCAAGAGTCTCCAGCTCTCGAACAACCTCGACAATGCCACATGTGGTGTCAGGCGCCTAGTCGGGTAACAAATACCACAACGATACTTCCAAACCTAAACCTCTCCGCCCTTCAAAACATCTTGCACCTCAACCAAGCCAACACACTGCATCAGCATACATCGGCTATATGTACAAATTAATGTATTGGTGTGATTTTAACAGGCTCTCATGTGAATTAAATAGCGTGTATTGCAAGAAATATAGATGGGCTGAATCAAATGTCAGTCCTGCTTGCTTGGTCTGTTGCAGTGTAATTTTATGCAACTTCACCAGTGGCATTTTGTTCTGTCAATGACGACAAAATACAGTATCGTATTTCAGATTTCCATCATAGATACATGCCTCTCTCATCTCAACACACTAATCCTTAGGGCTGGCTAACAATGACAAGTTTGGCCCTCCTGTAAGGCAGCATGCTCCACTTGGCACTATCACCCTTCCCCTCATCACTACCATTGACCCTGCCTGAGGTGGGATACCAAACTGGCCACTTGACAGTCAATTATGTAATGCAGTCAAGCTGACAGAATAACAATAAAATATAATTATATTTCTTGAATAAGATGTCAGAATACAGCGACAAGCTATTACAAAACAGTCCACTAGTACATATATTAATTTGTGGCATTCTTAATTGGCACCAAAAAGTATGTTTGCAGAAAAGATAAATTGCATTATCATTATGGAGAAATAAAACAATATAATAAACGCAATACCCATAGCAGTGAGCTTGTGAAGTAATAGTACTCAAGTTTTAGGTATTAATATTAATGTGGGACACTTGCTATTTTCTATGTTGTGTACATGTGTCATGCCACTGCCAGTTGAGAGTCAGCAGCAAAAGAGGAATGTGGTAGTTTATTGTCGAAACACTATAACTCCAGTAGATGTTAAGGGGAGGTAATGCTGCCATTACCCCAACTTCGTAATATGAATTACTGGTGATTGGGCAACCTATCACTGGGATGTGATTGCGATTGTTAGTTTTCAGTCACCAAAAGCAACCGATAGCTTAAGGCCTTCTTCGGAGGACGTGGAGTATCGCGGACGATGAAAACCCGCAACGCAAGAGATCTTAGGATTGAGTCGTGAATATAACAATAATAATTTTTTCTTCAGACCATGACTATTAACTCTATTTGTATGTAATAAAATAGTAGCCTTTCATTTGAAGACTCGTCTATTTGATTTCCCACATAACCCTAAGTAACACATATGCATGGACACTCTAATCAGAACACTGAAAAAATATATAGAAATAACTAAAGAGAAAACCATTTAATAATATTATTTACTTCCCCTTCATTTGAAGTGATGACTGTTAGCATATTGGACACCTTGACTAGATTGTTCTGCACTCAAATCCTTAAACCTAATATAAATTATTATAAATATGCTACTGTCATTCACACCAGACTCTGCTAAACTTAACCTGTGGGTGTGTGGTCAGGGACCTGGTCAACATGAATATTCCAACAACACTTGCGACAAAATCCTTACAGAGGAGACTGATGTACTGTACCTATTCCAGCACTCTCTCGTTTTACACCCTTTGTAATAATAGTCTAGGGTATGTACCCGGCTCAGGCACATAGGACAAGGCCTAAGTGGAATTAATACGATTGGTTCCTGCAGAAGAGATACTCGTTGTTGAAGATCTATGCCCATTTCAGCTCAAGATAATTAATTCTGTTGATTGGCAAGTAGTGAATTTCCTCAATAGTTTTAGAAGATAGTATTAAGATACACAGATTGTCAATTTCATCCTTATAATTCAGATTAATTACTTTACCAAAGTATAAATTAAATTGATAAATAATATTTCAAAAGTTCTCAAATTTAATACGTTTATTTAAATTAAACTTCAAACATTCCTCGACAATTTAAAATGTTACAACTCCAAAATATTAAAATAATCTGGGAATAAATTCATTTTCCCCATCTCATATGTCTACGGGGTTACATTTCTACTAATGTTGGTATCTCACTTCACGCAAATGATTAACTCGAGCATTTGTAAAGTCAATGGACAAGTGTTATCATTTGGGATACCTAGATTTCACCTTAAATCTCTGTGCCACACTCATTCTTTCCATTTACCAGAATATAACATACCACAAGGAAGAACTGCAGTACCAGCGGACTTCTTTCCATCTGAACCAAGATTATTTCAGAGCAGAAAAGGCCTGTTAAGATCACTCATTCTAAGTTATGGTGGGTGCTTCCTAGAAGCGCGCTCCTCGAGCACACGATGTACTCGCCGCGATGGTCCAGGAAAGAGTCCCCGTTTCATATGCCAGTGTGGCTAGTATCCAACAGGCCACACGCCACCAACTTCCTTCGTCGCCACTATTTCTCCTCCGCCCACACTCGTCCGCATCGATGCGTGTGTTGCTTAATTAACGAGCCACCTGGCATCTCGTGACGTACAGGGGTCTACCAGGCTACCCGCCCTCGAAGTTGCCTGCTCAGTTAACATTACACAAAATAAAATATTTATACATGACAATCGGAACTATACCTAGGTAGCATCGAGAATATTGACACAACATTCTCAACAAATTTTACATTTACCAATGTATCCTGAACAACATTGAAATATATTAAATCATTAACATTTCAGTGAATACCTGTTTGATAATAAATACATTCATTAAGAGGGTGTGCCTCAGCACAATGGATTTTCGTGTAACAATTTAAATAACAGTAAATTTGAGAGCTGAGTTTGGAAACATTATGACACATGAAACAACAATAAGTTTATTTCTTGGAGCCTATAATTGAAATGTTAGTACTTAAAAGTGTTACTGCAAAGCTGTACATCTTATTAGTAACAGACTGCTTATATTTGAGAAAAAACTGGCAGTAGAATTTGTTCTATAGCTTGAGAGCAAAGCATAAATATGTTTCTTGAATGGAGGAATTGTTTGAGTGTACGTAAGTAATATGTGTGTCCATAACACATCTGCAGTACATACTTAACAAATGTTCCATAATCTAGCTTCACATGCATGGCAGTGTGTGGTTGGAGTGATTATGTGATACACAATTACAAACAAATAATAAAATTTAAAAAATCTCATTATTTGTTCATTTAAAGCCATTTTTCAGCACTTGCCCTTGTGGTTATTTGTTTACACTATCAAACACCATATAAGATGTCGTAATGTATTTATACCACCATGCATCAAATTCTCTGTTTTCACATAGTGTCTGATATTTCCGCCAGAATGTGCGAGCAGTCTAACAGGACGAGGCGATTACATATCCGAATATTTTCAACAAGTACACAATTAGTACACATCACTGCTAGTGCACAAATGTATATACTTAACGAGTATACAATAAGAATTCAGAAACTTTCTAAGTAACAGTATCACGTGACATGAGCGGAACACTCTGCTAGTGAGCCGACGGCCTGCCCGCCATGAAATTTATAGAGATTTTTCGTGCTCTCGTGAGGTGGTCGCGCCTGCGTGTTCTTCCCGGAACTTCACAGTTTTCACGCCAAACATGTGTATTGCAATAGATTCATTTTAGTTAACTGGAACCTTGTTGATTTAGTCCGGGGAGTCCAACACCTCACAGCCTGATCTTTTTTATAAGACTCGAAATTCATGCATCACTAAAATCATGTAAGCCTTGTGTCAATTTTTACTGTGTTAGAGCACTTCTAGCTTTAGTGGAGTGTTTATTGTGTGTGTCATGTGAAGGGTCATGTGGAATAAACTGGTGATAATACGGAACTGTACACTCTTTTTTTCGCCAGCCACTTAGTGGTTGTTTAACCGTTTTACAATTAATTATGAGAAATAATTAATTAAGGTGTTGGAGACGACCTGTAACAGTCTCCACAGGAGTGAGAATGTATTAAGGGAGGCAGAAAGCCCTCACTAGCCTAAGGCCTTGTGGATTTTAATTCAACGGTATAATATCATCTTGTAGTCGGCATTACCAGGGGGCTACCACTCTATGTTAGCCCAGGCACTTGTATTACTATTGGAGCTGCTATAATCACCAACAACAGTATCAACAGGATGGAGGACCACCAGGAGGGGCCACTGATGGGCCGACGACATCACGACCCCCAACCATACCTCGTTCTCGCTGAGCTGGCATTCTACCCGAATTTATTCATATATCCAGTACCAACATATCTTACCATTTCTCCTCAGGTCCAGAACAAAAACCTGTAAAAACCCTTGACAAAAAATGCTTAACCTAAACAAACCACTGAAATTGGACAAATGAGTAACTGGCCATTAAATTGTGTGTGTTACGAAGTAAGTGTGTTTACGTTTGGCATTGGCCTATGGTTGATACAACAAAAATAAAACTTCACAAAAATAATAATAAACACTGCACGTCAAAATGAATTTCACTGAAAATAGAAATAATAAGTCAATGATAATAATAATATAATCAAACACTCTCGCACACATATGGGATAATGCACAACACTTTCAGGGGTATTCACAACAGCGTCGCGTCCAACACTGGCTGCCAGCGACGAGTGTTATTCGCTTCTTCACATAAGAGCAATGTTCTGACGCCGGCCGCCAGTGACACACACAGTGCTGCCATCTGTTATCCTGCAAGGAAGCTTGCAATGAAATGTTAAAAATAACAATATAGAAAGGAGTTTTTTTGCCATTATGTTATTAAAATTGTTATTTTGTAGTCATATACAGTCTTCTTTATTAAAATTATTTTAATAAAATTCGAACTGATGTAGAACATGAAAAATGTTTCATGCATCAGAATAGAAAAACAAACTCTTGTAGCAAAAATTGTTATAAATTTTCACTCCCACTAGTATTTCTGGATATCATTTATGTATATTTACATTGTTCTTTATCTCATCTTCTCGTCAGTCTATTTTTTATGAAGTACAAAAATGCTATTTTTCTTATTCCCTATGCTGGTAACGAGCTTCAAAACCAATGTTCGTCGCTCATGCAATGTCCTCGACGCTCGAGTCAGGGTTCTGATTGCTTGATGCTAGATGCAACGTGTCGCGTCTTTCTATTGTGAATACCTTCTTATTGTCGCACTATCCTCATGCAAGCTATAGGTGAACTCATTCCTAGCTGGACACCATGTCTAGTGACGTGTCGAACAGTCTCGGGGAGACATCATGTAGGACACTTTTAATGAATGTGTATTCCTACAAAGAGCTTGACTACTTCCATTAGTTATATGGTTAAATCAAGGATTAAACAATATATTTTAATTGGATTTATATTACATGTTTTTTTCCCAAAAATTTGTGAGCTGGATCTTTTCCCAATCAAATTTAAGCTTAATTCAAACAATTTATTCTTACAATCATCTACGAATTTAATTCAAATCTGCAATATAAATCTGCATGCCAAATTAATCAGCCAAAAAAAAATTTATCTCAAAATTGTAAGCTCTCTTTTTAATCCAAATGTATTCCAAATTTAATCCAAATCTGTAATAGTATCTAACTGCTGAATAAAATGTTCCATAACCAATAAGTATTAATATTGGCATGCCAACTCCTAAATATTTAGGACCGGGAATTGTAACGAAAAATAATTATCAGCTCACTTTTAAATCCAAATTTAATCCAAATCTGCAAGCCAAATCAATCAGCCAAAAAAAAGTACCACAAAATTGTGAAGAAAATTTGATGAACCCTATTACACGTTTGGGATGGTGGAAATGATGGAAATAGGTTTAAGGGGAGGCGAAAGTGAGGTCTGGATGGTGGACACCCAGTGGCACCAGACATCGGTGAGGTGACATCAAAGAGATGGTTGACTTCCTCGATCTTGGAGTTGCGGGCCATCCAGCCGGACCAAATCCCCTGACGGTGATGACGACTAATGACTGTTGACCTCTGCCCGTTGATAGTTACTCCAGATGAGTGGTGCTTGTTAAGTGATGGCCGGTAGGTGGACTATACACCATTCGTAATGTAAAAATGTCTAACTCTTAACACTCCCACATGTCCATATAATGCGAAACAAGGCTGATTACATTGAAAAATAGAATTTAGGTATTGGTTGAGTGGGTATTATCAAGGCCCGTCCCCTTAAACAAACACATGTTTTGGTCATAATAAGCAAACTGATTTGAAAACACTGTTTTTATTACGTTTACGGTTTCAACCCCTTCTCGGAGGGAATTTGACACAAAACACTCTTGGCTATTGTGACCGACCATGTGGTGAAACAGAAAAGTGTCTTTCGACAATTAAGACATTATGTGATACTTTAAGCAAAAAATTTAACATACTTTACTATCCGGCTTCTTGTGTTTTTCCCCTTGTTTATAAATATAACAACAGTTATTGTTCTTCTTTTCTGTATTCTTGTTTCTAATTGGCTGTTTTCTGAAATGTCGCCAGCGACACTGCTTCTGTGCAGCCAGGGGTTACCATTGCAACGCAAGACACAACAGAGGAATAATTAGGCTAGTTACATTGAACTGGGATGTTTAAGGCCTAAATAAAGATGTTGGGTTTTTCTGATTAAAGTATTTATGAATGTTTTGTGTTTATTGTTCTGTCATTTCTTTCCAAGGTAATGTGAATTTATTTACTTCATTTTTCCATCGAGTGCTTTGTCCATATCATTTCACAAGGGTTTTTTGTTGCAAGTGTGTTTATGTAATTTTTATGAGGAATATTTATTGTAAACAAGTCACTAGTTTAGTTTTTGCAAGTCATGCCATAAAGTAGTCCCGTTTCGGCGCGAGGGTAAACTGGAGCGAGCCCTCATCGCCGAGCGCGAAGTCAGTTAGAACGAAACATCCACTGGTAATGGCGGGCGTGTGTTAGGCTCCGGCATTTTCCCGAGCACTTCGGGCGACCATCATCACTTTGCAACTGGACATGTAGCTACAATAGACGTAATTCATCTGGATCATTGTTTACTTTAAAATCTGTTATTAAGAACTTCTGTTTCAAGATGTAGACAATAGACGATTTTCGTACGATATTTCTAGTAGGAATACTGCAATCAGACTTAAAATATAAGGCCTTGATGGAGATAGCTAACAGTCTGACCCTTCAAGATATGTTTTGTGGTACAATACTGCTTTTTAGAATAATACTAAAACTGTGTTTACTTATGTGTTGTCAAATATCACCTGGAAGATGGCAGCCAACTTCAATTTTTCTCCCCCTTAGATGTATCATGTTGCTTCGAGCAATTGTGAAGAGCACTGCCAGCGACACACTTTCTGATCGTCGCCTTTTACTTCATCGTACCATCACATCACATTGTGTCGCGCTTTTGTGAAGAGGTCTTACTTGTATTCTTGCATTCTTTCCTAGCATAAAAGTACTGTACTTAAGAGTTCACTACTGTTCACGTAATATTATAAATTAGAAGATTGACACTAATTAACAAGATATTATTAACATAGAACTGCTTGGAACACATCTTATAATATTGAGAATAAAAAGATACCAAGTTTGTTTATAAAATAAAAGAACTTATGTCAACAATACTATCGACATAAAGATATAGATATTTTTATAGTAATTGATGCTCTTCAACACCTTCCTTCGTCGATTAATTGTAAAAACTTTTAAATTAGAAATTCCCAATTCTTTTTATATATATATATATATATATATATATATATATATATATATATATATATATATATATATATATATAAGTAAGAGCTTGGTGAAACCATCTGCCAATTGATTCTGGGTATCAACTCTTCTGATCTTAATTTATTCCTCTTGGACCTTTTATCTAACAAAAAAAATGACGAATGGGAATGTGTTTGGTGTGTTTATGCCACACAGGATTTCCTGCTAATTTTATAGCACCATTATTATCGACAAACAATGCACATTCTTCATAATCAGTCATTTCTTGAAGAAGTCCTTTCAGTCATTTCATATCTCATGTCCCCTCACTGGCAACAATAATTTCTGCATCTGTAGTGGAATTAGAAACAGAAAACTGTATTTTGCTAAACCACGAGATGGCACCTCCAGAGTATAAACATACAATGCCAGTAGTGTATCTACCAGTCGGCTTATCGCCTCCAAAATCCACATAGTAGTAACATTCAAGAATTCCTTTTTGCAGTCTTTCTTGTAGAAAATTCCAAGTTCTGAAATCCCATTTAAATAACGAAATATTCGCTTGACTCTGATAATGTCAATCACGGAAGCAATATTGATTGCGTAAGAAATGTCCAGTCTTGCGCCAAACATTAAGTACATAAGGGATGCCCAGCTTCCATGTAAGGAAAATCCCTTGTCTTAATGATTACATTACCTTCATTGACTTCATATTCTCGTCTTTCAAAATAAGTGTATTTACTGCCCAACACTCATTCATTTGAAATATCCTGAGAAGATTTTTAATGCATGAAGTTTGACTGACCTAAATATCTTCCTTACTCCTGTTAATTTCTAACCCAAGATAATAATCAGCTTTCTTAGTCTTGATTTCGAATATATGTTTTAATCATTCTATGACCGCTAACACATATTTTTCTTCTGATGCAGCAATCAACCCGTCGTCAATATACAATGCTAACAATATATATATTTTTTTGGCCATTTACACCCTTAAAAAATAGACAGAGGTCTGCAGTGCTAATTTTAAATCCCAAAAGCAGGAAAATCTTTATTTTATTGTTCCAATAATGTGGAGCCTGTTTCATCCAATACAGGCTTTTCTGCAATCTGCAAACCTTTTTGGAGATGTCATCGAAACCTTTTGGTTGGTGAATATGGATCTCTTCCTTTATTTGCCCATTTAAAAGCACATTTGATACATCAAACTGGTATAGACACATCTTTTAATTTGCAGCAATACTAATAACTGTCCTAACTGTAGTTTGTCTAACAACTGGGCTAAAATGTTTCGTCAAAATCTTCTCCTTTCTTCTGTGCAAAACATTTCACAACCAACCGTGCTTTATATCGGTCAAGACATCCATCAGGTTTATACTTCTTAGTAAATACCCATTTTGAAGTGATAGCCCTTTTATTAGAAGATAAATCCAGATGTTATTTTCTTTCAGTGAAGTCATCTCTTAATCCATGGCTCTGCGCCATTGTTCAGCATTCTCACACTCTATAGTCTCGTGAAAATGCATAGGACCAATTTCATTCCCCTCAACCAAGTAGACATAATCTATAATAAGTTTACCTTATTTATTTTATCTTGGTTCCTCATTTTTATATCTCTTTTCCATGTTGTGTCTTCATGCTCTACTTCTGAGTCTAAGCTATCTTCATTCATCACCTCTTTATCTCTTTCTTCAATTTGTGAAATATCTTCTTGATATTCTACACCTATTTCTTCTTGATCTTCTCTTTGTTCTTTTTGAACTTCTGTTCCTCATTCATAATATATACAGATTCCTTTTCCATTGATAGGTTGTGATGGTGATTTTTCAACGATTGGTGCTTTAAGTAATTCTTAAAAAATTATATCTCTTGATCTTATGAGTTTATTATTTGAGAACACTCTGTACCCATTGACCCCTTCACATCCAACAATCACTCCTGGTTGAGCAATTTTATCAAAATTTTCTGGTTTCTTTGGGTATATGGACACAACACATTGATCCATTTACTCGTAGGTTCCTTATTTGTGGTTTTCTACCTATCCAAAGTTCAGAAGGAGACTTTTCTTTTACTGATGATGGACCAGTTCCATTTAATATATAGGTCTCTGGATTTGTCATTTCTGCCCAAAGCTCCTTGGGAAGAGATTCTTCTCCAGAGTGCATTTGGGTTCTTGCAGTTTCTACTATTGTGTGGTTTTCCCTCTCTGCAAAGCCATTTTGTTGAGGGGTGTAAGGTATTGTGTATCTGATTTCAATCCCTTTGGATTTTAGGAAACTTTGTAACCTTTCATTATTAAATTTCCCGCCATTAACACACTGAAGGCACCGTAGAACACCTGTTTCTGTCAAAAATTCCTTCATCTTGCCAAAGACTTCGTCCTTATATCTAATAAAATATATTGTTCGAAATTTTGTCAATTCATCCTTGAAAACCACAAAATACTTAAAAACACTTTCCGAGGCAAGAATGGGCTACTCACATCATTATGTATAACCTCACCCATTTTCTCCGCTCTTTTCTGTCGTCCCAAACTTGAGTCTGTGGGCTTTCCTTTAACGCAAACTCCACAGAACCCTCCATCAAGGGGTAAGTCTAAATTGAGTTCTCATCTACGTATTTCTTTTACATCGCGTTTGTTTTGATGACCCATTCTTTGTTGATAGAGTTGCAATAAATTTTTATATTTTTAAGAACATGCAAATTATTATTTTCTGGTGTACAGTTTGTTACAGGTATTACCCTATTAGCTAACTTGTAGAGGCCACCATATACTTGACGTTTTCCCGAAACAGAAATTTCTTGGCCTTCAAATAATCTGCAATTAATAGCGGTAGATTAAAATTTACAATGTGGTCTACGATCATGTGCAGTTAATAGGGAAATAAAAGATTCTTAGAAACATTACGAACAAGCCAGACGTGTGTGCTCAAATTTCTTATAATTACCATTTAAGCCGACTTCAATCAAAATAGATCCTCTGCCATGTGCTGTGACAAAAGAACCATTTGCAGTAACTATTGCATGGTTGTCTTTAATTATTCATAATTCATAAACCATTCCTTCCTATTGCATATATAATGTGTCGCACCATTGTCCATAAACCAAGCCTTATTATTAGTCTCTGGTGCAAAGATTTCTGAGGTAGGTAACCGTTAAAAAAGTTGCGCCTTCACTTGATTATTTTGAACAAATTTAGTCCTAGCTGGCTTATGCAGGCAACCATCAGCAATCCATAATCTACAATTTTTAATATAAGTCCCCTTTTTGTCACAGTAAGCACATTTAATTATATTTTTCTTAAAAGTAGGTTTTGATTTTTCTTTAGTAGTATCTGTTGACCCTTTTGGTATTAAAATTTATTCTGAGGATTTTTCGAATAAGTTATGCTCAAAAGTACTAAGTTTCTGTGTTAGATTTTCTATGCTATTATTTTCTTCATTCATCAACCTCCAATCAGCCACAAAGGATTTGAATTAATTTACAAATTAATAGGGTATCTTTGTTTCCTTCGGGCTGTTTGATAATCTCAAACTGTAATTTGTTACAACAATTGGATAACTTTGCAATAAAACTCAGTTGCATTGTTCTCTGGTAACCATCTAGCTTCAAAACAGTTATTATATAAATAAAAAATCCTCTCTTCAGAAAAAGTATCAAAGAGTTGGTATAGTCCTACCCACATACTACGAGCAGATTCATATCTTCTAACATTTCTATACATATCTTCAGTCATATTATTTGACATAATTAATAAAGCCTGATTTTTGATAATTTTAAACATATTTAACTGTTTTGAATAGTCCTTAGAAGCTTGCTCATCCTTTCATTAGCTGGGGGATCTGGATAAATGTACTTCCCATCTATTATGTCGATGGCTTTAGGTATAATATTTAATGCCATTCTCACTTTGACTTTCCAATCCTCCTAGTTGGATTTGCCATCTAATAATGGAATTTGGGGAATGGAGAAGGACTGGAATGATTCCATTTTAACTAATTAATAGTTTAAAAGGGGGAGAAAAAAAAAACTTACCTAGGATATGAACGAATACAATGTTAATATCATTTTTTTTATTTTTTTATTTACAACAATCTCCTTCCTAGCGTACAGGGCCCATAACCTGTTCAGACAATATTATCAATTAGAAGATTGGTTCTTATTAATAAGATATTATTTATCCTTAAAAAGAACAACTTGGAGCACATCGTATGCCATTGAGAATAAAAACATACCAAGTTTGTTTATAAAATAAAAGAACTTATGTCAACAATACAATCGACAATAAGATAAATAATTGATGAACTTCAACAACCAAGAGGAATTCGTATATATCTTCGAGATTGAAAGAAAAACGATTAATGCATAATTTATATTTCTTAATTATTCCATGGAAACCCAGTTTTAGAACTTTATGATTTTATATGACAAATCGTCTTGCCTTTTTGGCGCACAAAATAATTTTGACATTTAATTTAATTTTTGAAAAAATTCATTTTTCGCAAAATTTATTCTAAGTGTTGACTTTACAACTGACATCCTCCTTTAAGCCTGCTCTGTAGCCATAGTAGAACCAGTATTCCACTAGCAGTATTGCTTGTCTTGCTAAAGTCGCGTGGACTATGGGCAGCGTTCTGTCTCTTTTCCTCTAACCCTCTCATTCAGGTATGCGGGGCACTACACTGGTGCGATAAACATCTCTAACACACCAGGGAACAGCCATGTTGCCAGACCCAAACTGCATGCAAGTAGATTTCTAGGGAGGCCACTGCCAGTTGGGGTCAAGGAATGATATTCAAGGTAATTAGTCCCGTTCACAGTCGGGTAGCACTGAAACTGGCCTATATTTACTCTTCAGAATTCCCGATGAGCAAAGAAGGTAAGGGCTGCGATAGTCATTACCGATGTGGAAAAAATTTTTTAGAAGTTTTAGTAGAAAAGACACAAACTTTATCATATCATGATTTTTTAATAGGTATGCTATTTAAGTTTGCACTCGGCAAACCTGCTGTTATTTTCCTAATTCAAAACAAAAAAATTCTGATGTTCCAAATAGCGAAACAGAAACATTCATAAATGCTTCATAGCCTCTAAAGCACACAAGGTATGGAACTGGCATTCTGTTATTCTTACGTCGACATCATGCCTCCATTTTCGACCCTGTTACTTTTTCGTGTAAAGTTTGATTGCATGTCCTGGTATTACTGTTAAAAACTAGGGGAATAATATTTCCTAATAACAATAGCTGAAAATATCCTTTTACCCATTTTGAATGTTCTAAAAACCACACCATCAAAACAACACATGGTTATTATTTCAGCGTAATTTTCTAAAAAAATATTATTCTTCAAATGATGCCTTTCGAAATATTGAAAATTGTTGAATACAACATTGGCTGCTGAAGTTTACTGCACTGTTGAACGGAATAGGCAGATGGCCTGACATACTTACGTGAATGGGTTTATAGTCAATTATCATTTATTTAAAATTATGTAAATAATTTACATTACATTGATGCTTACAAGAACAGTTTGTTATGTACCAAAATTAATAAGAATATGGATGAATAACTTCAACTAATATATACTCGAAAAACTTTTTGGGTACGAATTTAGAACTGTAAAATGCCTGCATTTCCATGACTTACATATAATTCAAAAATGAAACTTTTTTTTTAGAAGAAGCATTGTATTAAGGATTCTCCCCCAAGATAGCCAACCGCATGGGCAAAAAATGCTAATAAATATTTTCAGACGCTTTATTGGGAATTTCGTTGTATTACGAAGTAATAACACATTTTACAATAGTTGCATACTAGTAACATTATTTTTATATTTATATGCAGGAGAATTATATTTTCAGTTCCACCTGACATTTGTCTACATTGTTGCATGCAAGTGACCTACTTTCAATTTGATCCACACACAAGTCAGTTGTTCTACGATGTCAGCAAAATGACTAGCATCATCGATGTTCGGTGGTTTCTCTTTGCAGTTTCTTCCACCAATGACTTCATCCTCTGCTCTACCCCAGGGTCACATTCCATGTCGTCCTCACGGAAGTGGACATATTACAGGTCCCAGTTTTGGTATGCCGCGGCTTCAGTTTGTCACCCTACCCTAAGGATTCATACCATACTATTATTTCTACAGTTTACAAGAACATTCGCAGGAACATGTTTGGACAAGCAGTAGCTAGTCTCTCTAGCATTCGGGTGATCGTGGTTTCGATCCTGGCTGTCTGTGATAATTAGGAAGAAGGGGGGGGGGGGTGGATGCTTGCTAGTGCAGTTCCCTTAAAATACCATCTAAATTACGTCCCACGAAATGCCCTGTAATGGGCCTAGTGTTGTTAATGAGCGTGTTAAAAATAATGAAACAACATACAATAAATAATAAGTTTCCATGCATAATACAGTAATGAGAGAAAATGTGATAATACAACATAACTAAAAAAGAATATGTAACAGTTAAATAACATTGTTAAACACAATTTTGTTTTGTTCGGTGGTTTCAAGCATACCATAACAGACTACATCGCCGGGAAGGAGAAAGAGAGGGTGTGAGTGACTACCCTGTTTATCATCTGCGAGGTTGACCTTGAGCTTACATAACATGTATTGCTAAAAGCCATACCAAGGTGTGATGTATTACTCAATTTCTCTCGGCATCTCAAGTATGACGCGACATTGTACACTCATTTTAGACATCACTCTTAAACACTTTTTCGTAAAATTCTGGCAGATATTTAATTAATGATAACAATTCCCTTGCATGTATAGATAACTGAGAGGAAACAAGAAAATGGCATTTTAGGTCATGTATTACATTTCTCAGGTCCATAACTATGGTGTAATACAAAGCCAAGTCTTTATTGTTGCCTTGGTTGTTGATGAATAATTTTCATTACATCAACTGAATGGTTCAAATGGCACGAGCGACGTGGTATTTTCTGTGTGATTATTTTAGTATCAGAAAAACTCTAGAAGTGTGGATCTTTGCATCATTGTTGTACATATTTATGAAACTGGTATGACCTGTAAAATAAAGATACATGCACTATGTTTAAATCCGTAAAACATCGCTGCAAATATGTTGAAACGTGCTATTTTATGGCAGAACAGCCAATGTTTGTGTAAAAACATTTAATCGCTCGCAGTATCTACAATGAGCTGTCGTCATGGGCCAAGCCATCTAATCAAGAATAATGCATTTCAACAGATACACCGGTTTTCTGTGGGAAAAAACCAACAGCTACAAGTGGCTGCTTGTTCACACAGAGATGTCAGTGCTGGCTATGAGTGTGTTTGGAATATTAATATTTCTTATTTTCAGGGGTGTTGCCACATCACAGAACACAAATAAGTGGTTCATAGTTTCATTGTGCGAAAACACAAAGAAATTTTCTCCGGACAGGTTATCTGCATATCTTTTAAGTTAAAAGAAATGAAGTGTACGTGTCTGAGTGCAGTAGTGCAGCAAACCGCTCGGTAATCAGTGACAAAAATAAACAGTTTGTGTGTGAATATTGTTACAATGTTAAGTGAATACCTCGTTTTCCTATGTAATTAGATTCATGCAATTCATAATGCATTACCACACATTATAAAGATTTGCACGTAGGACGAACGAGAGATTACTTCTTATTCTCACAGTTATTTATAACATGGCTGAAACTTTATTTCACTTGTTAACATGTTTTGAGCTTTGTTTTTATAATACGAAACCATTTGTTTCTTGTGGTCCAAATAGAAATACTAATTGTACCAAAATGCTTTACATTTTTGAGACTATAAGCTTAGGCGTTCATCCTAATCTTTAAACATTTGTGGAATAATTAATCATTTGATGCTGGATCAGCCGGTAGAGGCTTAATTTATTTTAATTTCTTGCACAACACCACTTAACTCGCTTAATTTATTTTAATTTCTTGCACAACACCACTTAACTCATACCAAATAAATTGTGAAATAATTATTTTAAAGTAAAAATCTAAGTAGTTCTGAAAAAAATCATATCGTCATTAAATAAAGTTTCGCGCATTCTTTAGCTTTCAATACCAGACTTCATTAACACAAACGTTACACTGTTACTTAACAATAATAAAATAAATATATATATTTTTTGTTTATATCAATTTATCCATATGTTTAGTATTAACAAAATAAATCTTAGTTCTCTTCGAATACACATTTATCTATTACAATAAATCTAGTTGCTTAGAAATTACCTGTCTTGTATGGAATATAACATTTTAACAAACCATAACGAGACCACTGGTGCTTTTGGTGCACATGGGTTATTTTTTTGTATATAAGTCTGTAGCATGTAAGTACATATATCTTTGCCACACCACATGTAATGATTAATTGTATTGAATAAGAAAATACTGTCTGTTAAATATTTTAGCTACACATACTTTTACTTTCTAATGTGCTTGTTCGTAAATCATCCACCATCTTAGAGCCTGGGTTGGCATAATTATACACAATTCGACATAGTTAATGTAAACTGGTTTTTCAAAAGAATAGTACATGTATACAAATGCCCTTACACGCTTGGTACAAATCTAATTATGCAGTATTACGCACAACTAATATTCCGTTAGTGGAATCAACCTTGCCAGACCCCCGCCAAGGTCACAAATTATAAACATTATGATGTATCCGTGCAGTACTCATGGAAACATTGCTTTTGTAGGCTGTTCATGATAATGTGAGCACTTTCTAACTATTTAAGTCACAGTATTCTATATGGGACATTGCGCAGTAAGTGGATATTTTGAGCTTCGCTGTACACAGCGAAACACAGCGTCCAATAAGGTCCTCACGTGTGGGATTCACCAGTTGTTGTAGATACAATATTCCATTACCTCGTAAACTATTGCACCCAATAACATCAATCATAAATACTTTTTTATTGGTCATGATGTGTGGCAGAGCATTATATTAGCACTACTACATTTACAAACAAAAAATTCGTTTGCTGCAAAGTCTGAAACTGTATTTTTATCTGCTAGGTTTGACTTTTCAGTAAATTAGTATCTTTCGGACTTTTTTTTTTTTTTTTTTTAATAAGCACTGTCTTGTGACTATTGAACATAGTATATATAAGTATGTGTATGCATAATATATATACACACACATATATATATCGCTTCTTTCCTAATATATAGCCTGAACCACACTAAAACACATTGATTGGCTATTGAGCGTTTTGTACAAGGCTTTAGGAAGTGTTCACTTTACCATGAAGAATGTATAGCTCGTACTCATGGAATGCAGAAATATTATCTTCAATTTTAAATGTCGCTAATATTTGTAAGAACAATTTTTATCTACATCAAAGCAGACACTTAGCAGAGATACCAGGAATAAGCTACTCAGTGACTTCTAATTTTTTGAGATATGTGTTACTTTAGGTGCCACTGCGAACGTCTTGTTTATAAACTCTCAGAATGCATCAACACACGACATTGAGTAGGAATAGGGGAGGAACAGAGCACATTCCTTCCTCAGGTTCCCAGTGGTGTCAGTGAAATGACGTTTATATTGCATTCACAGTAAGTTCAAGATTTCTGTAATAATTTTTGAAAAACTCCCCAGGTGTAATATGCTAACTTTATTTTTAAATAAACCATATTTCACCTACATTAAACAATTAAATTTATATTAAAAAATAATATTTCTAATTAAATGAAACATTCACATTGTTTTCTTTATAACTTATAATTTTAATTTCATAGTGAACATGAATTCAAAACAGTGAAAAAAATGTATAGAATTGTTAATGGCATATTAGAAATAGATTCCTTTTTATTCATTAACCAACTCAACTTTGACTCGCTATTCATAAAGAAACTGCATCCTATGTAAATATTTACCTTTTTGGGAAGCACTGGAGAAAATGCGAATTATTGTTACAAACTAAAAACATTTTCTTATAATTGTCTGGTTGCATACACGTACAGTGTGTAGTTCATCATGTTTTGTTTATAGATTTTTTTTCCCCAATGAGGTAGAAAATTGTGCGACTTGAGCGTGTCACTTTTTTTTAAATACAGTCCCGTAAGGTGATCAAAGATTTTAACACGTGAAACAACTATTCCTAATTCTCTGCTTCTCGAACGTGAATATTGCAGTCTAACCATAATAAAAATGTAAACATTTACAAACATAGATTTTCTAAATGTTGAGTAATAAAATTTCAAGTAACCGCGAATATGCTATAATTGACTGAAATATTGCTGTATTTACCAGCCGTCAGCGTCTTCTTTGGTTATGTGTATTAAACATCAACATCATTGAAGAATATGACAGCACTACTACTTAAAACTACTTCTACTTCTTATGTAAAATGCAGACTATACTCATGTTATCTTTTCTTCAAGCATGTGACGAGTGTAATCTGTTGTCATACTTGGTAGGTCCACTTGCATTTATTCTTGACCATCATCATTGTTTAATACACTCGTGTTTCTTCTGGGTCACAGCTACTTATTTGATCCCCTCACATTTTTTTCGTGTCACAACTACCTGTGGGCCTATTCAAAGTCCTTTACGAATTCGTTCAGCATGATATTTCTTTTTTGCTGTTGATTTTTATTTCGTTAAGTAGTGTAATGTCGTCTGCCATTCTCAAGTTTTATAGATGCCATAATTTACTATGGATACACAAATATACTCTAGATAAGAATACACTAAAACATAGTTCGAACACTTTTACTAAGTATCTATGTTCGAAACAGTTCGTACAACCGAATAACAGGTAGTGAGGGAATGAACAGTGCGAGCAGAATGTCAACCCTTCCTGAGGCTTAGTAACTCAGTGGTGGTAAGCAGGCTCGCAGCTAGACATCTTGCGCAAGGGGCAGGGGGAAGGAGTGGCCGACCACCAGACACATTGGCGCCAGGTGTGTTGAAGACTGCATCAGATATATTTGTTATGTTTTGTTTTATTGCATCCGTAAGATTCTTTTCAGTACATAGCTGTACAATGATTTTGGACATGTCAAATTAATGCATGGAAATGCTTTTGGAGGGCATTTTTATGGAAGGCATAACTAATATTTGTGCATCATGATCTGATAAGCCTTTTATTATTTTGAGACAGTGGCACTCTGCAACTGCGTTACTATCAACGAAAATGTTATCAATTGCTGTCTGACTGGTTCCAACTATTCTGGTAGCGAAGTTCACTACAGATTTAAGGTTTAAGGTACTGAGTAGACTATCGAGTTCAGTTCTTTGGTTGTTTTCTTTTAAATAATCAATGTTAAAGCCTCTGCAGAGATTATTTTCTAGATTGGCTCTGTAGATGGCTTTAAGATTTGCTTCAAGTAATTTTAAGAAGTTACTTAAGTTGACAGAAGTGGCTCTATATATATTGAGGACCCCCACTTTTTTAAAAATTGTCAGTTACTTCTACTTCTAGATATCAGCACTCAAACACTTGGTCTTTGTGTAACTAATGTGGGTTAATTTTAAACATTAAATTATTTTTGACGAAAATACAGGTACCACCCTTAGTCAAGCTATTTCTACAATAAGTGGAACAGAGGGAACAACAAGGAATTTTACTTTGCTTAGCAGAGGATTCAGTTAAATGTGTTTCTGTTAGACATAATGTTTGTACATCCAAATTGCATTCTGCGGATAAGCTCATCAATTTTGCTTATTAAACCTCTAATAGTCTAATGGAATAAATACAGACTATTTTAATTAATTATCCTAGATTTTTAAAATATTTGAACAATTATTGAATTTTTCTGGTATTGAGAGTGTAAATAAAACATATTTGTTAGATGAATTAGACCTTATGGGCATGGGTTTCTTTAGCCTAAATTTTTCCATGGTTTCCAACGATTCCCTGGATATTTTGAATAGAACCATGGTCTGTAAGAATCCTACAACAATGAGGTCAGCATGTTTCCCCTTGCCAGCACGACTCAGATTCAGACCATGTCTCACGTGGTCAGCCCTGGTTATTTCCGCTAGATCACTCACACCAACGTGGCTCTTTGTGCCAGATCTTGCGCAGCGCTGCACGACACGGTTATCTGTCTGCACCTTCCTTCGTAAGAAAGACTTGTCATGCCATTGCAGTGCCTCACGGACCAACAAATTTGTGTGGATGTTGTGGATGTCTGCTCCAACTGAATAGTTTTTGTCTCGACCAATGCTGTTCCTTATTCCCCCAACAAAAACAACCTAATCTGACTTGCAAAGGTCTTTAGATAAGCTACTTGCATCTTCTGCCACACTTCCAAGCCCTGTATTAGGTCTACAAAACATGATAATGTCATTAACCTCACCTTGTTTGTCTTTTATGCACTCTCGTATGCCCCTCGTGTGACTGTTTCTGAGGAACAACACTTTCCTCTTGGGCCTTGCTGGGTTGTTGGGCGCTGGGAGGGGGATGAACTCAACTTCTTCCTGCAAGTCTATGAGGACAGCAAATTTGTTGCTACAAGGTGTTGTTGCCTTGTGGATCTGTGAATTGACAAGTGGTGTGAATGGATCACATGTAGACAAAATTGAAAACAATTACAAATACTTATTTTCTTCTAATTATTAGAAAGGCCGATAAAAAACTTGAAAGATTTCTTTATTTATGACTTTGTTCTAGGTTAAGTCTTATCGTATTTGTTTTCTTGCACAAGCCAAGATGGAAAAAAACACTGCCAATGACATGTGTCCATATGCCTGCAAGCAAGCAACAAAGCGACGTTGTTTATTTGTTTCAAACTAATAAATAAAGAATAAATAAATAATCTAAAGTTCAAAGTGTAATTAAAAAATTGAAACATGCGTAATAAAATAAAGTGCATTAAGTTTTTTAAGAATAAACAAAAATTGATGCTGAATAAATTATTATATGAAGAGGCCAACTAAAAAAAAACCCTGTATCTAGAAGGTCATATAGTAGGCTAACGGTACAAAACTCGGTAGTTATAACGAAAGTTAATGGACTTGAAATTTTGCTATGCACGGAAAGAAACGTGCATTTCGTGACTCATCTAATTTTTAATTAAATTACAATGTTATATTTTTTTGATACTGGTGAAATGTGGTCTAATTAACTGATTGCACAATTTTTTCTTGCAACTTTTTCGAATGTTTCAGTTATGTCTTATAGTGGGTGGCAATATAGGCTTTCATTGTGCTAAGAAAGGTTGACGAACTTAAATTAATGTTCTTTTTTTGTGCATTAAAAAACTCGAAAAATCGTAATTTTGTAAAACCTTGGTGTTTGTACATCATTTCTCCGATCTATATATTTTGGCACTGAAGGTACTACATATGAAACGAATTGATGGACAAAAAATCACAGAAAAAATCCATGAATAGCCCTTTAGCGATAAGTTTTGATTCTGAATATTAATTGTATTTTTTTTAATTTATATATTTTTGGGTTTGTTCATTAAATGCTGTTTGTCCAACAAATCTAATTTAGCAATCTCTTTGCAAAGCAATTCGCCATAGTGTTGCGCCTCTTTGTTGTTTGTATCTTTGGTTCATGTTATCGTAGTTTTGTCTTTTTTAAAAGCAGCCATTGAGTACAAAGTGGACAAGTAGTTAATGCTTGTTTTTTGGAATTTTGCTCTTTAAATTGTATTAATTATGTCTGATAAGAAAGGTAAGTTACTTTGCAAGTTAGTACGAACTTTTATTATACGTAATTTTGGTTCATTTTTGTATATGAATTGTTGTACGTTGATGCGTTACACGACTCTGAAACGCCCAATTTGGTCGTTTCTGGATTTGTATTCATATTTATTTTCCGAATTTATTTTCTGATTGTTATTTTGATAGTGTTTTAATGATGTAATGTCAATGAGATTGCTTTTCGGGACGTTTTCTGTGTATTGGATGAGGTAATCAATACTTTTGGGTAAACAAGATGGCTCCTTGTTAATCTGTCAAATGGCCTAGAAGAACTTTAATTTTTGTGATTAATGTTATTTTTAATTATTGTAAACTTATTAGAACCATTTTAGTAAGTGCCAAATGTTTTATTTGGAATTGTGGCCTTACTCAATTTGAAAAGAATTGTATGCAGTTAAATAAAAATTATATTTTGGATTGCAAATACTGTTGGTGCTGCTTTTTGTTGTGTTTTTATTTCACAGGACTGCAATCGTGAACTTATGAAAAGAAGGAATAAATTTGTCACCCTGAGATGTCGTCTTGACTGAGATTATAATGCATTTGTAACAAAAATCTGTTTGTCCAGGGTAAACATTGTATAATTATTCCTTGCAGCTTTCCTGTTGTTGGATGTATCTTGGCGGGGATATACTCGTTGGCCTGTTCTAGAAAAAGTGGCAGCGTATTTAAACACACAAAAAAACGTATTCTTTCTTCCTACGTGTTTATTCAAAACTGGCTGGCTGCTTGTCTTTATATAATTCCTCTTCACTAGATATCTCCTTAGTGTAGCAAATTGGAGTGCAAACGTCTTTTTTTTTCACGTCTGAAATATGTGAAAAAATTATTTGCATGTGTGGAATGCAGGAATGGAAAGTACACTCTTAAATTCAAACATTAATTTGTAGCAGTGTGCATGCCACATGTGAACTGTTTAACAGATTCCATCAGTGGTTGGTTTTTTAGGCATTTTGAGAGAATTTGTTTGGTATTTTATAGAATTTATGCAAGTCATATTTGTTAACAAAGAGCACTGCAGATAAGGCAAGATTCAGGATTTATTTTTGTGACAAAGACAGTTTGAAAGTTACAATTCTATAAAATTTAAATTTATTTTTTAACAAAAGGTTATAACTAACTCAGCACTTTGGTACTGTAATTCGAAATTTGATGAATTATAGGTCAAAAGTCCGTAGAAATATAGTTTTGGTTTCACATAATTTCAATGAAGGGATGAAGCATATAAAATTTTTGGGAATAGTCACAGGTCCAATACCAAGCTCACCAACCCACATATAGTTGTAAAGCAAATTGTGATTTACACAATGAGTGAAACAGGTGGTTAATTAACTATATGTACTCAACTTTTCACAGTACTACCTGTATTTATCATGCTGGAAAACAACTCCTGCATAGCTGTTGCAAAACACCTGAAGCACTAAAATTTGAAATTCAGAAATATCCATGCAGTTTAGTAATCACAAGCAAACACTAAATCACTTTGTGCACTGCCTATCACATTCACTTCCGAAACCGTTATATAATGTGTATTGTCGTTTACGATGTGTAGAAATGTACCAACTGAAATTGTAGTTAGGCTAATACGATAACTTTTGTACATTTCTTATCATAGATTGCCTGAGATATCCTGTTTTAAAGAATATACCGTACTTTGGCATGAAAATGCTGCAAATGGCCTATATATGAAATAATTATCCTTAATTTTTCATCAATAACTTCTGGTGTAGTCTATACACAACAAAATACACTATGTTGTTACGGATCATACAGAGGCTTCAAGTTGTTTAAAATAATTCTGTACAGCAATTTTGAATTGTGGTTTGTATTGATTTGTTTCCTCTTGCCATTGTCTTGGGTTACGGATACTGAAAGTGCAGGCAGTAGTTGCTGTATTGTGTCGCTGGACATCAATAGGCTTGTGTGGCTGGTATGTATGACCCCTGCATTCCCTATTATGTCCTTGTGTTCTATTTGGAAGTCCACTGGGATGATATACATGGAAATTTTGTGGTACAGGTCAAACTTTTCAACAGGATGTGTGGAATGTATTTTTTGATACATCTGCACTTTGCATTTGGAAGAAAATTCCTATGTGGTAATTGTCTAGTGACTAATCTAAAGCAACTTGGGGGAAAGTTTCAAAATTGTGTTTTTGGCCCCTGAGGAAGTGTATTTTATTGAACTGACATCCTTAACTCCATAGTGGGAGCGTGCAGACTTGCATAGATCAGTTTTCTGAAACCATTGGAAGTTTCAAACATTTTTTGTACATTTTTACGTACACTGCTAGTTCTAGAAAACTGGTGTATATTTGCAGTTTAACCTACGGTATTTAGGCAAATTAATTATTTCAGTACTAGTATTATCAGAACATGGTAATAGTACTACAGTCTCAAAAAAATAAAAAAATTTCAAAGGTCAAATTTATTACAAACAAAACAATACAAAATAAAATTGGTTTATAATTAAAATTTATAGGTCAGTGCAGTTTTTTATTTGGGAGGATCTGGGTGAGATTTCTGTACTATTCATATGATTGTGGTTTTCCATAGTGTTATTCTGTAATCATTAAGCAAAAGCAGAAATGTTTATTCAGGCCGCGGCTCTTTCCCCACTTCTGATTGAGGTATTGTATTCATTCTGTTTCTAATGATCACACTCTAAACTGAAAATAAATTAAAATTATTTGTAGTTCATTTGCTGTTTCTTGTTTTAACGTGAAATAATATAAAAGTACCTTAATTTTTGTTATGTAGATACTTTATATTTTATCTAGGTTATTTATAATAGGGATGTGTCGAATAACAATAAATATCGGTTCCAGTTCAGATTCTACAATTTAAATATCTGTTCCAGTATTCGGTTCTATTCTGATGACATTTTAATAATTTCTGACGTACCTATATAACTTAGAAAAAATAGGTTTGCCACACACCAAATATTATTCACTATTACGTTCAAATGCACTCACAAAATACAAAAATACATGCTCATTCTCTACTCCCTGTTTAAGTTTCTTTTTTCTCGTATAATGCACATATAACAATTAGAACGATTCAAAGTTAAAAATGTGTACATAAATGTCGGGCTATTTTGTTTCACTTGATGCTGTGTGTAGTATCTTCTTTGCATATATTTATCTATGACATTGCCACTGTGAGAACGTTTACATTTTGTCTTGTTTAACTGATAGAATATATTAAACCAAATACTGTATTTGATTAAACGCCTATCCTTAAATACTACTTTTGCAAAATTGGTACCAAATTATTTATTTGCTTTAAACGGCAATAATAATTTGCTGTAAGGAAGTGTAGCGGCCAAAAAAATGCTTGTTATAGGTGACTTAACCTATGTAATAGTTTTGGTGGTACCTGCAATTTTTGTTTGTTTTGGAAAGGATTTCATTACAGTTATTTTTGTAATGACAATATTATTTCGTACTAAGTATATCATCCCAATTTATTGCTGTGTAGAAACTATAGGCGATTCCCTTTAAAGTTTGCATTTTTTAAGACCCTGCTGAATTTTTCTTTCCATCAGCTGGTCACTTTTTAATATAAAGAATGATATGTGACTTGAACACAGTATACATTTAACCACTCCCAAAAGTTAACGTCTAGATATACAATAAAATATATTAGTGGTTAATGCCTGTTGAAAGGGCCTTAAAAAATGGTCACTTTACCATGAACAGACTACTATAGAACCGAGTAGTTGTTAACCTAAAACTGGTTCTGAGTGAAACCTCGAGAACCTGTATAAATTGGAACCAAAGAACTGAACCGACCCATTCCCAAGTTATAATTAATATGAAAAAGTGAGAAAATAGATATGTTGATAATGCCTAGTAAAAAATTGTTCTTATGCAAAATATTACAGTGAGTGTGCATGAATTCGGTGTGTTGTCACTTAATTTATTTTTCTAGAGTAAATTAAGCAATGTTTACATGAGGTGGAGGAATGTCCAGGGAGCAGAACTATAACAGGGCTTCAGAAAAGTTGGAAGTAACTGTGAACTGGCTATATACAGTAATACATATGTGCACATTTACGTTGATACACCCTTAGTGTTTTAGCACACTGCAAAAAAAATGGAAATATTAAAAAAAATTCATATAAACACGTGTTCTCTTGGTGATAGGTAAGACTATTTCCTGTGCTTATAGTTTATTGGGTATACAGCCAGATATAAAAATTTAGAATTGCATATCGGGTTAGTAAAAATATTTGTCGATCTTCGACATAAATTGCACATTTTGGCAGATTCAGGTGGTGTTAAGGACACATTGTGTGTTTCTGTTAACTCAAACTTAGTGTGAATACAGTAAATCCTCACAGGCATTTTGACAACAGCATGTAAACAGTAAATGCCCTTATTTGCAAAGTATTGTGTAAAAAAAATTTTTTGATTTGTAAAATGGGGCAATGGCTTTGAAAACATTTTGAAGAATTATGGTAGAGTATGTGTTCATTACTGTATGTGAAATGTCTCCACCCTGTTAATGCATTTTTTGAGATCTCTTTTGTCATCTATCTATATACGAGAATTCCTTGTGGGTGATGTTTGAATATTATATCTGCACTTTACATGTTTCATTGTCCCTTTTTTGAACAGACAGTATCCTTCTTGAAATGAAAATAAACACGTGTCTGCAACTTCATAAAATGGTTGCTCGTGTGCTTTGGTATGTCGTTTTCCTTTACCATCGCGAAGCACGAGTGACAATGTAGGCTACTGTATTTATGTTCTAAAGTTTAAATTTGTTGATTTAAAGGAACAGCTCAAGTGTTCTAAAGTCGGTAAATAATTTTGTATTGGTGACAACAAAATAATTTTAGTTGAGTAATTGTCCAAGGCATGCCACGTGTTTAGGAATAATGAATTTAACAGTGGCCGTGATCAAATTTGTCAATTAAGGGTCCTTAACTGGCTTAGTGCCCTTGAAAAGTGCATCCGGAATGTGATGTTGCATAGTCCAAATTTGCGGTAAGGACACACATTCACCCTCGAATGTCGCCTTCAGCCAAGGGCATGTCATTTGTCCTTTTTGAGACCTACATTGTTTTCTGATGTGCAAATGTCTGGAATAATTAATTAATTTGTGTTTACAACTTTGCATTGCTGTGAAAAACACTTGCTAACATCACATACAAATGACTGGCATTGAATTCAACAGAATAAAACTAGGTGGAACGTATCTAGGTATCCAAATTCGCAAACAAATTTTCTCATAAGGGAAACAAATGTTCACGATATGAGAAGGGATCAAGGCACATCGCATTGAGTAAAAAAACAGACTACAAGTTCGTGTGTTTTGTAAGTAATGTTTTTCGAAACAGTAAGAATATTTTGAATGAATGTGGCTTTAATTAATTTTATTGAAAATCCAATAAAATTGTGCGAAGTTAAATTTTCTGAAAATGTTTATATTGTGTATTTCTTAGATTGGTATGGACAGGCATATTTATTGTGTTCTGTTCTTGCAGGAGGGTTTTGAAATTTCTCTCATCTAAATTAACACCTCTTTCAGTATAGTTCATTATATAAAAAAAGCCAAATATTTTTATTTGAGAGTTTGTCACAGCGACTGTTTTGTATGTATTTCTTGCATTTGTATGAACAGTGGCACATTATTTTATCACAGTTTGTTCTTTTGTTGAAGTTAAAATCGAGTTACAGTAATTTGCTTGTTAATTTCATAGAGCAAAATATTCCATTGTATCAAAACAATGGGCAGTTCAAATTATTATTCATAAGAACTGCAAAACAACCCCATCTCAGGAAACTCAATGATAGTTCCCCGCCCCGTCGTACAAGTGCATCAGGATGGAAATTTGGGAAAGTAAAAACCACTAGCGATGATCTCCTGTTGCTAGTTGACACAAGTGAAAGTGGGATTACATATTCATTGTAGTGGTGTCAGATGCAGCTGGATATAGGCTAAGCTGAAAAAGACTAGCTCTGGGATTATCCACCAACACTTGGACATAGGCACGGAAAAATCACCGGTGTTAAACGTAGCAATATGTGTGCTTACATTCCAGGCACTTATTGACACCAGAGCAAAGGTGTCTGTTATTAACAGATGAAAATTATCGTTGAGGTATGTGGAAAATCCTTGGAATTGCGATCACGTTGTGTAACTAACATTAAGTGTGCAGAATAAGAGGTGAAATCAAAATATACTGTTTAATGTTGGAAAATAAAGGAAAAAAATGCTGCAGTTTTTTTTAATAGAACATTACTTTTCTTACTGTATTAAAGAAGTTATTTGATTTTTTCTAGATAAAGTTAAAACAAAGTTTGTTTCGACTACAGCTTAAGATAGAGGTTCATCTCCTTAGCATCTGTAAACTTCAATATGAGGGTAATTGGACTAGCCGTTTTGACATCTCTGTTGAAATAGGGATTATATATAAATTAAAATTAATTATAGTTAGAATCACCATAGAACTGTCTTTAAAATTTTTATTTACTTAGAATCCTAGTAGAATATCATGTCTGGTGAGATGGTGTTTATAGTTTTAATATTAGGATTGTCAATTAGGGTAGAATATGGCAGTGGAGAAGGTAAGATAAATTTCATCACAGTGTCAGACCCATTTTCTTCCCAAAGAGGCATCTTTTGTGAGACGTTACAAAAGGGTCAGGCTTGCAGCCCACGTGAGAGGGACACAGCCCTCCACGCCACCTTGCTCTGCTCACGATAGGGCACCCTGTTCTGTAATTAAAAATTAAAATGTACAATATTAATGTTGTCACAAAACTGTTTATAAATAATGGATGTACTGGTACAAATGTGAATATGCAGACGTTACGTTAAAATTGAATAAAAGGGATATCCAGAACCAAAGAGGAAGGTCTTCTATCATCTAGCATAGGAGGACACTATTGGTTTTCCCGTGAGTTGAGACACCAAGACCCAGGGAATCCTGTGTGTCTGGGCTATTTGCCGAGGACTGCGAGCGAGGGTACTGCACTTTGCAGAGAGCCTTCCATTGAGAGTTCCGAGTAAGGTAGTCGGCTGTTTGTCACCGCCTGCGGGCGAATGTATGTGTGAGCTATGAGCTACTGAATGAGGCACGCCGGGATCAAGCAGCGAAGACGTTTTGACTGAATAATTTTGTGAATTGATAAATATCATACCTACCTGCGAATTTCTGGATGGACATCAAAAGCAATATTACTGTGTTGTTCATTGTAATTTCCTTTGAACCGCCTATACGAGAACTAAGCACAATTTATTAGATAACTGACAAGGTGATATGTTAGAAGCGCAGGTTTACTGACTGAGAGCCCTGCAGATGCAGTGTCACATCGTAGGTCTGCCTTGGAAAGGAGGCGGTCACCATGGGGTTCGGAGTGTAAAGTTATACCTACCTTCCATAAATATGAGATAAGTTACAGAATGTATAAGCACTGGGTAGCAACAGACGTGACTAACGGTAAAATACAAATTACTAAACACGTAATTAACAAGAAACTAAAAATTTTGTATCTTACAACTACATAAAACTTAATGTACTGTATTAAGTAATTATACTATCTAATGACATTGGGAACCTACATAATATGTTTATTGGAAATTAATCACAAAATTTATTGTTGAAAATATTCCATGTTGTAGGCCAACAACACTTAGGCCTATGAATGTTATCTGTGTGCATGTGTACAAACTCTAGGAATTAGGGATGGGATCCTCAATGCTGCGATACCTCTATACTCAATGTTTTATAAGTATTGAGTATCGCATGAAAATATCTGAAAGTATTGAATTTTAACATTGTGCTAATGGTATTTACCATGCACAGATTTACAAAATGTCAGTAATAGTGAAACCTCGTTGCGATTCAGTTTATTCCATTTTCCCATGTGTCTTTTTTTACAGTCTCAACAACTATCCTATATAAATCATTAAAAAAAACAGGCATGCTATGTCTCTTAAAAACATATATTTCCCGCAATTGCTCGGATGTTCTGCCCGAAAGCCAAAATATTTTTGGAACCTAGCTATGATATACAGTGAGTTTTTGCCAATTCATTCCAGTTATTTATGTTTTAGTGTGTTTCTCATTGGTACATTCACCAAAAATTGTGCGCATCTTTAGTTTTTGAAAGCTATGTGAAACAACATGGATAATCGACAACTGGTACTGTCGAGTATTGTTTACATTCCGCAACAGTTTTTCATGTTATATAGGCTACTATTGTTCTTCTTACGTATCTACTACATTCGTAGGTTGGCAACAATGGGAAACTGTCTAATATGCTTCTGGCACTGTTTTTAACTATTTATAACCTTGTATTGTAAACTTAATTTGAAATGAGGTTAGAACCATTGCAGTATTTCTATGAGGGTGATTATTATAAGGAAAATATTGACTGTGTTTGGTTGGAACTGTAAGGTTTTGAAAAAGACTTGGCAAGTAATGATTGGCAAAACTTGTCACAAATAAATCAGTTATGATTTTAACAGGGATTGAGCATGGCTTGGCCAATGAAGAAACACCAAAAGAAGATAGTAATATAAATAAAAAGTAAGATTCGCTCAATTAAAAAAATTGAAGTTTTTAATTTAAAGTGAATATTTGATCATTAATTGACTTTAATGTTGTTTTAATAGCATATTTAGTCTGTTGGTTTAAACAAAAATTCAGATACAATATTTCTCAAGTCTAAAATCAGTCAGCATCCATCGTTTTCCATTATTGATTTTTTCTTGTTGATCCACTGAAAAACGAATAATTTAGAATCCACTATTTTAATACTTTGTTTTACCGCATAATTATTGCCGCCACGTAACAGTCACACAATTTTTAAATACTGAAAAGTGGAAAATCATCCTCCAGCTGCATCACAGGACCTGGAACAGACGGGAGGGGAAGAACCGAAGCTGGAAGTACCGTGATGAGTTGTAGTTGCCCCCTCCCTCAAGAAGAAACACAAGTTGGTTGATGTTTGAGTCACAGGCCATCCATTGTTTGTTCCAAGTGTAATGTGGGTTTTTATATAGTTTGTGTGCTTAAAAAAAAAACAAGCAAAATGACCAATTTTCATGGCCAAGTTGTTCTTTGTGTTCATGACAATTTTAATTTGGTATCGAGAAAAGTATCAGCAACTAGTATTGTGGGAGTGTTCTTTTTCTGTCAGTTTATCTCTCTCAGATTTGCTTCAGATGTGATTGGATATTTCATTCTTCTCCCCTCCCCCCCCCCCCCCCCCCTACATGCTTTCTGCTCTCCTCAAGATGTTAGGAATGGTAATGCAGTGTAAAAGATGATTCCATATAAATCATTTTTACTACACGCAATTTTGGTACTGAGGTTGCGAGTCTTTTTATTTTTCAATGGCACTTGAAGAAAACTCGTACAATGTTGATGGGATTGCAAGGTATCTCACATCTGGGGCTTCTCATCAAAGAGTAGCCTCAGAACATAATTTGAATTTTGAGATAGTGTTAAACTATTGTTTTTTCCAATGTATTAGACATTGCTTTCTTCAACAAAAATTACTACAGGCTGTTCACGAAAGTGACCACTTTTGAGGCCCTAGTTACTTTTTCCTTTCAACCATGTTATAGCCTTTAACCACATTTTTAAATAAGTATTATATAAGTAATGAACACAGTGTGTGTATTCCACCACACACTGACGTTAACTTGTAAGACTGAACTAAAATGTGTTTATTTCCTATTATTCCAAATGAGAGGGCTTTCGAAAGTGCTCTCTTTACCGCGAATAGCCTATATCAGGTATGTCCCTGTATACATTGCTTGTGAACTATCTGATAAGTGATAGGCATTTTCAAGATAATGAGGTTGGTGAACTCATCCATGGGGAAGACAAGTGTCGGGTTTGCTCGTACGCCTCACGAAAGTGTTCGTCCAATGATTCCGCCCAATGATTTTTTTTTTTTTTTTTTTTTTTTCGGGGATCCCAGTTTTCCTGTGCTAGTTGGGATCTGATATGACTTTATCTTGGAGCTCCAGAAATGTTGAACTAGTTTTAAATTCCAAAAAGTTAGTGACCTTGTCTTTAGTATTCTCCCACCAAAAGTAAGCTGTGGAAATAAGGCTCAAACTTGTGCAGCTTAAAATGTCTTATTGCGAGCAAACAACCTCTAATACTCCTCAGTCTTATTCAAGTAGGTTACAAGGTTCTTACATTGTATTCCAGCAAAAGTAGGGAGGCCTTCAGACCACTGTGTTGCTGGGTTTTGCAGTGGATTTTGTGCAATTTTGGTACACTGAAAGAAGCTGAACTGTACAGGCAAAGCTGGGGTGTGTTCAGAATTAGTTGTGGGCATTGAAATTTTCTTCTTACCTCCTTCAAAGGAGATTGAAACCTCTGGTCTACTTGTTCCAACCTAGCAGTAATATCGCTTTTGTGTTCATAGTTCACCTTGGCAGATTGATCTTGTCTACATGTCCACTGAATTGTTCAAGTTTGTTGTGCAGGTGCCCCTCCACAGCTTTTATTACCTCGTCATGAGTAGTGGACTGTGTGGTGTTAGTGTTGTAGCTACCCTGTTCTCTAGTGCACAGTACTGGATAGTTAACTCCACTGCCGTACATCTCGAGTACCTCTGCTTGTAGGGTCTTTACAGTGCAGTCAGTATGTTGGAACTTGATTTCAGTGCCATCCCTTAATTTAGAAATTTCAGTGGTAAAAGTAATGGCCAGTGATTCTTTGTGCTGGTTGCATTCCGGTACCCTGCTTAATCTAGATTTGATTGTGTCAAATCTCATATATTGTTACTGAAACCTCTTAAGACGGGCTTCTAAAGTGTCAAGCTTCTCACTCTGTTTCATTTATCAGACTTTCCATTCTTGCACTCATTTGCTCAATCATCTCCACCAGTTTTACCATCTCCGAACTTGAAGAGTGTAACAGTGGATTAGGAGTAGCCTGATAGTCTGTGCGGGTGCAATAGGAGTATGTATGGCTATATTTTGATAGTCCGTTGCTCCTCCTGGTGTTGACTATAGGTTTCAGTATCTGGGTGTGCCATTCATGGTGACTACATCTGAGAGTTGGGTACTCCTCAGTATTTGATGACGTCTCATCATTTAACACAGTAATGCGTAAAAAGTAACACACTCTGATTATATTCCATTTTGATTGGGTTTTGTTAACAAGAAAATTTGTGTAATATGTTGGAAACTGGTTAATGCTCTGGCTTCCACGTTGTGTGCACCACTTTCCTGTGAGTGGCTGTTTGGTTTTGATTAAGAGTATGTGTAAATAATGTTTTTAAAAAAATCTTTGGAGAGAGAAATTTTAAAAGGGGGTATAGTCCATTCATGACTACTTCCAATTTTTCTAAAGCCTTGCTAAAGATCTATTTCCAGGATATTCTTCTGCCTCATGCAAACAAAGCTTAACGAAGTCTAGAAAATATCACCAAAGGGACAGCGCACCATGTTTGTGCACACTCATTGTAGCCTCCTACTATCATCTTGTGTAAGAACTAACCATTTCTTACTAGGCATTACCAACACATATTTCCTCACTGTTTTTATAAATTTTAATTGTAGGTAAAATATTAATAAAATTTCGATTTAATGAAATAATGATAATTTTTTCAACATGAGTATAAAATGCTTGTGATTCATTGCATACTTAGAATCAACCCCACTCACAATACATAGCGTGATTTTTTCAGAAGTTTGATTCAAAAAGTGTGAAGAAACCGTAAATAGACAATATTAAAGTTGTTTTAGTTTCAATTTAGTGGTCAGTGGTTAGTATTGGTGAAAATCTGTGGTGAAACTGACAAATAAAACAGTAACCCTATGTGACAATAACACAACATTAAACACTTGATAAGGAAAATGCACAAAATAGAATATACTAACTATTACGGAGTAAAATAAATATGTATAATAGGTTTTATTTGAATATATTAAAAGAAAAGTCTGTCAAAACTTTGAAATTATTTAAATGGAACTAGACGCAGAATAACTCAGAGCCTGGCCGACCATTACAAATGGGGTGTAACAGTATCAATCATGCAGGAGGAGGTTAAGTCGCAGAGCCATAACGCGTACTTAATACCAGCACTGCTGCAGCTACTATACCGAGTGAAAATGTCTCTTTGTCAAGTCTGAAGCAGACGTAGGTATTGCGAGCACGTCCACATTACTTAGACATGCTTTCAACAATTTGTATCCGAGGTTGGTATGTGTGAAGTTAGTCACTTGTGCAGTCAGTGTTCTGAAATCCGTGTGATACAACACAGTGAAGTACGTACAATACAACACTACAAATTAAAATGTCTCTAGTTTTGTCAAAAGTGCCAGGTAATAAACTGCACTCACAGGCACCAGAAATGGTTTACAATGTACTGCAGTTTATGGAAAACAAAGATTGATTGAGGAACCATCCATACCACATGAGATAGCGAAGCTGAGAACATTTAAGGTGACGGGTGTCTCGTACCACAGGGTAAAAATTAAGAGGAAAGCTAATCAGAAAGAAGCAGGTGAAGCAATCTTTCTCAACACCCAACCAGAAACTGAAGAAAACCTCTAAATACGACCTGGATACCTTCGACAAAACTGTGGTACAACGTGCTGTTTACAATTTCTACCTAAATGAATAGTGTGTGCAGACTGTCGAAACTCGTGAGACTTAAGCTAAAGGATGACATAAATTACAAAGGAAGTGATTTAATTTTAAGAACGACTTCGAAGAAGCCAGGATTTAGGTGGAAAAAAAACATCTCAAGAGTATGCAGCGATATAGAAATGATAAACATATAATTATTTACATGCATGAGTCGTACATTTGGTCATCACGTGTGAAAATTGAAATGTGGGGTGACATGTCTTCCAGCGGTCTGCTATCACCTGTGACAAAAGGTTAGCTGTTAATAATGATTCACGTAGGAGGCTAAAACGGTTTCGTCCCTAATGCTCTTACATTATGCAAGTTGCATCAGGAAACGGGGGGTTATCACAAAAATATGAATAAAGAAATTTATGAAAAATGGATTAACGAGCAATTAATACCAAATCTTCCACCGGACAGTATTGTTGTGCTAATAATCCCTAACACTATGTAAAGGTAAACAGTAGACAGACTACTGGGAAATCATGGCCTCACAGTACTTCGTCTGCCAGCCCATCATCTGAATTTGAATCCGATACAAAGCATCTGGCATAAAGTTAAAGAAGTCGCTTCAAAAAATATTACTTGCAATTTGACAGATGTGAAAAAACTCTGCGAGGGCATATCCAACCGAATGGGGCCAGATTACTGGATACCATTTTGCAATCATGTCCAGACACTCGAGAAAGACTTATGACAAGGATGTGCAATTTGACATTGAAATTGATAGTGCTTATAAATTTAGGTGGTGCGGACAGTGACAGCAGTGACGTTTACACTTAAGATTCATCGGCTGGAGTAATGAGTGGTATTGAGTAACTGCCATAATACTTAATAACTCGGTGGTTAGTAGTCAAAGTTTTCTACTTTCCTCTACCTGCTGTGATGGCTTTGTTTTATTCCTGTCTCTCTCATCCTCTTTCTCCCGTCCCTCAGCTTGTGTGCCGCCTTTCCATCCATATGTTTGATAGAGCTCAAGCTTGGAGTTATTCTGCATCTAGTGTAATCAATGCTAAAGTTGCGTCTCACGTAACTGGCAAACAAAGTTAATTTCACTGCTTCCAAGATTTAAAAGTTAGTCTTCAAACCAACCTTAAATAATGTAGAAATCAAAACTAGAGTTCCAAAATTACTTGAATGGTTTGGAAAACTTCAATGATCCAATAAACATCATTTGAGATATTTTTACCCCCCCCCCCCCCCCCCCCCCCCTCTTTCTGCTCTCGGGCATTTAAAAAAGAGGTTGGCGTCACATGGTTGCGTATCACGGTCATGCCACATAGTGCCAGGCACTAAGCAGAACCTTGAGATCAGCGTTATCAGGAACCACTATCAAAATTGTTTATTTACTCCTGCGCCCTTTTATTAACGTGGCATGGTGTCCTGACCTTTTATACCCGCTTCTTAGTGGGGACCATCCGGGATTGACAAGATTTAATCCCGCTGGAAAAAACCTCTCGCTCACTTAAAATTAAAAGTCGTGCTAGAAGCATTATTACTGACTACTTCATGCCTCAACAGTATTAAAACCAAAACTCACTTCCAGAAAAACTGAAAACTCTCAAAACCAATCAATTACAAGAAAATAAAACAATAAAAATTAATCTGAAGAAAAATTAATTTCAATCCAAAAATTATTAAAAGCAAATAACAGAAAAATGGCATGAGACAAAATTGAATTTTTTAAGGGAAAATCCTATACCTAGACAATAGATGGTTGGTTTACAACTATTAAGAATTACATTAATACAAACAAATAATTACATGCGGCACGAAAATAGATTACATTAGAAATATAAACATCAAAAATTTAAATCAAAACAAAACATTAAGTCAATTTGTAGTAAACATAGCATATAATGAAATACTCTATTATAGTCACTTGCATTTATTGCCTAAAAACTTCAGTGCAGGTGCTAAAAAAAACTCAAGAATTTTACCACTTAGTATCTATAACATTTTGGACATTAGTTTCAAAACATTAAAATTTATAACCTTGTAATGATACAGTTTATAATAATTAAGAGGAAATTTTTGAGGAACTATAATAGCTTATTAGTATTTGAAGTTTTGGTTGTGTTTATCTGTCATATGTTTGCTTTTTCAGAAATCTCAGTTTAGGTTGCGTTAGCATGCAGAGATACAAGTTTTTACCACTTTCGTAGACATTTTTTTTTTCCTTTGAGAATATTCTGTACCACGCCGTGCCCTGGTTTTGTCAGGTTTTTGGCACCCTGGTGGGAGTAGGGGAGTAGTGCACATGGCAACTTTAACCCAGAGTGCCTTCCTCCCGCTAACAGTCGACAAATAGCCCCCAAAGAAGACACATCAAGCATGGCAAATTTTGCCTGCATCGGCAAGCACCCATGGCCTTTATTTTATTTTTAATTCAGTTATTGGACAAACTTACTTCTAACTTATTTCCACCGGCATGCGATGTTGCTACTTTGCCAGATGGGAACTGGCGTCCCGTCCCTCCTGTCTTCGAAAATTTCTCTCGCAATGAGAGTTTTCAATGATGTGAATAATAAACTAAATACTGTGGTGCTGTTCTTGGCTTGTCATCTCATTAATCTGACTGGTCGTGACACTGCAATAATGGAAGAATGTGAACTGTTTATTTTGGACTTTAAATAAAAATATAGAGGAAATAATCAGACACATTAATTCTTTATTTTAACATGGCCTCTTTAAGTTTCATGTGTCTACAGAGTAAGAAAAACCGTCCTGAGATTTCCGGTTGCCAGTTCTGACGTCTGCAACATTACAACCTTGCTTTAAGATTGGTAACATTGCAGTTGATAGTGTGAAGAGGAAAAATATCAATTTAAAGTTTAACAAGTGTTAAACTTTATTTAAATACCTATGTCAAGTGTGATTCTTTGCAATAAATGTGGTTTTTTGAGGTTACTTAAACCATACATCACTTTCATAGGCTGGTCACAGTAATTGAGCATTTTTTGATCAGTCTTTGGAACAGAAATTATTGCCTGTAAACACGCGTTTTAATGTAATCATTGATTGTAATACAGTAAAGTTTGCAGTAAATTAGGAGAAATAGTTCGTGGTCTTTAAGCCTTAATGGCACCTGAAGTTCAACTGTTTTCTTTTGTTTTATGCACATAAAATAAAAATTGCCATTTTAATATGCCATTTTAACAATTTAATAACATCACTCGACTGATTATACTTTTCAAGTTATCTGGACCACTTTTCCTCTTGTGGATACTGAATTTAGGTGTCATTTTTAAGATCTCTTGTGTTCCTCTATTTATGACTCAACCTGATTTCAGCTGGCAGTTTTTCATCCTAATTTGAAATATTTACTTACGTAGTAAAACATTTCTCTATCTGTTAGTGATGTGAAGTGGCAAATTTTGCTATAGTTTGTGTTTGCCTTATGTTTGATTTTGAAAGTTTCTTGCAATGGGTGTGATTAAGTTAAATGTTTTGAAAATACTCCATGGCTACATTATATTGTCACAGAAAATTAAGTCTGAGGCATGAAACAAACGCAAAAATGAGCTAATTATCAAACTAAAAAACTGGAGGAAAAAACCAAGGACAACACAAGGATGATACAAACAGTTGGTTTCAATCAAATGGAAAAATTGAATAAAATAAGGACAGCACAGATGAACTCAATAGGTTTTCTTAGACGAGGTTGTTTCTGGAGAGGACATCTGCTCCCGTCTATTTAGGCGGACTAAAAGTCTTTCCATTGGCGGTAGGCTCAAAATATATGGTTTCGTTGAAGTTTTATTCCTGTTGGGTATCAGCATGTCAGCACCTGTTTAGATAATTTTGCAAAGGTTGTCATTAAAGTTAAAAATTTTATTTTTGTTTTAGTTAAAAATTATATTTAATATATAATTAATATGACTAATAACAGGGAGAGAATAGGTATGTTGGTGATACTTAGTAAGAAAAATTTCTTATGCAAAATAGTATCACACTGAGTGCGTGCAAATGCTAATGTTGAGTGTAGCTTCTCAGATACAGTGCATACCTTAAGTGATGTGCATCCATGTATGAGCAGATATTGAATGCCACAATGATTATTAAATATACATGAAACTTTTTCATAATTGACTACACCTAGTTCCTATTGCCCAAGATCTCTGTGTAATGGCATGTTGTGCCCATAACAACTAAAGTTTATCTTGACAAAGTAAAGAAAGAAAGAGGATGAGCTTGTTCAAAATAAAATTTAAAGAGGTGGAGACAAAAATATTCAGTTTGCAAAAAAGGGAGAGGAAGAAAATAATTGTAGCTGATAAACTACTTCTGAAGCCCGTACATAGACTTAAATTAGCTGCAAAAGGAAAAAAAGCTACAGATTGTGTGTAGGTCTTGCACAGTAAATGTTTGCAGGAGTTTCTGCACACTGCGAAGAAGCAGAAGAAAAGCAAAAGGACATGTTTATAAACTTCAGATTATAGTGGAGAAGAGAGAATCTATTATTTGGAAGTTACATACTGCCAATGATAGTATTTTTAGTATCCATTTTCTAGTACATTAGTTTTCATAACTATACAATACTAAAATTATTGTTATATGTAACTACTTAATAAGTGTTTTGTTTGTAAACTTCTTTAAGTTTAATTATAGTCCGTTTTTGGTTTCTTTTTTAGTCCTTTTTTTTTGCCCCAAGAGTGTCTGTCTGGAACAGCTTTTTTTTTTTTTTTTCCTGCTAACTTTTGTAAGCATTGACATTAAAATAACTCGATCTGTTATCTTGAACTACCACTTGCACCAAAACACTTTAAAAACTGCTATGCATGCATAAATTCAGGTAGCCACAGAATCTCTCGAGTGCTCTGCTGGCTTTGCCACACGATTCGGAGCTACAACCAAAATGAATAAAATCCAACTACCTGTAGTACAGTTTTCAATAACCCCCTTCCGTTTTCATTTATGATGCACTACACCTAACTCTCACCAAGCAGGCGATACAGAATTTCTTTTTTTTTTAATATATATAATTTAACTGTTTCCCATATACAAAAAAAATATGCACCCCAAACGAGGACCAACTTACCATGTGTGCTATAAATATTGTTCTGGAGCCCTCCAATATAGCAAAGAAAACAGCTTTTCAGACTGCTTCATTCTTAAACATACTAACTTGACCTGGGTGAAACTATGATGCTTAATATTTATGTAAACATAAATTTGAGTTATTGTACTATGTTCTTGCAGCTGCCAATTTGTAAATCCTATTGTTATTTTTTTTGTAGAGTGGGTTTTTAAAGTTTTAAAAGACATTGTAACGCAAGTAGCAGGTATAGAATAAGTTCTGCTAAGCACATAGATGATTTGTAATTTTCATCTAACATAATTTGAATTTTAAATTATGAGGCAGTTTACATACTTTAGAAAACACCTATGTCTTGCACAAAAACAGCATTCTAATTCTGAGATTAAAAATTCAGTAGGAAAAACCAGCACATTTCAAGTTGTTTTGTTTAAATAAACTTTAAAATTTAATTGTTCTCAACAAGAAGCAACATAAAATAGTGGTTCACTATGTGGTGGCATGCACATATTAAAAAAATCTGCCATAGATTTGGAATTTTATGAGACCAATAATGAACATGTTCTTATAACATGTGGAAAATATGCAGCTCCAGTAAGAAAACAGAGCAGTGTATACAGTACTTGAAAACGCTGTAGACCGTGGCACGTGACATCAAGCATGTTTCTTGGTGGCCAGTGTCCTGTTTCTTAACAGCAAACTTTATCAGTAAGTAATATGAAACTGATATTATGCTTTCACTTTTTCTATTACTTTTGGCTTACACATTTATTAACAGCAGTCTTAAACTGTTAGGGGTTAATATATTGTGTGTGGTGCTATCATAAGTTCATTCTGCACATTGTTTTGATTTTCAAATAAGTTGCATGCTTTTCCTACAATTAAAATAAGTTAAACAAACATAACATAAGAAGTAAAAGTAATGGACTGAATGTTTAGCACTTCCAAACTGACCTTTGCGTCTAATCTACTATCCACTCCTGCATTCTACAAGAAATTTTTGCTGTACGGTAGTTTTTTTGATGGGTTTAAAAATACGAAATGTCACCGTGGTGTTAACTTGGCACTCTTAATGAGCTGTACAGAGACAAATGGCAGCGAAACAGCAACCCACATCGGCATTGTGCTGTATGAAAGTTATAAAGTAATGTATTTTTGAGTTTTGACATTTATTTAAATATGAGTATTTTAAGTAAAAGTTTCTTGACCAGCCGTATGTGTTGTAGTTTCGCTGTTTGTGAAACAATATTTTTACAAACATTTACCAGGCAGTTGCGTAGCTACTTTCTGTTACTAACGGAATTTGCAGTTGTTCTGGTCGTTGACTGTACCTGGTCGTTGACTGTACCGTTTGCCGGTTTTTTAATTCATGATTTTGCCAAAAATACGTTATAGCATTTTGAGCATGAATGATGGTTTTTATTTTATTTTAATTATGGTAGTGGTTTTAAGGCATGCTAAGTTCAGTAGATTCAGATTAGGCAAAGCCAACCAGCTTGCATGATACCATTTATTGCATGTTCCAGAGGTAGAATTTTTCTAGTTGGCCATTACTTTATTTTATATCAACAATTTTAGTCCAGTATGTAAGAGAACTTAATTGTTCCTGGCTGCATATTAAACAAATTGCTTCAGTTAAAATAGTTAAATATATAGTATTATGTAAGAGGTAAGTTGTTTGTTCAGAATTCAGGCTTGCAGTCTGCAAGTAACAAAAGTGATGGTAAGAAAAATTCTCAGCTCTGGATTATAAGAAACCCTTACTGTATTTTTTAGATTGTAAGACTGCATGCGTACAAGGCATCTTGCACACATTTATTTTGCAAAGCCTGCATTTAAATTTATTAAAGATTAGACGTAGGATGCAAAACTATTTAAATTCCTTTTGCAAAATCTTCTTTCAAAATGGGGCTGCAAAACATTTAAATGTGCTTTATTAAACACAGATACAGTGATGCAGATAAGTGAGCATGAGTTATTTATCAACTGGTAGAGGAGGAAAGTGCAATAGAGCAAGAAACAAGGCTCATGGGTAATGACGGTCTGCAGGCAGGGCCACTGTCTCAAAGTGCTCACATTGCAGTTAACACTCCACCACCCCTACTCAACACTCCCTACTCCAGACAACTTCTTTGTATGTTTGCATGTCTTGAAAAATGTTAAGTTTTTTTATCCTGCTGTTGTGTTGTTTAAATTTGATTGGTAATTATAGCAGATATTTACTTAATGAGGGTTTAACAGGATATGCCACGGAATTCAGGTGATATAGAACATCTAATGCCATGTTGCAGAATACTGCTGTTTTAGGTGTTCTTTGAAGTGTTTGGAAATATAATCAGGTTGTTATCAAAGGAGTAAGTTAAGCATTGTTTTTTTTTATTTTGGGGGCTAATCACATCCATACTTCAAATGCAAAGGTGCCAAGCAGTATGGATTTCCAATAGTTTGTAAATTATTGAACCTATTTACAGAATTAGACATTGCTGAAGTATCAGTATTTTTCAACTTGGTCAATTTTTTTTACAGTTGTGTATATAAGTATACTTGCTGTAACAACCAGAGTGTTGTGCAACCAGGAAAACCTGGAAGTCAGGGAAATGTCCGGAAATTTCATGGGAATTCCGTAGATTTTGAGTGTTTCGCGATGCTATTTTTTACTGTATAATACTTAGTGAACCAAATTTTCCTGGCCAAAAATGTGTGAGGATAATGCAACACAACATCTTAGCACAATTTTGTGTGATGACTTGAGTATTTTTGTAACTTCGCTTTGACTTTTCCATGAAAATTATTCTCGCCATGGATGGGCTGTGGTGGCCAGACTGTCCTCCTTCCGCCTAGGTGAACCAGGTCTGAATTATGCCTGACTATGCCACAGTTCAGCGGGTATTCTCAGGGATCTCCAATTTGTCACCCTTGCATTCTGGTGATGCTCCATACTCATCTCACCTCAATTCATCCTCATTGGTTCTCAAGCTCCATATGTAGAGGGGAGGTGAAGGGCATCCAAAGCTCTCCATACACACACAACATTGGATATCCATTTCTTTTTCTTTCTTTTTGTAATTTAGGTGGCTATCTATAAAATCAAACCCCCCGCCATACATGTTCCATTCTGTTGACGCTTTCAAGAGTTATATACTGCTACAAGAATAGATGAAAACCCTGCAGTGGTACATGGTAAAGGACCAAAAACGTCTTTTATCCAATCTATTGTGTCCAATATTCTTAGTCATTTTTGTATTTTATTCTTCTTTCAATATATATCTATGCCACCAATGTTGTACATATTCTGGCTATTGCAGTAGCTGCTGGTCTTCCAGAAGAGCACAGCACGGCCAGTTTTCATCGCGTGATCCATTAATAGTTTCCGTGGGCTTATCCCAGTTCATAACGATGGAAGTTGGAAAATTAACTAAAACAATTTTTATTTATTTATAATTCTATAAAAGTGCATACATTATTGACAACGTTAACCTACCTATCTCTGCTATTAAACTTTTCATTCTCAATGAGCACCATATTTAATGTCAATCTCAATTCTTATTTCTTGTCACTGTCTTTATTTTGCTTAGTCATTTAATTCACACTTAATTGCTATAATTCCAAATGTCTTGTCACATTCAATTAATGGATGGGAAAATAATAGCCATGAAAGGCAAAATGGATATAAAAGGTGATTTTTGTTTGTGATATGGGAAAATTGTAAAATTCTTAAATCTGAACTTTTTCATCTGGTAATAGTGGTTTTTCTCTTGGACCACTGTAACTATTGATTTTATATTTATAGTAAGGTGTTTTAGTAACTATCATATAGTGTACGGTACATTTAGTAAGGAATTGAGATGACATTGTTTCGAAGAGCAGTGAATGTGATTTTGTAATTCAGTTGCTAATGGCACCTAGTTTAACAGAACTACTCAACATTTGAGGAAGTATGGGAGAGGAAAACTAATTTTAACAATGTTGCTTGGTGGAACATTAGGGAGTGAATGTCATATTCAACCACAATGAAAATAATAGTGACTGAAATTTTCTGAAAAGTTTGTATTCTTATTACTTTGCATAGTTCAGCACATTTATAAAAAGGAAATGTAAATTATGCTGCCTTTCTGTTCTGGTTTACAATTTAAAATAATTCACAGATACCAAGTTTTAAGTTTGAGACTCGGTTAGCTTTCGTTGCTGTCCTGTGGGTTACTAACATGGTTCTCCACTTTTTCTTAATCTCGTGCATTGCTTGCCACATTTTGTCTGCATTGTGGTTTGCCTGTTAGTGATTATCTTAACAATAAATGTATTGTGACATCCAGGATAATTAGGTAATTAAAAAACACAGCTGATTGGATTTGATTATCTACCCCCCAGAAATTAGATGTCTGTTGTTTGAACCTAGGCTCCTTGGGGTTTGGACTTTGGGCTGGAATTGTATGTGGGTAATGTAATGGACACAAGTGTAATAAGGATTTTCTGCTTAAGGCCTCGTTCCATTGCTTTTCTGATGTCTTCTCATATAATGTAATCTCTACCAACCAAGAACAACAGGTGCCATACAGCCTCCTTCAGGCAGGAAATCGTAAATTCTCATGTTACAGATAGATTCATGTGCACAAATAAAATTACTAAGTCTACCAAATCTTTCCATTTTGTAATCCTCTGACCAATTGTATTATTTATTGCTATCTGTACAAAGTAGAGCCCTTATTTTACAGTTATATAAGGACAAATGCAAATTAGGGGAACATAAATGGAGGGGGAAATCTAACTCCTAGACTTCATCTCTTAAAGGTTTGAGTATAGGTTAGTAGGTAATTCCAATAAATATTTAATATTCAGACTTTAAAAAGGAGTATCTGATAAAGTTCAAGCATTATTTTACTTCGCATACCAATTTTCCTCCAAAGATTTTGATTTATAGATATTCCAGCTATTGTAAGGGTAGGTTTTCCACTGTTAACATTTTGTAAATAATATGGTTGATTGTTTACTAATTGTTTTCCATTGTAGTTTTAATTTTTATTTGGAATTTAATTGCATAGTACTCTATCCTCATGCACATTTAATAAAATTCCATCTATAATCCTTTTAAGCAGATATAGTAATTAAGGTTGACATATTTACTTTCACTTGAAACTGTTGTATCAACATTGCAGTGTTCATTGAATCAATAAATGTGCCCAATATAGATGGTAAAGTTGTTAATAACAAGGTATGTTGCAATCTGCGATGTCTTCTCTCTAATTTTCTTTCAATTTGAAATGCCAGTTCTAAGTGACAAAACTGCTGTTTTGGAGTCGGAATCTTTTATGAGGAAATTTGATAACCAAATTCCTTCAAGGATTTCTGTTGACAAGACTAATATAATTTTTTTGTTTAGCATGTGGACAAAAATTGTAAACTCAGTCATAATAAATTGCTGTTTAAATGTCAAAAATTAAATTCAGGGAAATATGTAATTCAGGGGATTTATAATTAAAGTTTTGCTGTACAGGATAGGAAGCCATGTTGCTGAAATGTTTGTCAGGCTTCTACTGACTTTAAAAGAAGGGAGAAGATAATCCCAATATGATTTGGTCATCTTGCATGTTAACGAAAAGTAAAAAGTTTCAAATTTTTCGTATTTTGTAAGTTAATAGCATTATATGCAGTTTTAATCAATACATGCTCAATCCCCTATGAAATGTTCTTTGTTAAGTTTTCCTGCTTAAGATGAAAAAAATTGGGGCATATCCTACATATGTATTAACACTTGTAAAAATATTTGCTCATACACATCTGGGTTTTCCAGTCCTTTCAGGAACTAGATGCTTTTACTGTTCTGCACCTCGTTCTTACTGCTTTTCTTTCTGGGAATTATCCATTAAGTTTGTTGTATGTGCCTGTCAGCTTCTGGGTAGCTTTTCATTTCAACAGTGCATTTTACATCTCCATTTTGTGTTTGTTCCGTAATATTCAATGACACACTTGCATTTATTTTCGTTGCTTAAAAACAAAAACATGTTTTACTACAACTTACAAAGCACTAAAGTATCTATGGTGGTTTTATGCTGCATTTTTATTGAGCAGTAAGCTGTTTGGAACGGATATGAAATTTTCATATAAACTTTAAAAAAAAGTTATCTTTTCAAATTTCATTGCAAGAATAATCCTTGAATGTTCTTGGTGAACGTGTATACAATGGTTTAAAGACAGAACAGTGCCATTTGTAAATTGTTTGGTTGGAAGTTTGAAGTGTTAGGGGAGTAGCGAAGTCTTGCGGCACGGCACTGCATGCCGAGCGAATAGTAGAGAGAAAGTGGCTTGAATGTTTAGCAGCCAGTGGTGACAGAAAGCCAGCTGGCCTTGCAGTGTTGCTGTGTTTGCACAGTTGTGCATATGTTGTAAGGAGAGATAACAGCACACCTTTGGGAGCGTTACTCAAGTTGTTGGCCACTTCACACTGTCTTGTATTTGATCTGTATGGCATTTGGAAGTGGAACAAGTTGGATTATTAAATGGTACTTTACGTTAGCTGAAACAAGGTGTATTTCTGACTATAGTTTCGCAGCCCCGTGTTGTTGGAATTGTTGCAGTTATATCTATGTTACGTCCTAGGTGAAAGTTTAGCAACTCGTAATATTTATGGTGAACACTTCAGGCTCTGTGTTATACTTTGTCAAGATGCACTTTTGTGTCTGCATGGAACTACAGCCATTGTATTCAATCATCATCACTTGCTGGGCCGGCTAAATTGTAAGATGAGCTAATGGTTTCCCCTCGCATCAGATCTTGTTCAAGTTTTGTTGTGTGAGGAATCCGTAAAATAGTATACTTGCTTACTTTTTTGTTCATTTAGCTATTTTTCTTTGCATTCTTCCTTAATGCGGCCAAGCTTTTGATGACTGATTCTGTTGTTGAATGTTTTGCAGATTGACTTAGTGCACTTAGTGCATGCTTGCTTTGTTTTGTTGTAATTAATTGTATCTGATCCCATGCAACAAACACAGTTCAAGTGTGTCAAGTCTTGAAGGCAGTTAAGAACTTAACACCTTGCATGTTTGCTGCAGATTTTGTAGCCATTATTAGATATCATTTGGATACCCAGTGACTTTTATTAGGGACAGATGAATATTTGTCAGTGATGCCACCATGGATCATCTGAATACACAGTGATTTTTATTTAGAATAGAGGTGAATATTTGCCAGTGATGCCACCATGGAGGCAGCAGTGTTTGGTGTATGGGGTCTTGGCAGTTATCAGTACATATCCTGCTGTGTGGTAGTTTGAATTTCACATTCTCTAACCATGTTTTGCACAGTTGTATCTTTAACGTAATGCATGTCCATATTGAGGCAGATGTTTGCGTGTTAAAAGACTGACTGAGCTGTATGCATAGTTTGTAAAAGAAATTTTGTTTGTAGCTTAAATATATCTTTAGAGCATGGCTTAGTTTTTTGTTTATAAAAATTGCATGTGGCTTTGAGCTTTTGTTTTTGTAGCATTTTTGTTTGAAATGTTTTGTTTTTTATCTGAACCATGTGGGCTGAACACGATTGGCAGGATTTCATATAGTTTCATTTATTTGAGAGCAGAATTTTGAAATGAATGTCGCACAATTTATTGATGTGGTTTTTTTGGTGTTCCTCTCTTATGCAAGTTTTCTGAAATTTATGTGTAATTGTAAGACAGCTAAAGAGGTGTGAAAATTATTTGAATGTTCTATTGCCCCACTTTTCTTTAAGTTTTCTCTTATTTATTCAGTTCTCTAAATTCTTAAATGATTTTTCAGATTTCATTTTTTTAGCACCTTTTTTCAAAAGTAATTTTAAAAGTCATGAGTTTTTCCAAGTCTTTCTCTGAATTTAAAGTATACATTTTGTATACAAAATATGATAAATAAAATGTAGGCAATTATTCAGTAATATTTTGGTCCACTTCATTATTTTATTTTTTCCTTGCCCAATAATGTGTTCCAAAGCACAAGTTCTAAGCAGGTCGTGTGTCTCTATGGCTGCAGTGCTAATGGTAGTTCTGGACTTTGTTTCAGCATACCCAGTAGGTGGTCAACCTCCAGCAGGATATGTTCCTGCCCCACCCCCGGCAGCATATGGAGGTACTGTGCTACCTACCTCCACTAGTGTGTACATTTTACAGTGAGATTGTCTGACCGTGTTTGATGTCGACTTAATCTATCATATTAGCATTTCTAAAACATATTTAAGGCAGAACTGGTTAAGTGTTGAGCTTGTTGAATATTCAGTCAGTGACTATAGTTGATTCACGATAACTTCGGCTTTTTCTGAAGCCCTGCCATATTTCTACTTTTGGTTACTGTTTACGTATCCTTCCGCTACACGTAAACATAAACACTGCCATGTCACTTCTACTTTTATAACTGTCAAATGCATTGGTTGCTGTTTACAGCTGTTTAAAGAATGCTGTCATATTTCCTAAATATGTTCACAATTTAGGGCTATAACAATGTTTAGGTCAGCTTCATAACTATTTGTTACACACGATATAGCACATTACACATAATACACATTAATATTTAGCCACAACACTGTTTGCTACAACTGTGGCGGAAACATTTGTGTTTAACTTCTTGTTATTAATGTGTTTGAAATAAAAATTAAAACAAAGGGACAACCAGCCCAACGAAACAACACAGTAAATTCAAGCACGACTCGTGTCGCTTATTTATTGTATGTAACATTGACAAATGTTAAAGATAGTGGTGAACATGCAAACACACAGGTCTACCGTGACATTTATTCTGCTAAATATTTACATGCATTGGTACTTACTGGTTTGTAGGTTTATTTTATTATTAATTTAAATTTATCTAGTTGGGGGCTTAGTATTTTTTTTTTTATTTGGCACACATTCAAATCACAAATGTAAGCTTGTTACACAATTGTGTTTCAAACACCTAGCGCGAAGATACAATGTTGTGATAAGCAGATGTGAATATGAATAATTAACTTCGCCATAACATCAGTTCTTGGTTACAACGTATAAACTTTGCACATATTTGAAATCCACACACATCTGGCCACACACAGCCACCATAGACGGGAATGGTGGCTACGCCCATACACGCTGTGATCACAACACTCGTTACAGTATATTAATTATCCCCGCCGTGGAAGCACATATTTATCACAACATTGTAACTTCACTAGGATGTTTCAAAAACACGTACGAACTTGATGCTTTGTTCAGAAACACGTAGTGTCATTGACATGTCGCCACACCACTGCCAATCATAATGCGCTATAAAAACGGCTCGCCCGCCATATTGGGACAAGCGCGTGACTAGGGCACATGCTAGGGGAAAGTTGATCAAATTCTAGATTCTCCTTTCCACACCACGTCTGCCAACCTGCATTTAAATGACATATAATATGTATTTAAACAATAAAATCTCATTTCAGTTGTAAATTACAATCTCAAACATCATTATTGTTTACTGTAATTAGTATGAAATGTGCTGAAATTAGAAATAAAATCTATACCTTTCCTACAAAGGTGGTACGATCTTCCAGAGAGAGAGAGAGAGAGAGAGAAGAGAGAGCAACATGCTCTGCTTTGCTTATTGAACCTTTATTCTGGACAGAAAAAACATCAGCCTACATGAGAATTTGCGTGGATATTTTTAACTGCAGCAATGAAATGTATTTCTATCAGTGCTACCTAACAGTACAAATATATCAATTGGCAAAATTTAACTTAACAAATAGTACACATAAAGAGGTTAAAAAATATCCTAACTGTGAACTATTTACCGGCCATTGCCAACACGTAGCTGCTCTCGCTGTTGTTAATTCATATTTAATACAAAATAAATATTAAAGTTATATAAGATACTAAGGTAAAGTTTCATTTATTCAATAATACAGTACTCTAAAGTTAATCACAGTGTTTAAAATATTTGTGGGATACAAGTTATTGGAAAAACAGTTTATTATGCCTAGGTGATTTTTCAAAGGTTCAATTCCAAAAGGCCAAAGAAAGCGTGAATGGACTATACTTAACATTTTTGTGTAGTGAATAAAACAGGTGTATCAAAGTTTTATTTGTATCTTTGAATCATCTATTGTACCAAGCTTCAGTGTGATGTGTAAGCAACTTTCCACACATTGAATTTGCAAAGTTTGTTTGGATCTGAAATCATGTTCATTGCCTTGTTTAGTAGCTCTGCTGGAACTGGGAGGAAAAAATTCTGCCAATAAAGATGTTTATTTTTATTATTGTTCCTAACAATATAACTTGTCACACAAACATACACTGATAAACTGGTTTAGTTAGAACACCAAACAAAGTATTTCCTAGAATAGGAAGACGGTTGACTGAATTACATATTTATATCCACTCACTGGTAATGCATCAGGTTGAGAGTTGAGTTGCTGTGGGGTTGCTCTACCAATCTGGCCATCACTCAGCGCAGCAGTCATCATTATAGGCCTAACAGAATGTTCGTAGAATGTAAACATAGCGTTTGAAGTGTGAACTTAAAGTTGCAGTTGAGGAAGGGGAAATCTATAATTAGAAACAGATTTTAATCATTTTTCAAAAGTTTTGAATTGATTGCAATTATTTCTTGCTTTCATTTTTAAAATTCAAAGTTAACTCAAAATGCCCACAGCTTTTTAAGATTTAATATGAATGAATTATAAGAAAAGTTAACTGTTTTACTGAATAACACACGTCACATGAATATTTATTATAGTGAACAACATAAACAATTGAACATTTGGTTTTAGTGTTACATATACTGTATTATGTAAGTTACTATTAAATAAGTGAAAAAATCTTTTGCATGTGAGTGTCTTAATGTGATGCATGTGTGTATATAATTCTGGTAGAATATTGCAATAATCTGGTTTGTCCACTGCAAGCAAATGCAACTGTAACTTTGTACATGGCCTGCTATCGTCTTTCACAAAAATTTGAAAATATTTTGAAGAAAAATTAATTTTTATTAATAGGTAGAAGTCTTCCAATTAAAAATGATACCAGAAAAGGGTATCTGCAACCTCCCATGCAGTTGTGGGTCCAGCCTTGATGTTCAGGGGGATTGATTGTAAAAATAAAACATACTGTAAAAATTAGTATTCTACGTCCTACGATATTTTTATTGATTTATAATACATGGGGCATAATTTAGTTACATTACAAATTCAAGGTGCTGAACTTTGTACATACAATAGGCAAAGACAATTCAACCACTCCCCAGTCATTCTTGTTCTAACGCGAGATTTTACTTGCAGGAGAGTATAAAAAGAGCGTTCGGCTGTAACAACATTGACCAGAATAGTTTGCAGTAGTGCTCAAATTGTAGGGAATATGCCAGCGTCACAGTCAACCAAAACATAAAGCACTGTCTCTGATATTTCCGTGTTCGTTTGGTCTCTTCTCCATTTGACTTCCTATAGTTTAAAATCTCCATGAAGATAAATCTCTGATAATGTTCATGCAGAATCTTGTTGCAAGTTTATTTATTGCCCCATGCATTTGTTTGATATATTTTGTTTTAAAATATTACTTGTTATCAGATGCCTTATGTTTAAAGACTGTAGAAATGCTTCTGAAAATCTAATTGAAATATGCCAGAATGGAAATGTGGTGCTGGAAAATGGGAGGGGTTAAGCTTCTGTGCTGTGCGCCGTAGACCATCGGAGCTAAATATACTGTATTATTGCAATACGAAACAGAGTAGCTGTTTGTGTGTTACCTTTTATAAAGCACTGGGTAAAGTGTGAATTTGAAGTAGGCACTATTTTTATATTTTCACTTGGCAATTATTTTTTACGGCATCTAGAGGGGTCATGGCCCCTGTGCTGCCTCCTCCCCCTTTGCTTCCACTCCTGCTGCCTTGTAGGCATTCTATTACAAAAACTGTAGCATTTGTTATTTCATAACCTAATTTCAGCACAAATTCAATGTTTGGTAGCCTCTTCTAAAGAAATTAAGATGTCAATGGAATATAAATTTATTAGGGATGGGTTGGTTCTGTTCCAATTTATACTGATTTAAGAGGTTTTGACTCTGATCCAGTTTTAGGTTAATATCTACTCTGTTCTCACTTCTACACAGCAATAAATTAAGTAATATTTTGAGATGATGATATACTTAGTACAAAACGTCATGAATTGATCTAGTTACGGCAAAACTCTTGTCATTACAAAAGTAACTATAACAAGAAACTTATCAAAACAAACAACAATTGCGGTTACCGCCAAAACTTATATAGGTTAAGTCACCTGTAACAAGCATTTTTTTCTTGGCCGCTGTATTCCCTTACAAGGAATTACTATTGCCGTTGAAAGCAAGTAAATACAGTTTTAATTTATTTGGTACCAATTCCTTCATATTACACATTCATTTTCTGTCCAGTTTTACCTCCATTTGTTTCTATGTACATCTTTCCCATTAATTACAATACATCATATTTTGTTTCCCGCCATTTGCAATATTTCTTTACGTTAACACAGTGAACACAATACTTTAAGATATCATTTCTCACTACTTTATTCTCATGGATGTAAGAGTATACAGGACATGACTTGTGACTGCTAACATGTTCAATTTTTTTGTCAAGGACATTCAGCTCGTCAAAATTACTGTCCTTACATTCAAATCCTTGGCAGTAAGTCCTCAGGGTTGATACACCTACATCACTTGTGTGTACATTTCATGCTGAAAGATAATTTGTTAAAATTGTAATACACATTGGGTCGTTCCATTTTTAATCAGCACATGCCTTCTGCATCACCATTTTTTATTTTAACAAAATTTCGTCTGGAAAATAGCTAATCTTTTCTGAGCACAAAAACATTTTGTTTATATTTAGCTTTTAAAGAGTTATAAACTTTTTACCCCTTGCTGCCACAAAGCTCCACCATAGCTCTTTGGAAAGCTTAAAAACCATATATTTTATTATTTTCCAAACAAATATCACCTTAAATCAAACCTAATCCTCTTTTTACTGTTGAATTATGACTTAAAATTACTGAAGGGTTGGTAATAACAATTCCATTTTTTCATGCATAGTAGAGAGTACTTCTAGGGTAATAAATGATTAAGTTATTTGGTTTCCTTCACAAGATATGAACACCAAAGTAACCAATTTGTCCGAAGTGCCCATATTCAAGGTCAAAAAAAGGCATTTGGGGGGGGGGGGGGTAATAATTGCTTTGTTTTTGAAAGTTAGTAGTCAATATAGTGTTGCATCAGCTAGCAGCAGGACTGTGCCAGCTTGAACATGCAGTTCTGCTCCTGCTGTTTGCTAGTTCAGTTTGCCATAGACCTCCGACAGAGAAGGAAGTGGTGCTTTGGCATCTTTACATATTCATCAGTGGTTGGGTATTAGTAGTGTGATATTGTGGTACTTAGGCTGGATGTACGTAGTGTATAAAATAATACATGATCGAGTATTCAGTAGGTGTTTTCAGGAGTGAAACTTGTAATGTTTTAAGTTATTGCAGATATTCTACTATAGCTGATGTTTCTGAGCTTAGTATGAGAACTGGTTGCTGGTTGTGTTGACATTAAAACTGTCTGCACTTATCATGAGAAAAAACATTTTACAAAAGTACACCCATTTGTATGGAACTTCATGCTGTCACCCATTTTCTGTAAATAAGAAGTCAATCAGAAAGGCATTGCGGGTTATAAATTTTGATTTATGTGTAAAATATCCCAAACTGAATCTCATTCCTGATAAAGCTGTGTGTTTCAAATGTTTTTCCACACTACAACAAAGTTATTCATCTGATGACAATTATATTTATGAGCCTGCTGATGTGTTAGTGGATTCTGTGAATGAAGCATGTAATGCTCTTGGTTAAAGTAATGCTCTCCTGTTAAAGTTCAGAAATTTTCAACTGATGCAAAATCATCTGCTATAAAAAAAAGTATCCAAACTTACCGACAGTCACTTGTAAATTGAATAAATCATTCAACCTAGAGATTACACCTGATATTAAAAACCACACAAAACTAAAAGACAAATTGTATACAGATTATGAAGCATTAGTAGAAAAACTGAAGGAGAGAATGAAAACTATAGTCACTGTTAAGAAAAGGTCAATATTTTTTAGTGTTATTCTTTCCACTTACACATATGCCAGAAACCAGAAAGAATTAGGTGTAAGTAAATACTTAGCATGTAAAATACATGATTTGGTAAAGAAACAAGGAGTTCTTCCCAAAGTAGAATCTAAGAAGGCAAGTAATATCCTTGAAGTTGAAACAAATAATGCAGTGCAAGAGTTTTGCCAAGATGATGACTACAGTAGAATGATGATAGGGAAGGAAGATTGTAAGTCAGTGTCAACTGGAGCAAAGGTAGACATCCAAAAAAAGGCTTATTTTGTGTGATTTGAAAGAACTGTATAAAGATTTCAAGGCAAAACATCCAAACAAGAAAATAGGTGTGCGTACATTTGAAGAGCTTAGGCTGAAATTTTGTATCCTAGCAGGTAGTGCTGGTACACATTCCATTTGCATATGCTTACATCAGAATGTGAAGCTCTTACTTTCAGCTATTAAAAGTCAATATTCTTACACGGAACTGTTGAAGTTCGTGGTCTGCAGTATTGAAAGTGAGTTTTGCTGTCTGGATGTGCGGAGCGCCCTGGCGTGGAAACTGTAAATGCTGTTATTAAAGAAGATTATGAATAGCTGGCAAAAGAAATGGAAGCCTCTTTCAAACAGTGGGTATTAACTGACAGTTGTGAGCTTGCTTCGTGTGTGTTAGTTCAAGACATTGTAGGAAAGTTGTGTGAAAAGCTGAAACAACTGAAAGACCATAATTTCATCGCCAAAAAATTCAGAATTTCTTAATTCACAGAAGGAACATCTTGAGGATGGTAAACTCATTGTTTTGGGGAATTTCAAGAAAATTTGTCCTGCGTTGTGCAAGATGAGGTCCAGTTATTCCACTGGTCAGGTCAACAAAGACACTGTATCCATTTGTTGTCTATTGGAGAGCAGATGGAGAATTATGTTCAAAGAGCTTCTGTTTTGTTTGAGAGTATCTAGACCACAACACTACATTGTTTTATACTTTTCCAAAAGTTCTTATTGAACAGCTGAAACAAGTTCACCCTAACCTATCCAGAATCATATTGAAACCAAGCAGACATCATTTTCTTAACAGGCAGTGACTTTCCAGCTTGTTAAAGTATGTGAAACTGAGAAAGTTACATTACAGACACAACCTAAGTTGCTTGATTATGTCTGTTGTGTGTATAACAACTGGTGGTTAGGGGGAGTAGTTATAAAACAAGTTTATGACATCGAAGGAGAATACAGGATATACTTCAAATTCTGAAACCAACAGAGTTATGTTCAGCTCAAGGAAGAGGCCACAACATTATACCAGCAATGAGTGGGAACTTGTCGAAACTGTTCCTCGAAGTCCATCAGTTAACATTGTTTCCTTTGTTTTGTGACAGAGGCCTCAATATAACATTGTGGGTGTGTATTTCTAACTTAAAATATTAATGTTGGTTCAAGTGTTTCATATAATTGTACTAACCTTTAGTCAATAAGGTTACTAACTCTAGTAAATAATGTTATGAAATTGTTTTTTCTTATATTGATGGGGAGGATATGCAGTAGTAGCCTATATTGAACATAATTTTTACAACTCCTATGTTTCATTGCAGTTCAGTAGAAGAGATTATTTAATGTATTTAAATGCTGTAATTTTAATTATTGATAAATTAATTATTGGACTGTGATAATGTGTTGTACAAAATTGGTTGTACGTTCGGAGGCTTGTAATTCCCAAACCATTTAAAGTATTAAGTTGGAATTTCTTTTGTTTGACAGCCGTTAAAAAATACTATCTTTCAAAAATATAACATACATTCCCGCTCTTGCCACTTGCCCTTTTTTGGCCTTGGAAAATGGGCACTTTGGGGAAAATTGGTTATTTTGAGGGGTCATATCGTGTGGAAGAGACTAAATAACTACTTATTTATTGCCCTAGTAATACTTATTACTATGCATGATAAAATTAAATTGTTATTACTAACCCTTGAGTAATTTTGCAGAAACGCAGTTATTTTAAGTCCTATTCAACCTTAAAAAAGAGGATTAGGCTTGGTTTAAGATGATATTTGTTCAGAACATAATAAAATATTTGGTTTTTAAGCTTTGTAAAGAGCTATGGTAGAGCTTCGTAGCAGCAAGGGGTAAAAAGTTATGACTCCTTAAAAGCAACCCCTGAAATGTCACATTTTTCTTCACTGCAGTTACTCATACCACCTATATCTTGGCCAAAAAAAAATTAAAAAATATAAGAAAAAAATTGTTGTGCTCTGAAAGGATGAGATATATTCCATACAAAATATCATTGAAATCAAAAATGGTGATGCAAAACAATTTTCTGAAATTTGCAGATTTAAAATGGAATGACCCTATTGGCAGTTTATTTCTTATGTGCACACAATTACTTGTAGGAACAAACAGAAAGTGTTGGGTTCTCCAATAAAATACGTAACAAAATTAATGAACACGTGAACTTGTTGCATTCAGCTACTTAAGCAGACAGAAATCTCAGACTTATTTTCAAAGTCTAATTAAATGGAAGGTGTGAACTGTTGTAATGCATTAGTAAATATTCCTTCTAAATTTGTATTAACATTTCATATTTTTATGTGCTTTATTATGAAAATTCCAAAGTTCGAACAGAAGTTTTCAAGAAATTTTTAGCCAAAGTTTGTAAAGTATGATTATATATTTGTCAGTTTGTGTTCTGTCTTCAATATTTGCCAATGTTACATATGTACTTTCTCTCTGCTATACATGTTTCATAAAATTTGAAACACTTTATTGCATTTCCCATATTTTACACTTTCCTGTTTTTTTTTGCGTAATTTTTGCTAGATCCCTTGAATGGTGTAAAAAAAGTATTTGGTTTAATATATTCTATCAGTTTGAGACAAAATGTAAACATTCTCACAGTGGCAAGGTTATATATATATAGCGAGAAGATACTACACTCAGCACATCGAGTGAAACGAAATGGCTAACGTTTATGTACAGATTTTTAGTTATTAACCATTATAATTGTTCTATGTATAATACACGTCTTCTAAATACTGCATTGTGTATTATACAAGAGAAAAAACATAAACAAATAAAGTAGAATATGTGCATGAATTTTGAGTGTGCTTTTGAACATGACACGTGAATGTTTAGCGTGTGACATTGTCTGAAATTATTAAACTGTCATCCGAATACTGGAACCAATATTTAAATTATAGAATCTGAATTGGAACCCATATTTTTTTCCCCGGCCCATAGCTAGAATTTATATTAATAAATATGTCTTTTGAATAAAGTGATATCGTATTAGGGTATCTGTGATGTTTTCTGTATTAGCTTGCATGCTGGAGTCTCACACTTCTAAGGAGCATGGAAATTACAGCAGAATAATACAATATAAAGTACACTTCACAATTCAATGAAGGCTGTTGGCTAAGAAAAATGTATTTTATATACACGATGTTCTGTGACTCAACCTGCATACTTCGGCAGCATGTTATACAGATCATTGGCAACAAGTCATATACACAAGTAGGTTATGCAGCCCCATTTCAGAGTTACAGGGATGTAAATGCAACAAAAACACAAATTGGAAATACTGAATGTCTTTAATGTAACTGACTACAGTCCATTCCTGACTTGAGGCGTGATGAAATGAACCTTTGAAAAATCACAGTAGGCGTAACATGTCAACCTGCTGTTTCAATAACTTGTATTCCACATTCCACTGTGATTAACTCTAACAGTACTGTAATTTTCAATAAATGAAACTTTTCTTCATATCTTTTATAACTTGTAATATTTATTTCATATTAAATACAAATTAAAAACAGCGATAGCAGCTGTGTATTTACAACGGCTAGTAAGAAATAGTTCTCAGTTCAAATTGATGCTGTCTGGTGAAACACAAGACGAACAATGACACAAATATCTACTGGTAATTTGGGTGCCAGTAGTGCTTTCCAATCACCACAATATTGAGACACTGTTCTCAGGGATGCTGTGGGTTCTGTGTGTCCGTCTCACCCGTGCGTACTTACACACACGTTGGCAATACTAAACTTTTAATAAAATCACGGAAATAAACAATTGATAAAACATATGTGGCTAGGACACTGTCGCTACTGAATAAAAAATTGAGTTCACTGTAGACTTGTTTTTATTGATATTGTTAATAAGCATCAACGTGCCAATGAAATGGTTATCTCGGTCATGACTACCCAGTTCCGTTTGGGTGCTCCCCAGCCCGTAATTAACCTAGCGCACGCCTAAATGGATGATCTCACCGAGGTGCGTGGAAGCACAGCCTTCACAAGGGAAGAGGACCGACAGACACTAGGGTGGACTGACGGTTTTTCCGTGAAGACAGGACACAATGAATTACAAATGAATACCCTTAATACACATTAACACACGTGATTACTCTGCATCACTCATGCAAACTTGTCGGGGCTCGCCCTCCAGCACATGGTTAGTGTGGTGACGGCCTATACACAGAGCCGGCTAGGACGGGAATAATTGCACCATACACTAATTACACAATTACATAGACCCTTAAATGATACACGAAATAAGATGGGACACGAGATGAATATTCACAATAAACACACACGTGTGAAAACAAGTTTAGGTGGCGTGGATGCCGCTGGATAAAGTTAGCGAACCACGTGGTGCAGGTGGAATTGCAATATTTCTGCTTGGAAACAGCAAACTAAATTCAGATAAAATATTATTTGTGTTGAGCAAGTGATTCTCTTTACGATTAGCGTTGTTACGGGCTTGTAACATGCCTGATGGCAGTGAAATCAAACATTACTGTAACTGCGTGGTCAAGTACAAAAAGGATCATTTTACGTGAAAAATTACATTGAATCCTGAATCAAACTGACATAGAACCCTAAAATAAATGATTGCACATGCGATGTATAAATAAGCTCTTAAAACGCAATGATGGCATATACAAAGACTCAGCTTCAGTCAGCCACATGGTTATACGTGATGTTGCGTAAAATATTCAAACACGAAAATTGCCCTCAAATACATACATAAAATTAAAGCTCTTAAATTTGCATGTAGCAATTTTGCAGAAGTTTCACTAAAATGCCATAATCATAGGTAGATGACGTCTGATTCAAAATGCGTGGGTCGCGTTACCTCCTCCTTCTCCTCGATTAAGTATAAATTCTGCAAGGGCGTAAAAAATTAGTAAAGCAGAAGCATAATGCTGGGGAAAATGTCTGGCAAAAACGTACGCAAGCAAAGATTAACCTGTAAACTACATTGACTATGGAAACCTAAATCAGTGAACAAAAGTTGAAGTGCGCACGTGACAGTGTCTTACCTAGCCAGCTCTCCTCGACAGACTGTCCAGATACAAGCGTCGCACGGATGCACGGACCCACCATGTACGGGGTTCACATAGCCGGAAGTGCTATGCACGCCAAGTGAAATATTTTATATTGATAATAAAAGGCACAAATTTAAATTAGATATTGTTTTACATTTCAATTATTTTCTTACAAATTTGATTATTATTTTAATGTGTCTTTGTGATGGCATTCATGCCAGAATATTAAGTGTTTTTAATCTCAGTGCCGCGGGAACTTTGAATATTCATAACCAAACAATTAAAATTAGTACAAGCACTTTAAAACATTTTAAGACATATTAAAAAACTCTAAAGACAATATAACACATTTTACCCTGAAATTAACATTTATAGGAAAGTTCAAAATTATCGGCCGCTTTGTGCACGTGCGGAACACGTGACATGTGAGCGCTGTCATGGACTCTAGCACCGCTGGCTGTTAGCCGGCGTCAAAATATTATTTCGACATAGTTTTTTGGTATGCTGTTTGTAAATTATATAGTCCTACTGAAATATTTCAATATTTAGGTAGCCCTGATAGAATCCTATTTCATTGTTACAGTTAAAAATAACGTGCTTAGTGACATGGCGTTGGTTTTTTCGACCAACAAAACTGTCAGCTAGTTTTTTGGTATGCTGTTTGTAAATTATATAGTCCTACTGAAATATTTCAATATTTAGGTAGCCCTGATAGAATCCTATTTCATTGTTACAGTTAAAAATAACGTGCTTAGTGACATGGCGTTGGTTTTTTCGACCAACAAAACTGTCGGCTGGCCGAAGGTCCCCCCCCCCCCCCCCCCCAATCCGTGTGTGTCCCTCGGGAAATTTCCCATAGCTAGTTTGAGCAGAAATTATACAAGTTTAAAATTGTAGCATATTTCATACTTCTTACAGAAAGTTAGTGTTTTTTTTTTAAATTTGGAATTTACAACTGACAGAGATTTTTAATGTTTAAATACGTAATTTAATACATTTAGCATTTAGAAGTGATGGCGGATGGCCTGCGAATTTTAAGGTTGGTAGACATGTCAAGTGGCTACATGATGAGTTTTGGTTGTGTGTTCAACAGAGTATTGATTTCTCTTCCTCAGAAAAATACTTCAAATTACCACATCATGTTTTTAGATGTTGTGTTTTTTAAACCTACCTAGGCAAGTCATGATGATGTGATGAATTGGGGTTTCCATGGCAGTAATAAATATACAATTATGTGTGTTTCCTTAACCGCTACGTTTGAAAGGGCGTGCCTGTGTCGTGGACGTTATGCTGGCTCTGTGTGTGCACTATTTATACATTTTTACTGTGAACTGTTTTTATGACGAAGTTAATTATTTACATCCATGTCTGTTTATTCATCACAACGTTGTACCTTTGCCCTAGGTATTTGTCATGTAACATGATTGACCACAGTCCCAAAAAAATACTAAGCCCAGTCCGATAAATTTCAATATACTTAATAAACCGTAAGTATCAATACATAGAAATATGAGCAGAATAAAAGTTGTCATAGGCTTATTTATGTGCATGTTCATCGCTATCTTTTCAGTTTGTATGACAAAAAATATGCAACACGAGTTGGGTGTTTGAATTTAATGTGCCTTTTTCCTTTGGCTGTTCCTTAGTTTTAATATTTTTCCAATTGAGGCCATCCTTTTAAAGAAATAACCCAACACATATCAATAACAAAAGGATAAATACTACAGTTCTTTACCTTGCAGTTGTAACAGTGTTAAACACAGTCGCAGCAAAATATTGACTTGCATTACATATGATATGCTATGTCATGGAAAATAAATACGTTAATGTAAAATAACAGTAAGAACTACCGTCAATTCAGGAATTTTTACAACGTCCCAAAGCTGACCTAAATAATGTTAGAGGCCTAAACTGAATATTCGTACAGAATTGTTTTTGGAATGTGACAGAATTGTTTGAAAAGCTGTAAACAGTAACAAACACATTTGACAGGTACAAAAGTAGAAGTCACAATAAAATGTTTATGTTTAGGTGTAGCGAAAGTATACGAACACATGTACACACACAATGGAATGTAAACGTTGATTTTGACAGATGCTACATGGCAGTCATATGGCAATGTTTGTTAACATTTGGCGGAAAGATACGAAATGGGCCTGCAAATAGATATTTAGCAGGTCTCCGAAAAAGTTTCTTCCAGTCAGAATGGTCTATATATTCATGTAGAATGTATCACACGAGCTGTTGTTCAAAATGTGCACCATCTGACCATAAACAAGCTGCGATACGTTATAGCCTACCGTTGCGTGTTGCCACTGCATGCCTGCAAGTTCATTTTAGAGTTTTTTAGTGGCTTCGGTTATTGTCTTTAGCAACTGGTCTCGTGAGTCTGATCGCCATCTGCTGTAAACCCTACCCATCAGGCAGTCTCAGAATAACATGTTTAACTGGGAGAGATGTGGTGAGCGCTTCAGCCATGGGAGTGAACCACCTCTTCCACTCTACCTCACCTGCGCGGATACTCAGCTGCTGCACCATGCCCATTTCCATCACAGTATCTATAAACAAATACTATGTCTGCGTACTCTGAATGCACTTGCCTCGACACACTAACAAAGAGCGAGCCACACTAGCAGCCTGCCGAAGTACTGTGTGCCTGTTGAGTCCTGGAACGTAGTGTATTTGTGTCACCGACTGCTGAACTTTAACATTGTAAATAATTATTCTTTCCTCACAGAAAAAAATTGGGCTCACAGTTTTACATAATTACATGCCAGAATCACAATTTCACGGTTTTAGAAATGTGAAAATAATGAAAACTAATTTATATGAGGAAATGTTTTTGCAATTTTAGAAATTGCTGGAAATAATGGCTTACGTATTTTTAGTTGTGGCTGCCTCTGAATTTTTGTGAAATAACTTCTGTTAAGCAGAAATATCTTAAAATTAATTATGTCAAGACTGAGGGTCTTCAATCGTTTGGTTTGTTAGAGATACAATTGAACATTGACTTAAATGTTTCTAAAACCTTTTTGGCACCATAAATGTGTTAAGCATTTTGGGTGACAAGGGGACTTTAAGTACACAGTGTATATGCCTCTCAGGTGTCATTTTTATCACAAGATGTCCATACCAATTTTAATAAATAATTTATTTTTAAAATTTTCAAGGTACAGATAGTTTAACACATTCATTAAAAAATGGCAAATTTTGATCTAACGTATTATAAGGGTTTTGAGTTGATCATGATCTGTCCAAAATGTCTCTAAAAGTCTGTTTTGAAAGGTACTACTTACTGTACGCTGTTTGTTGCAAATCTTGGCTAAATTGTGTATTACTGTGTAATTTTCTTACATTCATTCTGGCCTGATGGGACTTAGGCATAGTTCTTGTAGAATAGTAAAAGTTTTTGTTTTGATACAATTACAGTCCAGTTTAGAAAAAGGAATCGAAGAAGAAATAGATTGAAACGTATTGGAAAGCTTAATGTTTGAAGCATGTGCAAATGGTGGTTGAGGCAGGATTAATGTACTCTTTGAGAAGCTCGTGCTAAACTGATTTGTAATTCCCAGTCAGCATGGAGAATACCTCTGGGAGTGGCGATGCGTGCTATAATTTCATGGGCAAGCTACTGTGTGCAGGGGGCAATAGTGTAGTATATATAAAATACACCGCTTTTAACATATAATTTGCCTGAGTGAAAAATATTGCAAAAATACCTTTGTCAAACCGGAACCTTGTCCACTCAAAATCAATATTATTTTAATATCCATCGGCAGTGAGGTATTTATATACAGAGCAATTTTGTTTGTACAGAAGTGTAAACAGGAAAAAATTATTATTTGTGTAAAGATGGAAAGCAGTCAACTCTATTTTTACCAAATTATTTGAGAGAAAAACAAATTTATGTGAACTTCAGAACGCTCGTGTTTTTGCACAGATTAAGGTCGCAATACCCAGTTGCAGTCCACGTGTTAACATTCTTTGAAGACAATAAACATGGCCAGCAAAACAGTTTGTTTATGCTGTTACATCCAGCTAACCACAAGTGTTTGATACAATTTTTTTGGAAATGACGAATAGAAATGCCTTTATTGCGAGTTGTTGGATCGTAAGTTCGTTTCTGCCTACCCTCTTTTATGATGTCGCATCTTTCCTGCAATGGAAGTCACTGCTGGACAAATGCTTCACTCATAATCTACGCACACACCACACTTACATACACATGTTCCTGTTGCACTCATTCTATCTACTCGGTTCTCAGTCTCTCATGGTAATCTTAAAATTTTTATGTAGGGTATACATCACGCATGAATATGTATAACATTCTCAGCACCAAAACTAAATTAAGTAAAAACGATTTGATTCGTGTTGTGCGCACGAACTTGCACACATAGATCCAGTTAACTGTAAACTACACAGCCCCAACTGCCTGCGGCTAGACCAGCTTCTGCTATGTCCGCTTTAGTTCGGTGAAGAAAGCACTACCGCCGTAGCTTCTAACAGGTTGACGCAGCCATAAGGTCCCCTCCCTCCCAGGCGGTTTTCGTACCCTTCCGCCCCTCCGTCGACTGGGAAATCATTGCGACCGCTTACCTACTGAAAGCATTACTTACAGCGCTTACAAACATCTTTGTTTTGCTAGTCAACGAGTTGTTTTCTTATAATGTACAGTACTGTTTCCCAAGTAGAATGTGTACCGCATGAGTGAAAAGTTACCTTGAAGTAAATATAATTTATTTTAAATGTAACATTGTCAGGAAACTGTCTGGGCAAGCACTGCTTGCTTTGCTTGCCCTAACAAGATGCCACTGACCAGTGGTAAGGATGTGACGTAGAAAGCAGTTATGCAACTACCATATTGGATGGTAAATAGCATGATACTAGTTGAAACTACAGTAGTGTCTGCCACACTAAACACAGAGATCTCTTTCTGACTAGTTATAGGACAACTGCAGTGTTTAGTAGTAGTTGCAGTATTGTTCTGAGCAGTGCATGACTGTGTGTGTGTGTGTGTGCAGTGCCTGGAGCAACCCCGTACGGGGTGTTTCCCTCGCAAGCCCAGCTGTACGCCGCTGCAGCTGCAGCCCAGGGGCCACCACCCACATATGACCAATCCCTTGCCCACCCGGCCGCAGTCAACCAGCAGGTAATTGTAACAAACCTCACACTAGCTCTAACAAGAGTTTTAGCATGATTTAAAGAAGTGGGTGTGAGAATTTTATTCTAAAAGTAACATGTTCATAAATGAAACAACATGGGCAATGCTTTTGGAACTTGATGCATACTGGTTTTGTATTTTAATGTTGTGTTAAAATTGGTGATGGACAGATACCTTTACCGATACGTTGGCCGAATATCCCAAAATTTGTATCTGGTACAATTGGCCATGGTCCAACCAATTCGTTTCATCAACCCAAATGATTTAATCAAGTAAAATACCACACGTGGTTATCTTGCGGGAGATGTTTCCACAAACAAAGAATTTTATTTTGCAACGGAACATCTATTTTCTTAATTTTATTTTTATCTTTTAGTAACCGGTGATTTGAAATTAAACGGAAACTGATATGGCTGGCTTTGGTGTTGCTACTTAGTTAACTCTATATAAGCCATACTTAGTGCAATTCGTAAAATATAATGTATTTAGTACTGGTATCTACTTTTCTGGTATTTGAGATTCATTCATAAAAAATTGTTTTACCTTTTTAATATTCATTGTCATATATTTTCATTCACATTAACGTCATATTACGTTTGCAGCAAGACACAATTCGTAAATTGATTAATAGGAAGGTTTACTGTCGATATGAAGTGAATCGCTATGGCTGTGATACTCGTTCAGTGGCAGAATTATAATTACTTGTATTTTATTTATAAACATACAGCGTTAACATATTTTGGTGGTATGATGAAAGTAAATACTATGTATAAAAGCAGATGAATGTAATTTATCTACCGAACATGCACAAAGATTTTATAATCACTGCCCACTTTACTAATTGTCTGTTTTTTGTAGTTATTGTCTTGACAAATACAAAATTTGCAACTATTAGGCCAGGTTGGTGATCGTAGCTGGCTGGTACGTTGCAAAACCATTTCAGAATGCCAAAAATAGTACTCATTTTCTGGGTTTTTTGGTTAGGTTTATGACAAATACAGCATTTGAAACTATTTGACGAGGTTGGTGATTGTAGTCTGCTGGTTACGTCATTAAACCGGTTAAGAATGTCAAAAATAGTTACCGTTTTAGATTGTGCCCTAGTGTTTGATAAAGGGAATTTTTTTTTTTTTTTTAACTGGCCAAAGTGCTAAACTGCAGCGTAAACACAAACAGTTAAGTTCAGGGGTATTTTAAAGTTACTTGGATACTGTACAAAAATTAATTGAAATGATTCGGATCTTCATTATTGGCGGGATCGGCCATAAAGTATCGGTATTGGTAATGGCAAAACAGGGTTTTGGCCCATCTCTAATTAAAATATTTTACATTAAAATTACCCATGATAAATATTGCATGTAGCAGAATAATGTTTAGAATGTGGGGTAAATTTTGTATTGGGAAGTATGTCTTTTGTTTTGTTTCACTTTAAAACTATAGTTATTTTTTCTGCATATCATTAGTTTGCGTGTGCCAAAGATGGTTTGTACATGCAGCAGTTGTACAAAATGGCTGGTTACATTGTACATCTGAAACAGCGATGTTGAGTTGAGTAGACGTGGCAAACTCAATTCTCGACTAGTAGACTGACTCTAATAGTAATCACAGCAGATTCTAGTCTGCAGGTAGTGTGTCAAGAAACTTCAATATTGACTGTTGCTATTATAATTTGTGAAATATTGAAGAAAAATTATTTGATGCTTAAGTTTATATAACTGTATAGGTTTATTATTGTACTTAATTTTGTGATCCCATTACTTGAATCATTCCTTCAACATTGAAGGTTCTATACTGATATACGTAATATTAGAAGAGATTAAAAAAACAATATCCTGGTGTTTTTAACAATGTAGCATCCAGTTCAAAACAAGCAGAATAGAGCTGTGACTTTTAAAAATTGAGTGTTTGCTAATAAAGTACTCTAGTATTTGGACTCAACTTCGAACTCTATTATTTTGTAAAATTACTTAAATGTACATAATTCTCAAAAACATTAACTCGTCACATCATCAAAAAGTGACTGATTAAGGTGGCTGCCTGGGTTGCGGAATGGTGTGCATATCTCCAGCAGAAAATGTGTATTAAAGAACCATCCAACATGTCTGAGCAAGGTCTGCTTAAGAATAACATTTAAGAAACTTGCATTTGTACATGTCTCTGAGTCCCTTCATTTCTCTGTAAAGCATATATTTGTGGTAGTGAGAATGGTCCACACAGGTTTTTTCACTGTCCTTTTAGGTATGAACATTCTGGTATACAAAACATTAAAAATGGAATAGGGACATGCTTCAAACCTTTATTTTAATGTTTACATCATAAAATAGTAGGGTCTCTGCTGAAAGTCTAATAGTGGCTCTGTTGGCGGCAAGACAGCACACCAGTACAGTACTTAGAGGTGATCAGAGTTGATGAAAAAACTGCACATGCATGCAAATTTCAACAGAATGTGCGATATCGAATTTACAGTATGACTATCTTTGGAGTTTAGATTTCAAATTTTTAAATATGGGACGAAATTTCTGCAAAGAAATTCTGCAGTTATGCGTAAGAAAGTTGGTTACCGTATTTTGGCATGTATAGGCCGCACGAGAAAATGGGTTATCGTATTTCGGGATGTATAGGCTGCACATTTACAAGAAAAATGACTATAAAAAGTGGGGTGTGGACAGTGTAAAGGACGAGTTATTGCAATAAAATATTTTTTACCCGAAAAATCTGTATTAAGTGATTATTTATAACCATATTCAGTGAAAACTGGAACCATATTAACTCTGTTTGACCGAAAGTCCATACCCACAGAGCATTTTCTGTGGTCCCGACACGAAAATCCCTATGTAAAAAATGGTAAGAAAAGTCGGTTTTTGCCAAACTCAAAATTCAATTTTTACCGCATTGATTAAACAAAAATTCCCATAGCATCGCCGAAAATTACATACTCCGATCATTAGACAACAAATTATTAACAGAAAGTATTAAAGTATGAACTGTACTCGCCAGTGCATACAAAGTTGGGATACAGTGCATTATGTACACGCACACACCATTAATGCTAATACATAACACAAATAAAAGAAAATTTTAACTTTTTTTTGCTTACAGCTCACTGCCCTGCATTTAGTTACATTATGTAATTTACCACTTTCAAAATAACCTCTTGTTGATTGTCATGAACTCATTCTTTGTAGCAAAACAAATAAATAATAGACGTCTCTGACTACACATTGTGTACAGTAAAACTCGCTTAAGATGTTCCCACATGAAACTTTTCCCAGCTAAAATGTTCAGTGCGAGTAGTTATGCAACTTCACCATAAACTCTGTGTTATTTTTTTCCCGCATTTAAGATTTTTATAAACTAATCGTTCCCGCATAATAAAATCAATTTTTCCCAGACAACTGCGTTTTCAAGAAAATTTTACCTCATTCATGTGCAATTATAGCATAAACAACTACAATCTCAAAACATCACGACGTGAAACGTAAACAAGACACAGAAATGTATGTCCCGGATAGCCAACATCATTTGAACAGTTCTGACGGAAGCGAAAACTTTCTTAACGTTAAAGCGAAATTTCTCTAAACTGTGCAGAATTACTGTAGTTCGCACGTCCACAGAGTGCCACAAGTTCATTTAATATGCGCCATTTTGTGTAATATGGTGCTGGGGTTTTGCTTTCTCAAGTCACGTTACCATCTGGACAATTGTAATCGCCTTGCGTAAACTTTGCATCGTAATATACATTTCCTGTCACATGTTTGTTAGGGCAGAAATAGTCTGAATTTTTTTATTTTTAAGCGGAATCGCGACTTAACAATATTTACAGGAATATAAAAATTCAGCGAGTGATAGATTGAATAATTTTTCCTAATTTTCATCAAAAACTTCTAACATTTTAACATAAATTATTACATTTTACAACTTGCATAGTTAAAACAATTAATGTATTAATTTACTTTAAGTCTAACAAACACTTTCTCTTTCAAAAGTGATGGCAAACATAAATAATTACCATAAAAATTTTTTCCATTTTTCTGCCCATAAACATAACCTTGCTTTGAAATATAAACATTACAAGTTATCCAAAAATGGTGTTTTAAAATGTAAACAGTGGGACAAAACAAACAAACAATGAAAATAAATAAAGACTTCTGAAGCCCTTCATGAACCTCCATTTCAGTTTTCTGTTCAATTTATCCGCAATAAATTTATAACCATTAAATAAAAAAATATAATTGAATGTATGTACAATGCCGAATTTTTTTTTTTTTTTTTTTTTTCCCCGACATGGTGTTTTTGTCACTACAAAGTTCTGTCTGACAAAAATTTTTGGTTTTCTACATTAGAAGGTTTTCCAGCTAAGAAGTTTTTGAAAACTTTTCCCTTGAAAAACATTGTGACAGTTTTACTGTATTTAGAGAGCATGAAATACAAAAAAGAACATTGAGAAAATTGATTTCATCAGTTTTGATTAGATGATTTCTGCATATTTTTCGTCACTTTTTTTAATTTCTTCAAAAATTTTGTCTTTTTAAAGAGCGCTGGTATTTATAGAAGTTATATACATGTGTAATTAGTCATGTCTGCTTGGGTGATAAAAATGGGCAAATTTCGTCCCTTTTTTTTACTTGATTTGGGGACATTTTTCATGATTTGTGTAAATGATTTTGGTACTTTTCGATATTTTCTCAAAAAAAAAAACTACACTTTTGCAATTAGTTTTAAAAAAGTTTTGTGGGAAACTGCTGAAACGACTAAAAACAGCATATCAGTTCATGTAGGTATTTATAGTTAGTAGACCAATAATAAGCATCCTAATTCTCGTGCTTGAAAATTTGCATTTAACTACGCTCTTGAGTTGTAATAAGTGTAAATAAATATTCAAATGGTTTTGAACAAAAATAAATTAGGCTAATTCAGCTTTAAGTAAATGCCAATGTAGTCATCAATTTCATATTTTCTGCTGTGTTGTCATCCAATTTTTATAATCAGGTAGCAAAATAATATTCTCAGCATTATTTTTCTTACTGTATTTACATGAATGTAGAGTGGACAGCAACATATATGCTTACAGCATTTTTTATTTTATAACCAAATATTTATTTTAAAAAAACATAGGCTTGTGACAGTTGTAGCATATGTGTCTGCAATTAATTCCTTTCCTCAGCAGGTGTTAATCATTTTTCAGACAAAAATATTTGCAAAAAGAAATTACATTCCAGGACTGAAATTAATTATGTTAAAGTGTGTACAATTGCACACATCAATTTTCAGTAGCTACTTAATTTGTCAGGTTTAGAACAGTGAAAAAGTCAGATAAGGCAGTCTGGAATATTGTAGGCCTAGGCCGAGCATAATTTTGTTTACAAGGTGTAGTTGATTCACAATAACTTAGGCTTTTACTGAAGCCCTGCTAAATTTCTACTTTTGGTTACTATGTATCCTTCCGCTACACGTAAACATAAACACTGCCATGTGAATTCTACTTTTACAACTGGTAAATGCCTCGGTTGCTGTTTACAGCTGTTCACAGAATTATTTCATATTGAATGTTTACAATTTAGGCTATAACAATATTTAGGTCAGCTTTATAACTATTTGTTACACACAATATAGCATGTTATACAGAATACACATTAATATTTAATCACAATGGTGTTTGTTACAACTGTGGCGGAAACAACAGTAGTATTTAACCTGTTGTTATTAATATGTGTTTAGAATAAAAATTAAAACAAAGGGATAACCAGTTCAATGAAACAATGCAGTAAATTCAAGCACGCAGCTCGTGTCGCTTATTTATTGTACATCAACAAACTTAAAAGATAGTGGTGAACATGCAAACACATAGGCCTACCGTAACATTTATTCTGCTAAAATTTACATGCTGGGTTGGCTTAATATTTTGTTGGGATTGTTGCGGACGTTCAAACTATAGAAATATAAGCTCGTTACACAACTGTTTTTCAAACACGTAGTGCAAAGGTACAGCATCATGATAAACAGACTAGAATGTAAATAATTAACTTCGTCATATCAGCTCATGGTTTAAACGTATAAATTTTGTATATATTTTAAATACACACACACCTGGCCTGCGTAACGATTACAACGCAGCCACCAAGCCCTTTCACACGCAACAATCAACACATTTCACTCTGCCAGGGAAACACATATTTATCACAACATTGTAACTTGCCTCTGATGTTTAAAAAACATGAGTATGAACTTGACACTCTGTTAAAAAAACGCGCCGTATCATTGACATGTCGCCACATCACTGTCGGTCGTAAGGCCATATAAAGCTGGGTATAATCTCTCGCCATATTGGGACAAGCGCATGGAAGGTGATAAAATTCTATATTCTCCCACATCAATTCTGCCAACCTGCTGTATTTGTAAGCGTCGCACCATCGCATCTACATAGCATAGGTATTTAAACAATTAAATCTCTTCTCAGTTGTAAATTCCAAATTCAGAAATAATTATTTTACTGTAGTAAGTACGAAATATGCTACAATTTTAAACATGTATATAAATCATTGTTTACTAGTGATGGGAAATTTCCTGTGAGTGAGTGGCAGAGGGATGGGGGGGGGGGGGAGAGTGCGATAAGCTCCGCCCAGCCAAAAGTTCCGTTGGTCGAAAAAACAAACACCGCGTCACTATGGCGTACGTACGTAACAATGAAATATGTTTCTATCGGGACTACCTAAGTACAGTAAAACCCCTGTTGCGACCACCTCTCTATTACAATCCAATCCTGAGGAACCATGAAAACTTTGAGTCGAAATTTGACACACATTTAAAATAGGTACAGTAATGCCTTGTTAGCCGCGGTACAAGTTTCAATTATCCGCGGTTTTCAGTCTATGGAAAACTAGCCCTTACCGATGTTAGTGGTCGCACGTTTCTTAAGCTACCATCATAGACTTTGACATTTGTTGTCCCAAGCAGCTTGAAGCAATAAATTACTTAATGCCAGAATGGGACACTGGTGTATTGCCTGTTGAAGCAGGGTGCGGGGGGAGTTGCAGGCTGGGTCAGTTAGCATTATTTGTCCTAGTCACATGCCGCCACCTCTGCCTTATTGTCCCTGTCTTTTTTCCTTTCCATTATCCCTCCTCTTTTGCTATAAAAACAGTGGCACTTTACACAGACTAGTTTCTTAATCAGTGTGTGTATTATAACTTCAAATTTAATTCAATCCCCATTTTTTTTTAATGATTAGTTTTAAGTTTATGTTCGCCCATGCCTTAGTAATACGCTAATTTGTTGTGGGCAATTGTTTTTTACTTGTGAAGTCAATTTTATATGTAAAGTGAATTAAAATGAGTGTGTGCAAGTAAAATGTGTTCTTATGTTACCGGTACCATATCATCGCGAGTGAGGCCGTGTGCTTGTATAGGCAACGTCAAAAGTTTTTGATGATAATTTCGGGATAATTGATATTTTAAGTAGACCGCACTAAATATTTATATTCCCGTAAGCGTTGCCAGTTCAGAGGCCAACACGCCGCCGACATTTCGTATGAATGCAACACATTAACGTGAATCACATCTATCAGTAGGTTTTACCAACACCGGGACACTGTTACAAAGTGAACCAGCCCTGTAACGAGAGCGGAGGCTGTCGCCGCCCGCCAGAGTAAACTTGTAGCGACCGACCGACAGCTGCCCAGCCTGAGGATGTGTATGAAAAAAATACGGTTAACTGAAAGAATACAAGTTTAAAATACATGATAAATTGATTTACAAATATATTCTACATAAGTAAATGCATATTAACACATTTTTCACCGCCGTGCCACTCTCTTTGTAAAAAATATAGAATTGGGTTAAAACGTGACAATGCTAAGAATGTAGTTTGTGTGAATTCCACAGATAACATGGTGTGTTGGATGTGAACATTACAGTGGCGTGTTTTCCTAATGAACAAATAAACATTTGCAGGGCTGTGCAGTAGAATGTTCACTCAGTGACCCATCACCACTTGTGCTCATGTTATCTATGGTCGTAAATACATGTGATGGAATGTAAACATGTTTTAAGTTTATGGTGATAAATCAAAGAAATCTACTTGCCAACTTTTGCATGCATTTGTATTCCAATATCGAAATACAGATACATACTCACTTCGCACCAATTTTAATAGTACTTGGGGGCAATTTGTTGTCAAACTTGACACGTGCCCAATTAGATTGACTTGGCACGTTGGTCGGGGATTTTGTCCGCTTGGCCAAAAGCGGTGTAGTTTGGTTTAGATAGTCGGCGTGAGGCGAAGGGTGTTGGTTAGCACTTGCTTACTCCAGCTTCTTCGTAGTAGGTTTCATCTATGCGCAATGGATTGGGTCTATGCCAGATTGGAGATTATGCAGGTGTGCTTCGTTGGTCCAGAAGTTGGTTGTCCCAACCAAGTCGCACTTCGGCACTGGTCAGAAACCCTTTTACCACAGGGTGACACGTAGGATGTATGCGGATACAAGTTGGGGAGTCAATTACCAGAACCGGAGCAGGCGCAACTGCCTTACGTCTAAGTTCGGCGGCGCGGTATGATTCCACCTGCCTCTCCTGCGTAGGATGTGGTAGTGCGATCCACTGTTTGAGAGCAGAGTGAGCCACGAATTGTTCCCTATGTTTTCTAAGACTCCTCATGATGCATAGGGCAAGCAGTTCAACAGCCTATGTGATGCACTTAGACAGGAAGGTTTGACAGTGTAACCTAATAGTGACTTGCCCGCACGAGCTCGATAAGTACCCACTGATCCCCCACAGTACGCGGGCTGATCAGGGACGTGGAGCCGTGGGGACCGCCAAGTCTACTGGTTGTGCATTCGCACTAGGTTGAACGGCAAAACTTCAGGCTACAGGCACCGCGCACTGACTTAGTGCGAGTGGTGAGAAGTAACCTGAGTCTGTCGCCACTCCTGATGTGGTGTTTCTATTGGTTGTGGCATCTGTTTCTCTCTCACGGGCACTGACTTAGTGCTATTGTGTGACCGGGAAGAAACAGGTAGCAGTCGCATATGTATGTCTTTTGATGTGCAGACACCTGAAAGGGTTCCACAGTCAGACTAACTCGGTTTAAACAAATCTCCCATTTCCTGTCAGCAGTGCACAGCGTATTCTGTTTCCAACCGTAAACTCAATAAATACCTCCCATTTCCTGTCAGCAGTGCACAGCGTATTCTGTTTCCAACCGTAAACTCAATAAATACCCTGGAAATGAAAAACAAAGATAGAAAACAATGAGTGTTAATTGAATATTCAAATAACACGTGACCCGTGCTACCTACTACCAAACCGTTGAGGGATGAAGGTAACGCGGTTCCAGGTGTAAGCAACCTGGTTATAAGTTAAAAGGGGAATAGCTGGTTCTAGACGAATACAAATTAGTTAGTTAAACTGCTAAGTAAAAGGTGTCTAGAGTAGAGAAAGTGAAGTTGAATACATATGTTTGTGTTCGCTGGTCGTCGAGACGTAGTAAGTAGCAGCTGGATGCATACTTGAAGTTTCCAAGATCTCCGGAGGCCCCAACACTGAGTCAGTGCGCGATGTCACTAGAGAGGATGCGTAAGAATGACTCCAGAGCCTGGAAGCATCCTGACTTATATAATGGGAGCTTGTAGGCTGCCAGCGCAGGCTGCGGGAGGGTGTGACGTTCTTCTGCCCTGGTTGGCGTGGGAAAACTCTGGTCAGCGTTTCTGCTTCGTGCCTCGTCGGTGGCGCTTGGCCTTGCCCGAAGTCTGGGCAGCTTTTAGGCTCACAGCACGAAATTGGAAAAAAGAGGGGTGGGGGGGTACCTTCCAGGTTGTGTATCCTCCAGGTAAAGAAAATTCACTCATAAGTCCTGCTACCTGTAGGGTAGGCAACGAGTCACGTCTGTAGCAGTGGAAGTAGGTACTTGGGCGATGAGTCATAATCGCAGTAGATTAGTAGTATAAGCAGCATGCGTCAAACTAATGTAGCTTATTTCGAAGTGCATATTTTACTACTTATGTTATCTTTGGAATGTGTTAAAAAAAAATTGTGCGAGAAAAAAACTTAACGTTATAACATGCGTGTGCTGAATGTAGAACTATGATTTCCGAGATTTGAAAATTGTTTCGAGACGGAATCAATAGTTTTTTAATGAGTATTTCTTGATATTGAAGAGAACTCACACAACTTTAGAATTTTTAATTTTTATAGTGCTGAAGGAAATTAGTATATATAACATGGGAGCAGAGTTAATTTCATGTGGAGGAAGCTAATTGTGTGGAGATATCGCAAATTTGTCTGTATTTTGTGTTACTTTGCATTTTAACTTGTGTTTTGGTGTTTTCATTTTATCGCAATTTACCACAAAATTGTGCCTCTAATTATGTCTGATAAAACATGACTGCAAACGCACTCAAGCTATTTGCATTGCGTTTACAAGCACCACTTAGTCTGCAGAATATTGTGGCGAAGCTGAGGGTGAAAAGGGGAGGGGGGAAATAAGAAATATCACCTCTACCAAAAAACTCTGTAAACAGGCCACACCACTTGTGGAAGAAAATCAAATTTAATTTCAAATTGCCAAAATGTAAACTTTTATAGTTCAAAGCTGTTATCCTCCGCTGTTTTCCTAATTTGTTACCAGGCATAAACTCAATAACAATTCTGGGCATCCTGGAAGCCTTGAATTGGATTGTCCCAAACATACAATAAAATAGCTTGTTGTAAAATTCAGTGTTTTCAGTGTTTAAATCATTCATTAACTTCCAATGGCAAACCAAAACGATTGAACAGAACAAATGGTATTGTAGGCTGTTCACGGTAAAGTGTGCACTTTTTAAGGCCCTTCTAAATTTTTCCTTTCATTCTATTTCCATCTTCCTACTGCTTTTTAATATAAAAATTGCTTTGTGACGAATAATCACAGTGTATGCATTTCACCATCCTCAAAATTTTATGCCTGATGCTGAAATAATATATATGTATTAGTGATTAAAGCCTGTCGGGAGGGCCTTATAAAGTGCTCACTTTACCGTGAACAGTTTATAATAGGACTGGTGAATTTATGGTGTGGGGGAGGGGGGCGGGTAATGTCTACTCTTTTGGGGTGGAAAGAAAGGCACTGGGGAGGGTGGGAACGCTTCTCTGAGTCCTGCGTATTGGAGTGCTGTGACAATGGTGAAACTTTCCTATAGTAAAATAAAAACTATAGTCTCTAAAACTCAGTAAGTCATGAATGAGAATCAAATGTCTATAACGCTTACTATTTAAAAAAGTTATTCACTTCAGTTTCCTCAACCATTCGGAAAAAAGTAAAGAACCCAGGTAGATCTTCTAACATCTATTAAGTCATTAAGTTGGTTAAGCCTTCAAATTTTAGGTACTCTTTACAACTCATGTTCAAATAACACACACACTCCAAGCTATGTGAACATTTATTTTAAATGAATAAAATGAAGTCACAACAGTGTTATAATGATTTACAAAAAAAAAAAATATTTAAAAAATACTGCTAACCAATAGTAAAAAATTATGTCCTTGCAAAGTAGTTGTCATTTAACAAAAATTATCAAATGATATTTGTTCAGATATAGAGAATCTTGCTGTTACAGAAAATAAAAGCTTGATTTCTGCATAACCACGATAATAATGTAAATATACAAAAGTATCAATTAAATAGAGTAAGCAGGTTAATCTTTCGTAAATAAAATATAAAAATAGCAATAATTTATGTCTACATACTGATTTTGGATTTAATTCACTTTGTTTAATGTCTGGTGTGTAAAATTTAAACTTACTTTCTGACAATCCTTATAATCCTTTAGGAGTAAACTCTGCTTATCTAAATAAAGAAACTGCAAAATTCTGTGTAGGTAGTTAAACAATCTGGTTAAAAGTAGATTAAGTAAATTTAAATTAAATTTTACAAATGCAAAATACAAGAATTAAATAAAATCTCTTTCCTTCTTTTTAAAGTTCTCCACACAGTTTGGGGTTATTTCTCGGTCAAAAATTATTACAATATTTCTTTGGATTTGTGAAGGGACATATGTGAATAAACTTGGTAAATAAATATTTGTTAAAAATAAACTCTAGGTTGTGTGTGTTTCTGACAGGTTATACCAGTAATGGTGGAAATTAAACAAACTTAAATCAGGAAGAAGTATTTCCGTTTAGATGTGTTTTCTAAAATTAAAACGAGTGCTGAAATGAAAATCAAGTACATATTGCGCAAGACTAAAAGCTCTCGTTCCTCACAAAGCTATGGGTTAAGACTCACAAGGACAACAAATAACATACGCGAATAAGCAAGACTACCAACTAAAGCCTGTGAAAACTGTTAACTAGTCAACAACCCAAAACTTGTTAACTCAAAATGCCTTAGTACTTAAACTCAACAAATATCATCCACAATTTTCTTCAGTTCAACTTAATTTCTGTTCCTCAAAAGAGCCACAATTATGTTACCTCATAAACACATCGCTTGAACAGCTCTAGTGCTCTCTCATCCTGACTCGTGGCCTATGACTGCTCACAGCCAACTAACTTCTCACCTCTCTCCGAATACACTGTGGAACTAATATTTATACGATTGGCTGAGGCCATTCCTCCCAGAATTGGGAAGAATTGTCTCGACCAACTTACAAAACAACTAAATATTGAAGTTTCTTAGCTCATTTCGGTGTACATCTAAGCTGCCTCTTCCAAGATGCACATACGCCACCTTCACGTCATGCCATCTTGCCCACCACAACATACTAGTCCCTCCTGACCTGGTTTTTAACTGGCCTGCCACTCCATTGGCCCCTGCCAATCAGCATGCGGTCTTTCCCTAGTAACAGCCGGACTCCAGAATAATCCTGCCTTTTCCACTTACCTCGATCCTCGGCAGCGTAATTACTCCAGCTGAATTCAGCAGGACTCCTTCCCGTAGCCCCTGACAGAACCAGCAAGGCGGGTGGCTGCCGACACAAACAGTGCGCTGTTGAGACAACCCAATTCCTGACACACAACAAAGAGCACCTGGAGCCTTCTCACGTGTCTTAGAATGCCACAAACAATTAGGCTATGAAGAGAACTGCCGAAATCTTCAACCAGAAAACTATTTGTCAACCAAGTCGGCCTTGGCGACTTTTAGAGCTTTCAAAAGCTGAAGGTCAAACTAAAAATTATCTTGCCAAGGGGAAAATCACTGTTCGAAAGCATAAAAATAAAGGATTCAATATAATTATAACAAAAAAACCTAAAATACTTCCATCTAAAAGAAAGAGAAAAAAAACGAACACTTAAACTGGAAGATACACACTTCCCGAATTAAAAAAAAAGATTCCAGAAATATATGGAAAATTAATGTTGAATGAGATAGAAAAATAAATTTTTCTTTGTATTCTAGCATTTTCAAATTTTTATAACTAGTCCGGCATATATTTTCTAAGCTCTGAAAATTCCTGATTTTCATAAATTCTAAAAAGTCATGTACCTTTTGGTTGAAGGATTATCAGTAACACCTCACTTTTTTCTCTGCACGTACTACTCATACGCGAGTTTAACAGGGAAAAATACTGTACTTTGGCTAAACAAAAAAAAAGTAAATTCCTTAAACTTTCAAATGAGCCCTTACCATTCCTAACTCAAATAAACGTTCTACAGATTTTAGAAAATATCGTTGAAATCCCATTTTATGCACGTCCTTGCTGCAAACAGTAAGCTATATCGAAGGAAGTGCATTTTTTTTTAAATATTATAAAAATTATATTTGAGTCTAGAAAATAATTAATTGCATATAACCTACCAAATTTCATCAAAATAAAAAACGAGGCTGGAAATATTTTCTCTAAAATTTGTTGTTTTTCACATGGAATGACCTACAGACAATCATGATTATGTTCAGATATTTTATCCTGAAATTGTTTAAAATTGTTGGACAGCCAAGCATATACAGTACTGTTGTAATTTTTTGGTTTGGTTCATGTTATTCTTTTAATGTATATTTTTTTTGCACAAATTTTGGAAAAAATATTTTGAATTAAAAATTTTTAGCTTATTTGTCACCATGAATTGGTAACAATACTAAAGTTCAAATAAAAATCTAAATTAAATTTTTGTAGTTTGGGTAGAATAAGGTTTGTGAATTCTGAAATGTTTGTGATATACTTGTGTGCGGGAATTGTACATGAATTTTGTCATGCTACTATGTTAAGGCATGTACACACTAGCGAGCATTTGCCATAACATAACAGCATCGCGAGCCGAACACCGTATCATGTTTGGTAGTGTGTACGGAACCCCATAACACAGAACCCAACAAAGTCCGCTTGAGGTTCTGTTCGGAGGCCGTTTCCTCCAGAGGCGGTCTTGCGACGAAGCATGAAAGGAATGCTCGTGTCGAGGTTCAGCTCGGGAGCTGTCTGTGTGGAAGACATCCGCAACAGCTGTCCGAGCGGTCAGAAAGTTATGGTACAGCGTAAGTTTTTTTTAATATCCATACACATTTACACAGTTTACCGTAACCAATAGCTCATTCCAGTGGCGTAGCCAGACATTCCTATAGAAAGGGGGGGCCTAATTCGATACAAGTTACATATGCTAAGTATATCTGGGAATAAAATATTGTTCCTTTAGACGTAACAAAAAATTGAAACGAACACATATTACTTATGCCAGTTTTTTACTCGTGTCAATTAATGTATGTTTCACAGTATCTCTTATATTTGACTTTGTACAATGACGAGCTTCAAGTGGAGGCCCGAACCCTGTTTGCCACCTTTCTTAGTATGTCACTGGCTGTAAGGGAGACTTGTTTACCTTTGCCATGTAAGTATAAGACTACATTACGTATGTGGAAAATAATGTGTTTTGTGATAATAAAGGTAATCAAATGTTGGTAGTACCCTGAGATAAAGAATAAGACAATGTAAGACAATTTCCTGGTTACACCACTGGCTTAAGCGCAAATATTTAATTACAGTACTATAAACAATACTTGTTGCGATACATTGATATGTCCTGAATCTGGAGTTTCTAACATGTTTTATTACATTACCTATTAGAAACTTATTTGTAGTAAACCTTTGTGTTGATGCAGCTACTATCTTACGTTCTGAAATGTATGGCCACAAATAAATATGTTTTGTTTCTCAGCATTAAATTATGATTGTTTATTTATACTGTTTGTTTATACTGTATATAATTACCTGAATGTATTCAGCGAGTTCGTTGTGTTTATTTATACTGTATATAATTACCGGAACATATTCAGCGAGTTCATTGACAAAAACTTGACACATCGGGAACAATCTGTCCAATACATTGTTTTGAAATCCTGAAGAGAGATTGGAGGCTGGAAAAACTGTCACCAGTAGCCAAAAAATGTAAGGTTACAGCCAATCTATCTTGCACAGAAATGGCTTGTCTCAGGTTTGTAGCTATATTTGCTATCTTCCCCCTTACCATCGAAATCTAATATTCAAAATCTACTGGCAACACCTGCATAAAGTTTTTATACTGAATCCTAACATGCTGGCATCACAAGTCTGCCATTAAAGTTGATCCACCATACACTGGGTCTGCCACCATCTCCTTTTTCTCTTCTTCCTTAAAGCCAAGTTAAAGTACACTTGTGATACAGTAATGCGTATTTGTAAGTATGCAGAAGACATAGAAATTAGGGCTTGCGTAATGGATTTCTTCTGTTATTTTTCTTACAAATGTACATTTTTCTTTGTCATAAGGCATTTATGAAAAGTAATCTGACAAAGTGTTTTTTTTTTTTTTTTTTGTGCATAAGGCTTTAGCTCCGAATATGTGGTTCGTTACAGATGTATGCCCAGAGTGCTGCAGCAGCCCAGATGTATGCCGCCCAGGGCTACCCAGGGTACCTAGGCTACCCTGCCTACAGCCCTATGCAGGCATACTACCCTTCATTGGCCTATTCCTACCCAGGAATACAGCCTGCTCAGCTGAGGCCAACCATCATGGTTCCTGTGAGTACCAAACTTCTGCTCTTGCCACAACGGATAATCTCAAATTGCTTTTGTTTTAATTTCTCGCTTTTTAAATTTACCTCTTAAACTACTGTAACCAGAAGCTTAACATGTGATGCGCTGTGGGCAACTAAGGTACATCAGGATGCCAACTGCTTTTGGTGGTCGCGAGGGCAGTTGCACACGGGGTGATGGTGTCATTTAGTCCTTGCGCAGGTCTGGAACGCATTCAGAATACAAGACTGGCCATGTGGCCTTTTGGCAGGGCACAATCTGGGACAGCTAGTACTATTTTCTGCTTCGGTGGGACCACTCTCATGAGGTTGTTTGGGCGACGCTTGACCTGCAGAAGCTGCGGTATCAAAAGTTAAAAAAATATTAACTATAAATTAAAACTTTGAATTGATTTTATACAATGCTCAGAAAATTTATGCCTATTTTCTTGAGGTGATCCTATATACTGCAAACTGGTTTAATAATGAAAAACTTTTATACAGTCCATAGAAAATCTAATATTCTATCCATTCTTACAAGGTTTGGTTGGTACTGAGGGGTGTCCAGAGTGTACACGTAAAATTATTTATGAATGCCAGGCTGGTCATTGAACTGGGCTAATGAGTTATGTAATGCCACTTTGCTATGAGGTTATCTCACAGTTATTACTGTTGTTTGAAGTTCAGTTCACGAGAGTTTGTGCTATGGTGACCGCTCAGAATATTGTATGATTACATATGAATAACTGCACGGTTTTATACTTTTATTACTTCACGTATGATTAGCAGGTACCTGTTTAGCTGTGGTAGTAATGCGGGATAGCGTATTGACGGCAATCAAAATCAAGTCTGTCTGTAGGGACCACTTCACTCACTTGTTCTGCGGTATCCTCCTCAGTTGTTCCCGCTTCATCAAGGCTGTGGGCACGGCCAGGTGAAGCAGGTGGTTAGTCTCCAGGGAGCCCCTCTACTGGCCTGGCACTGAGCTGCCCCAGCAGGCTCGGGGTGGCTGCACTCTTTGTGTTGGCTCTGCCAGTGTGGCAATGGTAGTGGGCTGACCACCAGACATCGGGGGATGAACATTGGCCATGTTGCCGTGAAGAGCTGCCAGCTGGATAGCCGACCGAGGCAGTGAACCACTGCCATGGTGTTATGGTGGACGTCCTCACCTTGTCCAGGAAGCTGTGCTGGCGGGTCAGCCCTGGCATCAGGCGACATTGGGACCACATCAGTTGTGTGGGGCAGTGAATGGTCGTCTTCCCTCTCCGACTGAGAGCGCCTAAGTTAGAGGCCCGGTAGGAACCTCAGTCTCGACAGCACTGGTGTGTGGACCCTCCCCTCGTCCAAGAAGGGAGACCTGAGAAACTGCTTCAGCATCGAGTGGTGTCACGTCTAGCTGAGTCACTGTGCCGTCAAAGTAGATTGCGGCAGAAGGTACCAGCTGAACCAAGGCCTCCAGAATGGCCTTGTCTTGGCTGGCAGTTCTGGCGGGTGCCTCCCTTTCGGATGGCGTGGTTTCGGTGGCGGCAGAGTCATCATCGGGTCTGCAGTCTCTGCGCTGGGTTGACCTTCTAGGGCCATTGTTGTTGGGGTGACAGATCAAGGTATAGGTTTCTATTGTCCTGTAGTTTCAATGGCACTGGGTGCTTCATTATGCTTGGCAATTGGGATTGGAGGGATCTGATTGTGTGGCTCACTGTCCAGTGGGCTTTGTCAAGAGATTTTGCTTGCACTAGGTGTCCACCTTCCTTGACGGGTGCCTGTACTGAACTGTTCACTGGCTTTGCTCAGTGGGTGGTTGCGGAGTTTCGTCCATATTAAACGCTCAGATACCCATCCGAGGTGGTGGATATATATATATATATTTTTTGTGTATACCTCTTGAGTCCCTTGCGTTGCCCGCTCGGGCTAGGGTGGCTAATTGGGCGTCTTTGGAATGACATTTTTGTAGGTGGGCCATTATCAATCTTCCGGGTGCAGAAGGAGTTGGGTACGGCTCGTGTTTATCGTCCCATTGGTACATCTTCGTAAGAATAGTCTCTTTGAGAAGTTCGTCCCAGTGTTTGTGGTTATTATCCACACTGAGTCAGAGGCTCTTCTTTGACTCCTGGTTGGTTCCTCCACTCCCTGAGTGAGAGGGAGGCCGTCATGGGGAGCGGTTCTACTGGTACTTCTACCCTTTGGAGTAGAGAAATTTTGCCTTCCTGGGATGGCATAACGAACAGAGGCAGAAGCTCTTCAGGGGCCTCTACCTTAACAATCATGCAGCTGGGCTCATCCTCCCAAGCAGGTGAGTAGATCCTGATGATAAGTCCACGACGTCGTCCTGCGTCTGCTTCAGAGGCTCAGAGGGAGCGGTTCAAATAGTGCTCCATCCTTGGCGTATCTACGTCCTCCTGGGTTGGTATGGTTGGTGTGGAGTCAGGAGGCAAGAGGTATTTCTGATATGCTACTGCTATGCTGAGGTGACGCACATCCTCTTAGAAGGTGAAGCATCTGGAACATAGGCGCCTTCCAGCATCTGGGTCCAGAGATAGACAGGGTCCTCCTGGACTGGCATGGACGATGTGGCATTGGCTGTAGGTAGAGGCTCTTCAGGGACTTCTACCATGACGGTGTGCTGTGGTCTGTTTCCCTCGGGGATGGATCTGCTGTCCAGAGGACCACCTCTATAGACACGTGGTGGTGTTGATCTAATAGAAATGGAGCTCTGGTACTCGGGCAGCGTGTTAAAGTGCAGGCTCCCTTGGTGCGAAGGGCTCGACGTCTCGGAGGTGGTTTGCAGGGGAGGATCATCCTCTTCCCCTGTGTTTAGATTGGTTGTTGGGGTTTCTGCATCGTGGTCCTGTATTCCTCTAGGACATTGCAGTGTGTCTCCGAACATTCTTGTTGTGTCCTTGGACATCCTCAAACCAGTATACGTACTCTTGGTACCCCAGAATGTGATAATGAGCCTTCCCACTTGTTAGCTAGGCTGGTGCTAAATTGGCCTTTCGCTTTACTCAGTGGTAGGGGTAGTAACACAATATATCTTACTATCACATTAGTCTGTTGAGGCAGGGCTGACTTACCAGGGTACTCACTGACCAATCTCCTGGGTTCTGGTGTAGATGTAGGCCGGTTGGGGCCAGCTGTTGTCTGGGTGGTTCAAGTTGACAAGGTGCCGTATGGAGAGGCGAGGTATTACTGGCTCCAGGCGGCTGCTGTACTGCTTCCGAAGAACGAGTTGGCTATGCCCAACCAGGTGTTACTCCCACTGAATAAGGCACATACTGCAAGCTGGGTGGCCATTCTTCTGGAAAACAGGGAAAACCTGGATAAAAAGTCGTAGAATTTTGAAACTGAAATTGAGTGTTCACCCTGTGCAAGGTGTGGCTCTGTGCCATGTCTGGTGTGCGAGTAGGAATAGACTGGGGTGCTGACTGGAGAGGACTGCCTCTCAAGTGATGGGCAGACTGGATGATTGTTGGTGCCCACTCGTTTAGCAGTAAAGAAATCCTCCTCCTCTTCCCATAGAGTACCGTGTCTTATCCCAAAGAGCATAGAAGTGGTATTGACACTTAACGTTCCGTCGGTGCAAGCAATTGAGAGTATTCCTACTAAGTGTAAAGCCCAGCAGTAGTTGACGGCACAAACCTTGTGGTCCTACGGTTCCGCACCTTGACGAACAAACCTCGAGCGATATATAGCGATATGGATTATTCGTGGTCACTTATTTTTTGCGGATTCGTGCAAAATTCATAACAAAATGCAAAGTTCGTAGCAAAATACAAAATTTAGTATTTTATACTAAATTACTAAAACACAAATGAAATCACTTTTTATAGCCGCGAAGATTGGGAACTTTTCATTTATTTACTACCTAGATCAGTATTACAGTAATATATTTCATATATATTCATTCATCACCACAAATCAACTGCTCTATAACTACCAAACGTGGGAAAAAAATTCAACTGCTAATGTAAACAATGACTAAAATCGGGGATTACTGGAGACGAAGCGAGTGCACGCTGAAATCTGCCATCTGTAGTGTTACTAGAAAATAAATGGCGGCGATAGTGGCGAGTGTACGCTTTGACTTGTTAAGTAAAGCAAGATATGTTGTTGGCTATTTCCTTTCGCTTCTCACTTCTGTGAACTCGTGATGTCTTCTACTGCTGTTGTCACATCTTTGGTTTACATGATAGAAAAATTATGATTAAGTGTTTACAGTGTAGTCAATATTGTTTTTATTTTTTTAACATTTTTTTGAAAATTTATATTTATTGGTTTTATAAATGCATACGTTGAATAGCAAAGTTATCTAAAGTGTTTTTATTTTTCCTTTCGTTTTTGTAGTTGAGATTGTAGGCGTGTTTTTAAGATGCCAAATGATAAAGTTAATGCCAGAGATAGAGCATTTCAGTACTAGAAGAATTGTTTTTATTGCACCGATAACTGTACAGTAATGTGCACATTTTGTAATTGCGTAGTTGCATGGGAGCGCAAATATTCACGCAACAAGCATCTAAAATCAGCCGTGCATGTGGCTGCTAAAAAAAAATGTGTGCCGCGAGTCCAAACTTCACACTTCAGTCACTTCGTGCTTCAGCAGCATTGAAATAAAAGAGAATACTGCAGAATACCTCAGAAAACGAGTGACTCAAATTTTTTTGAGATCAAACATACCTCTACAAACTAGAGAATGACCACATGAAAGCATTAATGCGCTAATTCATTGTAGGTTAGTGTTTAGGTTTGTTTTGGTGTGTTTCAATTACTGTATTTATGTGGATTCAAATTCTAACTTGGCGCCAACTGTTGTGAGTGTCATGGCCGGTGGCCATCTTGACTTGTGGTGCCATCTATGAATGAAAGGCGGTAGTTACCGCTACTCCGTGTTGGACGTCACATAGCTGGAATGTGTTACAAAATATATTGTATGGGCTCATTTTTGGTCCTTGGGCCGGATATGCATTATTGAGCCACTTAACAAAGTTTAATTTATAATTATGGTAAACAGTGTGTGTGCGTTTTCGTTATTTCTTTGGGTGTGGAATCGGGCGTGGTGTGGTACTGAAACTACTTGTTTCGCGCCATGGTGGTTTGTATACAAATACCACTGTATTTAATCACAAGACTTCTGCTATACAATAAGTGTATTTATCATTCTCGTGATTTGTGGTGAACGTGTGTGTGTTTTTTATTCTACAGTATACCAGCCATTGCTGCAATTGTTTGTTTTCGCCAGGCTGGCAATTTATTCGACCCACCGCGAGAAATTAAAATTTTTCAACACCAATTGAAGATACGTTTGCGCATGGTGAAGTGTCGTATAGACAGACTTCTGACCTAGGCTGATGAAGTCAACAATCCGAGTCAGGTGGGACTTTTCCAAGGCAACATGCTGCAGTTTGCAGCAACTGAAAACAGACTTCGAGGATAGTCATGTGCATCTTTCTGTTCAAGCATCGGAAACTACATCAGTTCTAGAGTCTAAAACCAGCGATAGGAAGCTCGAGGAGTTTGCCGAGACCTACTATAGAATACAGGAAGTTTTCAACAAACTTGTTGTGATCAATGAAGTAGGAAGAGAACGTCATCTCGGCCGAGCCTCATCCAATGTTAAGTTACCAAATTTGCAGTTGCCTGCCTTTAAGGGGTTGCTTACTGACTGGCCTACCTTTTGTGATTTATACACCTCGCTGGTGCACAGCAACAAGGCCCTCGCTGCGGTGAAAAAGCATCAGTATATCCTTACGTTAGTTTCTGGTGAGCTATACAACCTTATTAAAGCTCTCCCACTGTCTGAGGATAATTATAACCTAGCATGGCAAGCATTAATTGAAAGGTACCATAATGTCAGAGCAATAGCCATGATGCATTGGGAAAAATAATGCAACTTCCTCGCTTAACTGCTCTCTCTCCTGACAAATTGCAGAGTTGTTAGACATTCTTAAGGAGAACTTGGGTGCCTTGAGAATTCTAAAACTGCCAGTGACTGAATGGAGCTTTGTGTTGTTAAACCTTATGTTACCGAAGCTTGATCCGTATACAAGAGTACAGTTTGAAGTAGCTCATAAGACCGTAAAGATGCCCACATTTGATCAGCTTCTCAAATTTTTGGAATCACATTGTAAGGCATTGATGATGGCTAACTATTCAGCATCAGGGTACACTTGTGCACGATCAACAACTAAGAAGTTTGTAACTTCAGCCACAAACATCAAAACTTCATTCTTAGCAACTGCGGGACAAGATATTTGTATAACCTGTGAGGATGCACACCGAATTCACAAGCGTCCTTCGTTCAATGGTCAGTCAGTTGATGAGAGGATAGAGTTGATGCGATGAAAGATGTGTTTCAACTGTTTGCAAAGCCACAGGATGAAGGATTGCTAGTCGAAGAGAAACTGTATGTACTGTAGTAGGAGACAACACTCCCTTCTTCACACTGCTGTCTCTCCAAATCAAGTTAAGCAAACTCCAGATATTTATACCCAACAGTTGCTTCCATTCCCAATGAGGAAACTGCAGCTGTAGTCTCACTTACCTCTTCCACTGATGTGTCGGCAACTGTCGTCTTAGGTACAGCAGTCATTAGAGTTAGAGATGTAAGTGGCAAGATGCCGAAGGTTCTAGCATTGCTTTCAGGATCCCAGAGCTCATTCATCTCTGAAGAGTGTGTCCGCAAGCTAGGGTTAAAACGCCAAAGGACTCATGTTCCTGTTGTGGGATTGGCTCAGTCTGTTGTTCTTGCTAACAATGGTTCTGTTACTTGTGTTCTGTCACCTGCGGCAAGTGAAGGGCCTCAATCACCAATGCACTGGTCTTGAAGCCTCCAAATTTCCGGGATCCCACTTCCTCACATTATATGAGGGATGTGTATTGTCATTTGGAATTAGCTGACCCATCGTTTGATACTCCAGGGACAATCAATCTTCTTTTGGGTGCTGATATATACCCAGATGTGATGGGCGGTACCAACCACCATGTGGATTCCTCATTGCTCTTCACAGTATATTTGGTTGGTTTCTAATGGGTAAAGTCGAGTCAGACTGCAGATGCTGCCTCCAGTAGGGTTTTCTCCGTTTGTACTGTCTAAGGCTTCTCTAACAGATGCCATCCACAAGTTTTCGGAGAGCAAAGAGGTACCTTCTGTTCAACATTATAGCCCAGAAATATTGAACGCGAGAGTTACTTTGTTTAACCCATTCGCGAGACCCAGAGGGTAAATATGTCCTGAGACTACTTTTCAAGGAAAAGGAACCAGTTACGAGATTCTCACAGTTTTGCTGTCAAACTGTTGCATCAACTGGAATGCAGATTGCAAGTCAGCCAGAAACCAAAAGGGAATATTCAAATTTTTTGCACGAGTATGAACAACTTTGACACATGCATCCAATTAAGAATGGAGTGGACACACTCCTCATTATATCCCATCTCATTATGTGTTGAAGGAATCCAGCGCAACAACCAGGTTAAAAGTGGTGTTTGATGCTTCAGCGGCCTCCACTTCTGGAAAGTCTCTTAATGATGTTCTTCTGACTGGACCTAAACTTCAGAATGGCATTGTAGGAATTATTACACGTTTCCGTTTTCATCCTGTTGTAATGACCACAGATGTTTGTAAAATGTGTCGAGGGGTGCACGTACATTTGGAGGATGCATCTTATCGAATAATTCTGTGGTGGGAGTCCCCTGATCAGCCAATACGTGAATTCCAACTTGACACTGTCATTTACGGTGTGTCAGCAGCTCTTTTCATGGCTATGGGAGTGTTACAACTACTAGCACTTGAGGAAGGTGGCTTGTATCCCAATGTGGCTAAGGTCTTGATGGAAGACGTATTTGTTGACAACGTCGTGACAGGTGCAGTATCAGTTACAGAAGCCCTCACGTTGCAGCAAGAACTGATAAATCTCCTAAAGGAAGGGGGTTTTCAATTAAGAAAATAGTTCAGTAATAGCCAAGCTGTCTTAGATGCAGTACCAGAAAACCACTGAGAGAGTCCATGTAGTTTTCAAGGAAATAATGAAGTGATCGGTCTCCAGTGGGACTCAAGGTTGGATATGTTTTCATATAATATTCAATCAGCCAGCGCAAGAGTCATCAAACTAGTTTCAGACATTTCTAGGTTGTATGATCCATTAGGGTGGCTTACTTCAGTTGTAATTTGAGCTTAGATTTTCCTCCAAACACACTGGCAGTTGGGTGTGTCATGGGATGAAGCTCCACCTCGAGATGTGCTGGAGGACTGGCAAGCTTTCATCTGCCAACTGGATGTTCTCAGTAAACTGTCCATGCCTCATTGTTTCAGCATCGCAGTCAGAATATCAGCTTCATGGCTTTAGCGATGAATCCAACGGTTACGCATCTGGTGTATACCTATGTATTGCTCAAGGTGGGGTGAAGACATGCCTGCTTTTGGCCAATCACGTGTTGCGCCACTAAAAACAGTCACATTTCCTAGACTTGAATTGTAGACTGCACATTTACTCATTAAGTTACTTGTCAGTAATGTCGTCCCTTTCAGAACGTATCCACATTAGCTGTATTACTGCATGGTGTGACTCAACAGTGCTCCTCGCCTGGATCACGATTCCTCCTCATCTGAAAACTTTTGTGGCAATTGTCGCATGTATTCAAGAAAGTAAGATAACGATCTATTGGAGACATGTGCCTTCTGCTGACTGTGCTTTCAGAGGACTCTTGCTCCGAGATTTACTGACACACCTTGGTGGACTGGGCCTTGCTGGTTAATATCTGAGAAGGAATTGTGGCCATGTGGAGGAGTAGCAACCAGTATTCATGAAGGTTGGACGTTGTGAGCCAAACCTCCTCGCAAGCCTCTCTAGGTTTTCTTCCTGGTCACGGCTTCATAGTGTGCTTGCTTATGTATTAAGATTCGTTTCAAACCTGAAGGTGTCACTGGGGTGTCTGCACACTGGTCCCCTTACTGTCGTAGAACTTTATGCTGCTAAGATGATGTGCCTGAAGCAGGTTCAACAAGAATGTTTCAGCTCTGAGTTTGAATGTTTGATTTCAGAGGGTGAATGCCCCCCTGGTACTGGTATTAGAAAGTTGAATCTGTTCTTGTATTGTGATGACAGTCTGCGTATGGGTGGACGTTAACAAAATTCGCAACTAACTTACAAAGCTAAACGTCATATCTTGCTACCCTAGAAGAATTTTCTGACAAATCTGATAATTGAATCTTATCTCGTGCACCTCCACTCTGGTTCCAATGCCACACATGTAGCTATTCGTTGTGATTACTGGATTGTGCCAGGGAAGGGATCTGTCAAGGCCAGGATCCACAGTTGTATAAAGTGCCACAGGTTCAGTGCCACCAATACACAGCCATTGATGGGAAATCTTCCTCCAAGTAGGGTTCAACAAGTGAGGCAATTTCTAAGTGTTGGTGTTGACTATGGAGGCCTGTTCCAAATCAAACAGTTGCATGTTCAGAACATAAGTTAAACAGATTGGAGCGGTGGCAGCTGGTACAGTGTGCCACTCAGCACTTCTGGCAGTGATGGCACAGGGAGTACCTGCATACACTACAACCACGTGGAAAGTGGACCAAGAGTGAAGTTGCGGTGCAGATTGGCGACCTTGTCCTTATCAAGAAAGACCACTTGCCACCCCTGCAGTGGCAGCTTGGACTGTTGCAGTTCTACATGCGGGCTAGGATGGAGTTTGCAGTTTGGTCACCATTAAGCAGCAACATCGAACAGTGAAGCGCCCCATTTTGTTGTTGCCTACCTATTCACTGCAGCATTTTCCAACCTTGCTTAACACACAGGGTGTCTACGTTTAAAACTAGCAGGTGGACTTATTTTGAGCAACCAAAATTTTACGAGGTTCTTAAAAATACCACATTGCATACATCGTTGATAGAACGACGCACTTTAAATCCGAGCTCATCATGCGGCCCACTTGGCTTCTCCATACTAGAACTGGGTGTGCTACACACCTTCGCACGTTACCAAATCTGCTGCGGTTAAACAACTCTTCCCTGCCTCGCGCGGCCGCTACCACCAGCGAACAGCGCTGGCGACATGTGCGCTCAGCTGGTTTTTTACAGCACTAAGTATACATACGACACATACTAAAATTACTAACTTAACACTAAATATATAAACAATACTGAAATAGATGAGGGCTCAAAAATAATACTAAATTTATGTAATGCTAAATATATTAAAAATGACTGGTTGGCCAGAACAATAAATTTAATACCACAAGTGGTATTAAAATGAGTGGTCACCGCACAATAGAGCGCCAAGTTCAAAAGTGGCAACTGCAACGTACCATTTATTTCTTAAGTGACGACTCGATGGTCACGTGTCAAATTGCACATAATATTCTTTTCATTTTGTTAATTTTAAATGTTAGACTTCCCTTGAAAGAGTTTAGGGAATAACTCTTTATTTTAAGACTTTGTGTACTTTTCATTTTGGAATGCTGATAACATCAATATAACAGCATAGCATGCTATAGTCCATTTCCCACTGAACTTACTAGGAGCCCTGCTAAAGATCTACTTGCAGGCCAGTTTTGTATCCTTCCGTCAAATGTAAACAAACATTGTCATGTGACTGCCATGTAACATCTGTCAAAATCATTGTTTACATTCCGTTGTGTGTACGTGTTTACGTATACTCTGCTACACCCAAACATAAACATTTAAATGTGACTTCTACTTTAATACCTGTCAAATGTGTTGTTTACTGTTTGCAGCTTTTCAAAGAATTCTGTTGTATTTCAAAAACCATTTGTATAAATATTCACAGTTTAGCCTTCGAGAACATTATTTAGGTCAGCTTTATGATGCTTTAAAAATGCTTAAATTGGCGATGGTTCTTACTGTTATTTTATATTAACATATTTGTTTTCCATGTCCTGCACATTAGTATTTTGCTGTGACTGTGTTTAACACTGTCACAACTGTGAGGTAAAGAACTGTAGCTTACAAAACACTGTGTGAGACAAGGCTGTGAGAAACTTGATTCATTTAGCTAAACACACAGATTTAATTAGTTTTAATTATACATAAATTTAAATTGAATAGTAATGGCTAGGACTTAAAAGAAATTGTGTAACAATTTTTTGTTTTGTCATATTAAAAATGGTTAGTTTGAATTTACTTAACATAAAAAAATAATTTCCGAATACTGTAGGATTTTACTTCTGCATTGTGAGTTACTGTACTTTCAAATAATATCACGAATTGCAACAAAGATGGTCACAGCCACTACACATTTGCTCTGGACTTTAAAAATTTTATTGAGCAATAGTGTAGGTAAATTTTTCGCAAGTTCATCAAAGCCAGAACAAGCTTTACTGGTGCAGTTTCATTTTGGGCTCTCCTTGCATCTAATAAGGAAAAAGAATTCTGTAAAAGCTCTGTACTTGTGGGTGCCAAGTATGTATTAGCTTTTACCTACACTATAGTTGCTTGCTATCCAGATTTGCCATACATAGGGCATTGAAGGTCTGTAGTCTGGTGATGTTTTGTGCCGCCAGGATAACTAGCAAGGCTGGATTGAAATTGTAGCTAGGTTTCAGAGCAGGGTTAGAAATGTGCTGAATTACATATGCTAGATTAGCTTGTTATTAATGAGACTGAATATATGGATTTGTATGTATAGTTTAGATTGCTTGGGTTGGTGTTCATCAGTAGTAGCAGCTGTTGGTTTTGTTGACAGAATGGCTTTGATGCTGGTGCTCGATTTGACGGCATTGCGCAACAAGTGCTGCCACCAGCACCCCCAGGCGTGCCTGCGAATGCTGCGCAGTTGGCAGCCATGGCTGGTCACAACGTGGCTCTCGGACAGAAGAAGGGTTCCTTCCTGGCCGGCGGCAGCGATGGTGGCTACACCTTCTGGTAGGGGGTGGCTGCCACATGGAAAACATGAGATTATGGGATGGGTCTTTGAGAGTCGATTCCTAGCACCAACAGTTACTTCGCAGCACTTGGAACCCCTTTGTTTTCCATACTCGCAAAATTTACATTAAATAAACTGTTAATGAAAGGAGGCAGATTGTGCAATGTTAGTTAAAATTATATTATTGACCAATTTTTCTGAGAGAGGAAGTAACTGTTGGTGCTACAAACGGATTATTTATGAGCCGTTGCTGTACAACGTTTATTCTGAGATGATAAAGTTCATGTTAAGTGGTTAAGTCTCTGTTTTTCCTTCGTTGAGTGCCACACTTGTGGGTGTGGCTGCCGGCTAGTGAGAGTGAGTGCAGGAGAATTAAAATATATAATATTTCATCTGTTCAGTAGCTTTAACTTGCTGCAGAAAGAGTAATAAATAATAGTTGCGAGCATTAAGATGTGGTACTTGAATGAAATTTAGGATGTAGATAAACTGGATGCAAGTGATTTTAAGGCATGGGTGTTCTTGAAATGTTTTCTCTCAAATTTATTAAGAATATAATATTATAATTATGAATCCTATATTTTACAGTGTAAATAACTCTTAGAGAAGTTTTTATTTAGAATGTCATAATGACTTTGCATGAAGTGGTGTTGAAATTGAGTAACTTGATTGTAGTTTAAAATAAAAAAATAAAAAAAGAACATGGGATTATGCAAAAGGCATGTTAAAGAAGGTAGTAGAATTTTGTGGAACTTCAAAATAGCCTTAACTGCCTTCCAGATAAATTGGTGCAATTTTGACAGCTCAGCTGATGTTGGATGTTGGCTGAAGCAAGTTGTTCATTGCTGACTATGCATTTGAAGTCGCGTGATTTGCCAGAAATTTGAAATATAAACATCCTGCTGTTATGCTTTGCCTTTATATTAAAATTTTATGTAGCCAATTTTTACATTATAATCAAATCATTGTATTATACTGACACATTACGTGGGTTATTAAATAAACAAAAAAACTATCTGAGCAAACAAATATAGTTGTCCTAAATCTTTGTGTATGTTTGAATGCATTATTAGTAAATAAACCCAATATGAGCACCACCTCGTGCCTGCAACTGATCTGCTTTAAAACCAGTATAGTTTGCAATTTTTGTCAATTTATCTTATTCTGTAAAAGTCTCACTAAGTTAAAGAACAAAATATAAACATTCTTTTGAAACATTAGTGAAAAAATGAAACATGAAAAATGCAATAGTCAATCTAATGGGGGGTTGTAGTTCACTGTAAAGATTAAAATTAATGTTATCCTTGAAATCTGCATTTGTGAGAAGTGTTTACAATTAGAATGTTTATTGCATTCAGCCAAAACATTTCACAATGGTAAATGCTTGCAATTACTTGTAATTAGAGATGGAATGTTCGATACCTTGATGCCCTTCGATACTGGGTCGTATCAAAAGTATCTAGTATCGCGACGTGCATATCTATATTTAAATACTACCATTTCAACTCTTGTTTTGCAGTGTAAAAATATCATGTTTATTGTATGGAAAACTAATTTCGCCAAAAATATTTTCATCCCGAATGTGTTTAATATTCAAATTGGTACGAACTACATATTTATAGCATTTCTTTCGGTAAGGTTTAAACTTCACAGGTTATATAATAAATTTGAATGTGTTTTTCATAGGAGCAAATTTTTACTTTCTCGTCCATTAAAACAGTGAGTAATTTAAAATGATAGTCTCGTAAGAAGAGGTACTTACCAAAACCATCTCACAAAAGACATTAAATTAGTCTCTCCCAACCCCATTCAATCTGTTGGCAACAAAAGTAATGGTAACATACCTTGATCATAGCATTTGTTTACACTCATTGTTTTCTTCCTAGACAGAAAAGCTGTGGCACAAGGTTAAATTGTAGCCATGCTAAATTTCTGTAACTGTCAAAATTTAGTGAACTTATGTTCAGTATTCTGATTGAAAGTACATATTTAAATTTTATACGTGATATTTGTGTTTACAACAATTATTTCATATTTATTTTGAGTGTGTTTGCACATAATCTGTGAAAACGACAAATGCAAAACAACAAAGAGAATAATAAATTTATCTTACTGGAGGTAGCGGAAGAATTTATATTGTTTTTTGTCCAGTGATAAACAATTCCCACATTTCCCCTGTCTGACTTAATCCAGAAAAAATGTAATGCGTCTTTTTCTTGAATAAAAATTTGTTTTCTCTTAGTATCATATCAATATTTATAATTTAACGCTTGACAGACCTATGGTGGATGTTAAATAATATATAAATTTCGAATTTATTTCAATTATCTGTAATATCTTCCATGATTTTTCTTTGATTTTAAACTGTATCAAAAATTTTGGTTCAGAAAAATGAAAAAGTAGTTTACAAAAAAATTTATTACATTATTTAAATTTTTTTACTCAAGAGTATCAAGTATCGAAAGTTTTGAGGGTATCGAGCTGAAAACTGTATAGAGTATTGAAAACATGGTATTGTCGTACGCCTACTCGTAATTATAATTTATTCTTGTCCGTGGTGGTAGTGTGAATGGCGACCATCACGTGACATTGTGCAACATGTTGGCAGAGAGCAGCTGTCAAAATGGTCAATTATCTGGAGAGGAGGAGTATGTTGCAAGCACCTGTTTGCTGTGCTGCATAAGTCTAGTAGAAAAGTGTAGTATTTCAAGACTGATCCTCTCTCTTTACACTAATGTGTTCTGTAGTTCCTTATTTTTCTCTCGAAACTTTGTGGATGTCTTGCTGTACAGTGGTTCTTTTTAACTGAGATTGCCTTGCAATGCAACTTGCTATGTCATCAGAAAAGTTTGATACATATTGTGATGGGCCCCTGTTCTCTGCGAAGTTGTGTGACTTGCATTGTACGTGCTGGTAGGTAGCAATGTTGCAGCTGCATAAAAGCGATAAAAAAATTTCCCAACTTGGTATAGAATTCTACTCTCGCTCACTTCAAAATTGTCACTTTTAGTGACATTGACAGGCACCAGCAGTATGTTGGAATCTATTGTTTATTAATGTATTAATAAGTTTGACAGGCTGTAAATATCCCATCTCTAACCATCAACATATATGTAGCTTTCTTACTGCCTGTGTAATTCTATGGATGGCTGATGGTTTATCTCATTCTGATTGATAATTTGTAATGGCTGGAATTAGTCATAGCATATTTGTAGCAGCTTGAACATTTCAAAATGTGGCAACTGGTAGTTTTTGACCAATTGGGGGGAAGACCTGTGTTTGGTGGTGAATTTGTATGGTAATGATTTTCAGATGTATTTGTATGATAGAGGAATACACTTAAATTATTATTTTGAAATTTTGATATGGGATGTTGTCTGACTGTGCTAGGTCTCATAAAAATGAAATTATGTTTGAGAGGAATATAGACTTGAAAACAGTGATGTGTCTTTGGTCACCTGCACAGCTCGAAATCAGTGGTCACAGTGACCAAGTGCGCATTGTCCCATAAACTGTAAGTTTTCTTGGTGGTTCCAGTGCACAGAGGTTTTAAAATTATTTACTATGTTAGAAATGTTAGGATATATTTAAGTAACCACATTTTGAAGTGTGTATATATACATACACGCATGTATAATACTGTATTTACTCGTGTATAGCTCGCCCCCTTTTTTTTCCCCAAAATGAAGGAAAAAATTACTGGGGTGCATGCTATACACTGAAAGAAATAGCAATGGGGAGTGGTAGCCATAAGTGGTCCCGGGATGTTGAGGGAAGTGACGGGACTATCTGTTTACAGCCCCTTCCCTGTTGCAATACAGCCAGATGTAGATGAAGGGTTGATGAGACTTTTTTTTTTTTAGAGAAGTGTGGTGTGACATCAAGGCAAAAATAGATAGCTGTCACTACTAAAAAGAGAAACGAAACCGGAAATGTTTAGGAGTGTGAGGGTTTTAGGGATTTTTTTAAAATTTAATTTTGGCTTTTTGCTACCAAGTTATTTAAAGTATTTTCCAAACGTATCACAATCACCACACATTAACGTAGAAAAGAATAATTTGTTACATACTTACTAACAAGTCGCCACAAATTTTTGGTGAGATTTTATTTTTAAAAAATTTTCCTTTGGCATGTTGCAAAAAATTATGGTGCGTGCTATACACTAGTAAATATGGCATAGAGCTTTGCTTCTATTGTTTTGAAAACAATTTGTATATTTCTGCCACATCTTTTGCATTAAAGTTGGCAATTTGCCCTTGGCCTGTAATACTGCAATAAAACTTCATGTACAGAATTAAATGGAAAGGCTTAGGTCAGGTATACACCTTAGTAGGGTTGTGCAAATGAAGTGTTTTTCTAATGTAGGGGAAATGAAAAATGTTATGAACTGTTGTAAAACTGAAACTGGAAAAAATAAATTGTTTTGTAAAACTTATTTTTAACTAATATTTTAGCTGGTTGTTTATTATAACAAATTTGTTGTTAAACCAAACCAATAAATGGAAGTTACATAAAAAGATAGGAATTAGTGTACTCACAGTGTAGTACTTGTGGATAGGCACACATACACAAAGTAGGACAACACATTTTCCATAAGGTTGTGCAATTGCAACTTTTAGCTCGCTAAGCCAGTCTGCTGAAGCTGGCTTAGCCAGCAAAACGTCATAATTGTGAAGCCTTGTGGGTGTCGTCCTGTGTGTGTGTGTGCGCGCGCGCGCGTATGTGCACGTCTGTCAAGTATTACACACTGAGTACTTGAATTCCTGTCCTTTTGTATATTGTTGGAAGCTTAGCAGCCTACCTGCAATCTTAAATTTCAGTTTTGTTAGTTATAAAATAATGGAAAAAGAAAATTATTTACAGATAAGAATTTTCTTTGCTGGTGTGTTAAACAATCATTTATTATATCCAAGTATTCGTTGAAATAGAGGGTTTTTGTTTTGATACAACTTTTGACAACTAAATTTCATAGCAAAAATTAAAATTTTATTTTGTTTTAGTATACTGAATATCTGCACACCATTATACTTTCTAATATGTTTTAAATGATGAGTAGTAATGGATTAGTATATAAACAATTATGTATATTTGCTAGACAAGTTCTGATTTTACTAGCAAAAAAGTTGAAGTTAAACAATAGAACACAAGCAGATATTTGGTGATCATTTGTAATTAGCCAGTTTGGTATGGCAACTTTTATCATGGAAATTCTGCTCTGCTTGTGGTACATACACTAGTGCCAGGAATCCAAAAAAACTTTTGCAGAGTGCAGGTAATGATTGGTAATTTTATGATGTGAACATTGCTTGGAAATTATATAAAATTGGTGCAAACAAAATGCACATAAGCATAGTGGAGATGTAGCTTTGGAGTTATTACATTGTAGATAATTGTAGTTACAGTATTGCATTCTGTTGATGGGTTTTGGGGTAAATTTACCAGATTTGGTGTCGGTTGGTTGACCAGAGGAGTACAATGGGTAGACAGGGTGAGTATGCGGCCATTTGGCTTGGCTTAGTCTCCACAGTGTAGGACCGGCCTTGTGTGTGTAGTGCATGAAGAAGTAAATACCTGGGAACTATCTTCCATGGTGTTGCACCTTTTAAGTTTCAAGTCAACTAGTAAATCGCTAACCTTAAAGTACATTGTTGTGGCGGGAAGTTAGGAATGGGAGGGGTTAGTGGAATGAGTTTATATTCTGGATATAAACAATCTTCTACCCAGACTAATAACAAGTAGGCTAATTTTCTTTTCTGGGCCCAGTGTGTACTTTGAAACATTGCTGTTGCAATCCCATTTATTTTGATTTTTTTAAATGTCCCAATAAATATTATACATAAACAATATTAAAATTAGATTTGTATGCTACGACTCTTAAAACATAAATTTTCAGCCATGCTTTCCATCGAACAAATAGTCTGCCTGAAAGCCAAAATATATTCAGAGCAATTGTTTAACTATGAAATACAGTGGAGTTTCGATTATTTGTTTCCATTATTTACATTTCACTGTAGTTCTCATGTGTACATTCGCCAAAGATTGTGTGCCCATTTGCTTTTGAATGCCTTGCAATTGCAAAATAACACAGATAGTCAATAACATGTGCTATTGATAGTACTGTTTACATTCCGCACCAGCTTTTCTTCTTCCTACACCTTTATTTTTATTACGTTTGTAGGTTGGCGACATTGAAAAACATCATCTCGGATTCTTATATTTGTTTACGTCTTGACTGCACATTCAGGTTTGCGTCAATGAGAACGAATCTCACAATCTGCAACACTGAATTCAACAATCTATAGCCATTTATTTTAAACTGAATTTGGAATGAGGTTAAAGCCATGGCATCTTTGGTTGCAATCGCCAAGACGCGTTCATGTAAACATTAAAATGACTTCTACTGTAGCATGATGATGTGGCCAATTGCTAGCTGCTTCCTCTACGTCGTCAGTTAAAATAATTACAGGAACAAATTATAGAAATAATGGGCAATTTTATTTTACCATGCAGCTAAACGTAGAAAAAAGTGTGTGTAAACACTTGGACTTGTAATGGCAATGCAACTGTTTTCAACATGGCGGCTTAGTAATATTTCAGCTACATACATTTCAAAACATCCTGCAGGAATAAATGGTAATAAATATGTTGGTATTTATGGAAACATAATTAGAAATTAAGTCCATACTCAAAAATACAGTAAAACTAGCAATTTATAAACTTTCAACTTTTAGCGATAACAAAACCTAAACTGCACACGACAGACTATTCCACGTGTGTTCAACCAATTATCTGCTCACGCTTGTATTGATCCAGTGTCGCTGTTTTTAACTGAATGCCATTGCCCCAATATTATAACAGCCATCTTGTGAAACTACACAGTGTGCCACAAGCTGTTCAAATACTCTGGCTGTTCACTTTACTTGCCGGTGCTAGCACAAATAATACACATTTTTCCAGCCGCCAAATCTTTAGAAAGCTAAAAAATGCTGTCGTCTTAAGGTGGTTTGGTGTCATATTACTATTATTCGATGCAAGTTTAGAACCAGTGAGGAAAATGTGATGTAGGTGGAAGTGCAGCTGGCTATTATTCATTAGTGCACAGCAGTTTTATTATAAAACATAGGGTTAAGAGCTATGTTTTATTTTGCCTCATTAAGAGAAACGTGCTGCGTGAAATATGAAAGGAAAATTTTTCCCTGGAATTCTGCACCCTAAAATTAGGCTGCGTGAATTATGCTGTATTTACACAGCATGTTCGCACGTGCACAAAGTTTTTTTACCAGAAAAAAGCAAAACTATTATGTATGTAATGCACATTTAGATACTCTGAAAAAAACATAATTGTGTACATAACACAGTACACTTGCAAGAAATTAAATACAGATTGTGTACCCTTTCAATGCTATTTTGAAGTTATGTTTTCATTTTTTTCTCTAATTCTTTTCTAGAATCTTTTTGCTCGAATCTCAAAACTTTTGAATACTAAGGCTCATCCCTACTGCCCCCCCCCCCCCTCATTTCTCTTTTCCAGGCTTGCTCTCTCCAAAAGTTTTGTTTATAGGCAGCACCCTGTCTGTTCACATGAAATAATACAGCAATTTCCAATGATTGATTCATAGAAGTTTCAAGTAAAAACAGTAATCCGTTGGATAATTTAGATTCTATTTTACTTTAGGGACAGATATTCTTGCATTTCTCTATTAGCTTTGCCTGATACTGAAACTTTCAGCGCATAACAGCAAGCATGCAACATAGCACAGTGAAGTGTCGGTACTGTACTAGAATGACTGGCTAGCACAGCAAACAATCTGTGTAGCATTGCTGATTCTGTGCGCAACCAGCTGGTGGCAGCAATGTTGCCATGTTTCTGGACTAGGCATAACCACACAGTTTACGCACGGAAACCAAAACCATTTTTTAGATATTTTTGTTAACTAAATTATTTCTTTTTGCATTGTTTTTGGAGGAAACCACTGTGTGCTGCTATAATAAGCCCACACTCCATTTATTATTGCCAAATTCTTATCCCACTGAGTACATGGACAATTGGCGTTGACGATAAAAGTTATCCTTATATCTACCTTTTTGTTATAAATCATACTCGTTACATTGGGGACTTTCACTGTATTTAATCATAAATTTACGTAAGTTTTTTTAATGACTTATTTAGGGTGTTGGTTTTTAAGAAATGCATTTTAAGGTTGTGTATTATATTTCTCGGGTCTAAAATCCAAGTCCGCATCTTTAGTTTACAGCTTAGTTAGTTTTCTCTTGTTGGTCTACTGAAAAACGAGTAATTGAAGTTCCACTGTAGTGTATTAGAACAGGCTTAGTGAATAAGTCTTGTCATGGGAGGGGAGTTTTCATCTCCCGTTTGCACAGCATGGATGGAGGCAAGTTTATCAGTTACCTTGAGACTAGTCACCTGCGAGTAAACATTACGTCAGTGTGTTGTGTTAACAAAAATAATGCTGTATACTGCAAGGAAATCCGTGGTTTGTAGAAGAGAGTTTAACTCTCTCGTCTGTTTGTTTCTTATAATACCGTACTAATGTTGGGTAGGTGTTGTGCTTGCTGACATAGTGGTGGTAACTATAGTACAAGTGAGAATCATTGCTGTTAATTTGTAAAATCTCTGTTTTAAATCTGTGGATAATATGAATCATGTATAAATTAAAGCCATTATCACATAAAGTGAACTTAAAGGATTTTTTTGTAGTTTGGTTGGTTTAAAATTTCCTTTAAGTTCAAAAAATAAATTATTCCTGATATTATACAAATATTAATAATTTTTAAATGCTGCAGATTGTATATTCATATTGTGTAGTGTTGTGCAGATAATGTGTATGCTGAAACAATTATGGTAAATCAGAGCTTTCAATTTTAGATTTTGTAATAAGATGATCTGGTCTACTGGTAAATGAAAAAAAAAGTTGAAATTAATGTAATTTTTAAGTACTGATCAAATGTTTTCATTGAATAAAGTGTACATTCTTTCATTGTAGAAGACATTGTTTGAAAGGAGAAAGCTGTAAAATATTTGTAGGCTTCATACCAAAGTACTGCTGGACAGCTTAATAAAGGAAATATCTATTGAACTAGCTTGAAAATGATTAGAATTATATAGATTAAGTGGTTTGGATACAGTGATTTAAGGATCACTGCAGCATCAGCAAATTATTAGGAGGGAACATCTGCAGTGATTGTCAAAGCTGTGGATACGTTGTGTGAATTATAATAGTAGTCATACACCAATGAGTGACTGACAGCAACTTTGGTGTGGAAACCAGTTTACTTATGTAGTATGATTTACCAAGAAATTAAAGCAAGGAAAAACAATATTTTGCACACAAATCAAAATTATGCTGACATTTTAGTTGCTGATGTGGTAGGTATGCTATGAAGTCCTGGTAATAAGTAGACAGGAATTTTTGTAGACATTCATTTACTTCAGAATATTTATATGTGGTGAAAACTGAAGTTTCACATTTTTGTTATGTTCCAAGTTTAAAAATAATTTAAGCTTCACTTGCCAGCAGATTACATAAGACTGTGCCAAGCACTATACGCATTCATTAAAGGTGAGCATAGAAACCTTTAATGTATTATGTATTGGATGTGACAGTTAATTATCGAAATTTATTTTAAGGGAATCGGTATACGCGATCTTGGATTTATCAGTTTTTTTTTTGTTAAGTTTGATATAAGAATGTTTTAACTAAATTTTTTGTGTGACAGCATAAATAATAGCTTCCCTAGATTTACCACATTACTGCAACAGCTGCACTGCTACTTTAATTGGGTACATATTTTCAACTAGGTAGTGATTGCTGGTAAGAAGTAATTTTTTTCTTCAGGACTATTACAAAAATGGTACTATGGTAGTAACTAATCAAGCATACATATTTGATGACCTGTAGAAAGCAGCGTCCTATGCCTTGTCAATCTCTAAAATAAAATAACGAAATCTTTGATGCTTGTTGTGATAAAAATTCCTTATATCCAAGATGGTGGTTACTGATCTCACTTCGCCTGAGTAGAAACTTTAAATGTGGTAGTTTTGTTGCAGTTTTTCATTTCCAGAATTTATAGTGGTTAAGAACTAATGTTGAATGGTTAGCTTTGAATTGATTTTAAATCTAAAAAGTTTACTTTTGCCAGTCAAGTAAAAAATGTAATTCCTTTCCCAAATCAGTGTTTGTGAAATTGTTTCACTTTGTAATGTTTGTTTTGCAAGTTTAATTCAGCAGATCTGAATGTTTATGAGACAGGTGATAAAAAACAGTGTAAATTGTTTCAGTAACTCTTTATTATTTTGAATAGTATGGAAGTATAGAATTAGTTCAGAATTCAGTTTCTCAGTACTGGCTTTATCAATACTGTATAATTGTAGGACTTGATTAAATATTTTTCAGTTTTCATAAGATGTTAGTTTTGTGTGTGGGTACTTCAAAATTACTATGTAAATGGTTTGACTAGAATAGCGTTACTGCAATCATGAAGTATCAGCTCAGCATGGTACATTAGTATTTCTTTGTGAGCGTAGTTTTCAATGTCACTCTTAAGAAAGCTTATTTATTTAGCAGTAGCTAGTAGGGATTTAACGATTCCACGTTCTCAATCTCGATGCCGATACCACTCTCGATTACTTTACAAAACTAACTAATGTATATGTTGGTGTGAAATTAACACTTGAACAATGGGGGCATATTCATATGAAATTCCCAATATTCCATAGAGGCATATGAGATGATATTATACATATATATCATATATTTCATCTACGTAGTTTATTCGAAAATATTTCCAAGAGTCACTTGCCATGATTAATGTTCACCAACATAATCTTTGCAAGACTGGAACTTTGAAAAGCAACCATAGTTAAAAATTTTGAAGCAGTAATTATTTAAAAGGCTCTAATTTTAAAGTACAGTATAATTTTGGTAAATTCACAAACAATTTTTCTGGAAATGCAAAGTTTTAAAAAAAAAATGTTATTTACGCTAATAAACTTGATTGCAAAGGAATTATGAGATACACACACAAACTGGACAAGCTGTATCCACATAATATCAATATCTGCAATTTTTTTCTCAGACGAGTTCAGGTCTGTTTGTATTAATTCCTTGCACACTTTACACTTTTATCTTTATGTAAAATGTTCAAATTATTTGACATTTTATGGACTCTTACATCGGCTGCAGCATCTTCCATAATTTGATACTAGATATTTTATGAAACATTCCATTTAATGTGTCAATTTAGATATCACACATTCGTTTTAAGCCCATCTGTTAATGTTAGTAAACAAGTGGCCACCATAGATTACTGCACACATTTGAGTGGTGAGTGTTCACTTCTCACGATTAGAGGCAGTGTGTTTTCGAACTCTCTGTAGTTTATCTCAAAGTACACGTTTTACTACTAGTGTATTCTTTGGGATGTTTGTTTATATTTAGTTTCGCAAGAAAAAATAATGTTTTTACGTGTGTTGCATTTAGAACTATGATTTCAGAGATTTAAAAATATTCTCAGACATGAAATTGAGAATTTTTTCATCTCTAGAATTTCTCGATATTCCTGATACTCGCGTGTCTAGATTTTTACAGCACCAACGTAAATTTGTGATATAATATGTGAGAAGAGTTTATTTCTTTTGGAGAAAGCTCATTTAGCGAGATATTACACATTTGTTGAATTTCATGCTATTTTGTGTTTTAACGTGTATTTTTGGTGTTTTCGTTTTATAGCGATTATCAAAATTGTGCGTCTAGTGATAGGTTATGTATTTGTTGGAATCGGGTATTAATGCTTTGATTCTTAGTCTTCCTATTCTCAATTATACAATTCTTCAAGAATTGCGGGTATCGAGGAGTCGTGGAATCTAATTTAACATCCCTAGTATCTAGTAGGTATGTGCGAAGGTCTTTTTTTAAGGTGAAGCGATGTCAAAGCAAAGCTTATGTCATGCAAAGGAATTTCGAAGATAAAGCTAAGTCAAAGGATTAAATATATATATATATATATATATATATTAATTTATAGTAATCTAAAGTTTTCAAGTTTATTTAACTCATTTCTAATCTTACTTTCAATAAAATGTACACATTCTAGACACTGAGCAATAGAATAAAACATACCCTAATCTTGTAGTGCTGAAAAACTGGAATATTAAAATATCAAAATCTGCAAGAAATGTAATCATTATATATTTAGATACCTACAAACTCGATAAAAGCTACCATACTCAATGCATCCAGTCCCATTTGTCTTCACCACTATACAGTGATTTCAGTGGGTGGCTATCAACATTTGGCCTCTTCCCTTTCCTTCTCCAATGACCCTTGTTAATGTCAGGTTAGATAATAATCTTGCTCGACGGTGGTGGCATTAGGGTCTCAAAGCAAGACAGGCTAAACTTTCACTTCTTACCATGAAAGGATGCAGTTCTTCCAAAAATATGTATCAGCTGTAGTACGTACGTCAGCCCAACTCCCACGTGTGATGTTCGTTTCCACCTTGTCGCTGTCTGGTGCTTTCATCAATTAATTGAAATAGTATACTTTTGAATGTGTTCGCAAGAACAAAGCACTATAATTTCCCTGGAATTAACAATAAAAGTATGGGCTCGTAATAGGGACCATGTGGTATTTTAAGAAAAGTGATTTTAGTGCACAACCACAGCAACGTAACGTTTAGGCATGCATGCCCATTTCTTCGGCTGCAAAAATAGTCCTCTTTCAGTCAATTGTGCAGTAAAAATAAATGTGTGTGTAATGGGTTTTCCTAATAATCTTGGTTTTTATTGAATTTTTAAAAAAGTTATTCTATAACATACCATCACTGAGATCTAATCATCATTGATTTGCCACTGGGGAAATGGCAAACATTCATAAAATGTACTAGTTATCATGATCAGGAATTGTCCAGCTCTATGGAATAAAATTTTTAATGAGTAGGAATAAAAAGTAAAGGAAATAATTAAAGCTGTGCCGATTCACACAATTGTGCTGATGTACCGTTTTGCTTAAATTTAAGTTGAATTTAGGTTACTATATTACTGGAAACAATGGTATTGGTGAAGTGGACCACAATTTAAAGCAAATTTAACTTAGTTCATTTTACAGTTTCCTAAAAGTTACTAGACTAATACAACAAACCACGTAAGTTCAAGTGAAGACAAAAAAAATCAGTTGGTGGTCTATATTTATAAAAATACTTAATTCTGAACTCGGAAAACGTTATGCATGCCTAAGGTTGTTTACAAGTTTTGTTGCTGTTGACATTCAAGTAAATATGCTTTGAAACAAGAATGGTTTTTTATATATATATTGGTTCTGCAATGAACAAGATTGTTACTTGCAAAATATCTACTACTTCTAAAATCAAAATGTAGACTAACTGATGATTTAGACTTGGGTATTTCATACAAATTTGGGTTGGTATAAAATATTTGATGAACAGGAAGATTTGAATGAAATGCATGTCACAGAATAAATTTTACGTTTGAAATCGTAAATATAATAGAACATTTTTTATTATCAATATGAAGGGAACACTTGCTAAGGTTACTATATTGGGAAAACTTCTTGTGTACACGTCTTAAAATAATATACAAAACTGATACACCAAATTAACTTATGCAGAGTACTTTATACAATAAATCTTTAATAAAATATCTCAACCTTTTTCGAAAACAAACTGAAAAATATGATTTAAATAATTTAATATAAACGTAAGTCGAACTGAAATACATTGTAACCTGTATGGATAGTTTTTTAAAAGGACCAAAATAAAATATTGGTCATGCCTATTGACAAGCAATGCATACAGACTTAATCATCATCCAGACTTCCACTATCTAGTTTTCCACAGCCTGCTGTTTACAGTCACCTCAACCAACTTTGTAGTGTCTTTTGCTCGACACTGGTGTCTTGCTCAACTTACAAAAGGGTGAAGAAAGAGTGCGGCTGTGAAACAGTCCCTCTCCCCTTCCTCCTTTTTTCCACTCCGACCGACCCTCTCAATGTCAAGCTTGGAGATGGGTATCTCCATAGGGTGGAGCTTAAGATAAAAACTACAAACTATATTTGAAAAGCAGAAGTTGAGCATCTTTTCCACTGAGGAATTTTAAAATATCCGTACATCCCTATTAATAATGCTGGCTTCTAGTTTTGATACTAGTTTCGTTCAAAAAAAAAAACACTATTGAAAATTTTTTAATTTTCACTCAAAGATTTTTTAATTCGAAGATGAAGTCGGAAGGTAATAAAAGTCTTTGATTCGACTTCGAAAATGCGAAGCTTCGCATACTCCTAGTAGCTAGTGATGTGCCAGCAGAGATAAAAAAAAAAATCTCCATAGTTTTGGATTGATGCAGGAGCATTTCTTTAGAGACCCCTTTATTTTTACTCTGCACAAGTGAAAACTAATGTTGGTGTCTTATTGGAAACTATGTTTGGAGATTTAATTTAAACAAGTTTAAAATCCTGGAATTCGCTTTATAACACATCGGAGTCCTGTCATTAAACTGTTCTTTTGGAGTTTTGTACATGAAATTATTGGTTACTTGAGAAATAATCCTTTTTAAAAAAAAGTGTAATCTGTGTGTTAGTCTTGCATTGTTATCTACTATCTGAATTAAATGTCTGAAATTTGGGTAATGTGAATTGCTTGCTCCAAATTCATTAGTTCATTACAGGTGCAAAGAGTAGGAGGAGGAGGTGGTTAAGTGATGGTTCAGTAAATGCAAATTTGAGATGCTGTCTGAGAAATGTTTTGGTGTCGACTGGAACATGCAGTCGGAGATGACCAGGACTCGTACGCTGTTTGTACAAGTATCTGAAACGAAACTCGCTACTTAAATGGAAAATTCATTGTCATGTATGTTAGCAAATGTGTTGTAATTATATTTAGTATGGTACTTGATATCTGTAACTCAGATGTAAGCGAGACTCTCTTTATTGTTTAACTGTACTTGACACTGCGTGGCAGTGCAAGCCATTTGACCAAAATGCTGCTGGTAAAGTTTTTCAACCACTGTACTGTACAAACTACACCTAACTTATTTCAAGATTCACCCATGCTTAAACAATAAGTGTTTTCCTCTTTTTTTGTTATGAATGTTTCACATATGTTGATTGTGTGTGTGTGTATCAAAAACTTTGTAAATGATGTATGATTTTGTATTCTTGTTGAAACTTTTTAAAGTATGACTTGAAAAATTTATATTGGAATGGCTAATTCTTTTCTCCCCCCTTCTGCTACACTAGCCTTTCTGATTAGTGAAACTACAGATGTGCGAGATTAAAGCTTTGTATGTGGCAGGCATTTTTACTAATAGCTTTAAAAGCCAATATCTTTTTAATTTCAGGAGACACTTATTTTAGTATTTTTTTTCGTGTGTAATAGTAAGTTTCTAGTCTGATTTAAAGAGTAAAATATATTGCTTTCATTCTGAACTAATTCAGCAGTCTCTGGTTACTGAGCAATGTGAAATTTCTGGTCCAAAGTATTGCATGCTAGTGAGTCAAAAGACAAACTGTGGTGGGTGGATCACAACTGACCGTGAAAGTTGTGCCAGGTACCTCAAACCAAAGGACTTTCCAAAGATATGTATCCTCTGAGTGTTCCATAAGGCCCAGTCTCTCAGCCTGCATGGCAGCGTGATTGGTTGGAGCAGGAGATCATCATCCTCCACTGTTACAGCCCAGTGGGTTTACAAATGGTTGGAATGTGTCCTAGCTTTGTGTAGTGAGTGTAGGAGATTGTGCAGAAGTTGCTGCAGAAAAAAATTTCATTTCTCGCACATCTCGTGTTGATTATATATATATATTGAAAAAGGTATCTCTGTAGTGTACATGGTGCATTTACACTTTGTAAATACGTAATAATAATACCTTGCAATGTTTTTGTATCATTTGTCTTTCTTTCCTGTGTGTCCTAAAATTGTCAATTTAAATTAAAATGAAGGTCCAACTTTGAAACATATCTAATAAAGCATATCTTATATAATAGATTGCATAGGGAACAAAGCAATTAATGTTACCAAATTGTGTGTTTATTTCTTTAATGAACAGCAACACAATGTGAGTTTGAATTAATTGTTTATAGTTTGTTATATACATAGTTACATTCACAAGGTTGCTTGTTGCATAATTCCATGTGGACTAAACCTGTCTCTTGTATCACCGCTGAGTTGTGCATTGGGTGAACACTGTGAAGTAAATACATACCTATTACATACAGGATGGCCGCAGACCGGCTAAACATGGAAAAGCAGAATTGTCAGGGAATTTTCGTTGAACACCTGGAATTTTTATAATTCGCATACTCCTAATCACTAGCCTAAATTGAAGCTATCTTTAAGAAATTCGATGCTGAAGAATCTCGTTAATTGCCCAAGATTCACATGTGAGAAATCCATCGCCTTTATGAATTACATGCTGCGTGCGTGTCCTTAACTTGCTGAAGGGCATGCAGTTTCCAAATGTACGAGAAATCTTGCAAACCATTTACGAAAGGTCAAGTTATTTGCAGTACAGTAAAAACTATCCATTGAATTTCTGGGGACCAGCGTAAACATTCTATAGATGCGGACATTCTGTAGATGTGGACTTGACACATTAGTCACCCAAAAAAACCATTAAACTTTATGTTGAACATATTGCTTGGTCTATGTTAGGTATTTGTCAATTGTAATTAAAGTAAAACAATGCAAATGGGAATACTGAAGAAAATTTTTCTGTAACACTAGCACTGATTTTTTGTCTAGCAATTTTGCTAAGTTATGATTCTGTACAAACGTAATAAATTCCAACTTAATTTCTCCACTACAAAACATTTGTGACAGGAAACTTGTATTACCATATTGAGATTTTTTGACAGAAAAGGAATAGAAAAAATTGTCTTAAATTCAAAACCTAGGTGATTTTGACAAAGGCTTTTCATGCTTAAGTGCAGTATGTCCTATGGTTGTATGTATTTTTGTAGTGGGGAGACTACCTGTCAACTTTGATAAGGGTTCCCTTATCTGATGTCACCAGGCTGCGAAAAGGAAGTGCTTTGCTGGTAAGCAAAATGGCTCAAGTCACGAATAGGTATACAACACTCACAAAAGTTATACAGTGTAGATAAAATGCTGCTACTATACAGCCAGATTACACACCTATTTCATTATGATTAACGTTTCTTTAAAGATAAATCAAATATATTATTCATATAATACAAGCCTGCCTTTTATCAGTTACGGATTTTTAACACCCTAGAAAAATTCTAATCAAAACAAAAAAAAGAGGGATGTGAGTCGATTTCTCGACAACCTTGATACCCTTGATTATTATAGGTATCGAAGAATCAAGAATGGAACTGTTAATTGTTGAAAATTCCCGTCAACTTCACATAATTTTTTGATGTTATGTTGCACAGCAACAGGTCTTTGGTTTTCCGAATAGGCTGAACATATACAGAACTTGCATGCATTGACTGGAATTAACCATTCAATGGTGGTTCGAATATGAAAGAACTAAGATAATACAGTAGAACCTCGATTATCCACGATAATGCAGGGGAAGAGATAGTCTGCTAATCGAAACTCGCGGGAGAGTAGTTTTTATATTGATGGCTGCCATGTGGCAGATGGGCTATTATCAGTATTTGGCTGCCTCACTTCACTCTTGACGTCGCACTTTGTGTGGTGTGGCTATAATGGGAAAACTGCACTAGTTTTCTTTTATGTGCACTTTCTGACATAATTCAGCACTAATTGTAGACTGTTGTAAGAATGCTACAAACGCATGTGGAAATCTACCACACAATATCTAAACCTGTAAATAACAAACTGGCAGTCATTGTTGAAAGGCCACCGCCACACACGTGGATACTGTTGGAGATAGCATTTTGTTGCACGTAAATGTTGTGATCAGTGTTATTTGATGGCTACTTCAGTCTGCAACCAGATTTTGTTTTTTTAGATAACCCTCCTTAGTGGCAAGCTCCTAGAGTTCTGATCGCTGACACGGAACATGCATTGGCTTTTAGTCTGTTGTGCAAAATGGTAAATTAGATAAAGAACAGGTACACTTTTTGTTCCATACATATTTCCTGTTTAGAACATTTTCGTTTTTGATGTAGTCGAAATTGAAAACGATTTTTGTTGTGGCTTTACCAAAAATATCCGCCCCTTTTTTCTAAAAGTAGGTCGTGTTAAAAGTTTTCAGTGTACTGAGGATTTTATTTACATAGATGTGAAGAAAATGTGAAACAATGTGTGGAATTATTTTTGACTTGACACAAATTACTCATTTTGCAGGTTTTGTTCTGCAAAAATTTCAAAACATAAGGTTTGTCGCACAACTAGTAATATGAGAACACGTAAACACGACAAGTACAAGAAAATTGCTAATTATGATTCAGGAGATCTTTTGGGCAAAAATGTATTTAGCAGCAAGTCATCCAGTGTCCCTACAACTAAAAATGTCTTGTTAGAGAAGCATTTTCATTTAGCAATGCTAAATGAAAGGTTACTTGTATTTCAGTTTCATTACAAAATAGCATCAATGTTTGTGTACATATTGGTTGGCTCCATAAGTTGACCTATGATAAATATTTAATTGAGAATTTTTTTGTATAATACTGCAGACCTGCCGATCCTTAAGATTTTCCTGTAATTTTTACGGAAAAGTTTCCACCTTACGATTTTACAGGTACTCTCCATATCTTAAGATTTTTCTTTTGGCTGGATTCTAAATTCATGCAATAGCCGGGCTCTTGGTCTCTGAGAAAGTGTCACTTATGTTGTATTTTCATGATAATTCAAGGTATGGCCACTTAACCAGGAAATCAAGAAATATGGGGAAAAGCCATTAATTTTTTTGAACGCCAGGAAAACCTTGGAAATGCCAGGGATTTTTCTGCAAGTCGGGAACATGCACGTACGAGAGATTTTTTCATTTGCACGCAGTAACTGTTAAGATTCACTCGATCAATATCTTCTATAGTCGTATGACAACTGAATGTTCCACACGCTGACTGCCGCTATACAAATGCCAATGTTTGTTGTTTATAAACTACAATTATGTTTCAGTGTTTGAAAGTCATTAATATTCTCTCGTCACGTGAGTAATCTGTGTTAAATAGTAAAAAAATATAAGTTCATACGACAGTATTTGGGGGGGGGGGGGTGGTTATATGATTACTTGGCACGATAAGTCCAGTGATGTGAAGCATTTTCTATTTAATGTAATACCTACCATAATTTACATAGATAATGGCAAGGTAGTGTAAACTTTGCCGGTGTGTTTGTACATCATCTGCACATATTTATTTTGTGGTCTTGAAGTCTAGCATGTCATGCGATGTCGGTTTGGCGCGAAGACATCATCATATTATGTTTATGGGTGTTAATATCCCGATTTTAAAATTTTTTCTGCAGTTAAGTAAGTTGTCATACAGGTGACACAAAACAAAGTAAAAACGATTTTGGTAAGTCAATTTCACATCTTATTTCTACTACGATTCTTCAGTGTGCATTTGTAAACTGTTTGCCTGAATGTGTCACCGGGTTGCTGGTCTAGCAAAAATATTAATGTAATTGTTATGTGAACGTTCCTGTATTTTAGGTGTCATATGTATCTGTTAGCAGTGGTAATTCAATAAATTTAAAATATCGGCAACACACTCGGAAGTTGTACTGTTATATTCATGTAGCAGTAGTAAGAAAACAGTGTGTGCATCAACATGTTAAATTACATGGCATGGAGTTTGTGAGTTGTGGATAAACAAGAGTCTTTTAGGATTATTTGAAGTGTGGAGAAATGTTTTTATAGTGATTTGCCTGAAATACATCTGCTTTAGTTTGTCTTAATTGTCTGGTGCGTATACATAACACCTGTAAGATGTGTGAAAATCATAAAGCAATACGTCCAAGTATTCAGTTATGCATATTGTGAGCAGTTTCCATTCATTCTGAAATCTGAGGAAGGTGAACAGTATGCGTTTTGTAGTATTGTGTCGCTGTGACAACTATTTGTCATGGTGGGAAAAGTGACATTATTTTTGTAATAATATGCTAGATTTTGTAACTCACGCAATGTGCCGAAAATGTTGAAATATTTGGTAAGTAAGCCTAGCTGAATTGAAAAGAAAGAAAAAAAAACTATCAGGCTACGTGTAATAGTATTGTGTTCTCAGTTGGTACATGGTCAGAAGTATGTATTGTTTCATCTAGAAATTATGATGTTGATTTACTATCAAAATGTAAATAAATAATTTCGCATTTTCATAACAATACTGGTAACAGCCGATGAGCAAGAAAAATTTTTTATGGAATGCTGCGACCCGATTACGCACTAATTTAAGCATTCTTCAATCTTTTTGATTTCAAGCTTTACAAGTGGGCAGGTCTGATACATTTCAAATAAATCATATATTCATCAAAAATATTGATGTGAACTTGTTAGGCCTAATTAGATATATCATATGTGTAACATAAATATAGGAAATTAACTTCACTTAGCAGACCTGAGAGTCGTTCCTGCATTTGTCTTCATATTTCTGTGTGTCTAATTTGATCTATAAAACAAAAATTTGAAAGGGTACATTGACTGTAGCACATGTTGATAATCACTATATAATTTACGGTATCGGAATCGAGTTAAAGGTTTTGCAAGTTGGAATTGAGAATTAGAATCTAGAGAAATTATTTTGACATCCTTACAAAAAATCCATTTTTTTTAATATTACTTGGCTCAAAGTGGCGACACTAGTGCCTACAGCGATGTGTGTTGGTTTCACTGATGCATTTGTTTTAATGAGTCTTATAATGGAGCTGGATAATCAAGCAAAATATTTTGGACATACACCATTGCTTCAATAGTGTACCCAAAATAATTTGCTGAATTATTCACTGGCACGGCTATATAGTTTACATATTTCTGTTTCTGGCTGTATGATCACATGCAAAAACTAAGACCATTATTGAAAAAAAATCTTTGCCGCTAATTGCCATTGTTACACATGCAATCCGAATTTGGTGACTGTTTTGAGTTTCGCATTGATATCACAATGGTGAGGAAATTAAGATTATTGACAATACAGTCGTATAAACGAAAGTATAAGTGTGAGTGGAGAAAAGAATTAACATTGTTTGTACATTCTAAACCAAAACAACCACATTAAATATGTAAACGTCTTTCATATCCACTTTTTTTTCCCTAGTTCCCCCCCCCCCCCCCCCCCAAGGATTTTACAGCATTTGACCCAATGATTTCAGGATTCTACAGGATTTTTATATACAGGAACCGGGATTATATAGCACTTCTTCTTGAAGGGTTTGTCATAAATTCATACAAAATACTTCAATCTAAATAATTTTTCCAGCGCTTCGCAGGGGTAGTTTTGAATTCAGGTTTAAATATTTTTCCCTCAAAAAAAATTTTTTAGGGAGGGGTCGTCTTCCTTTCAAGTTAATACGGTACATTTCAATGTTCACGTTTAAAGTCACACAATTACTATTCCACATATGGCAGTGTGGCTTTTTGAGAAAGTAAAGCCATGGCAAAATGATGTATGACTTAAGTATTGTTATTGATAGTGCAGTGAATAGGGTTTCCTTAATTTTCGGTTGCCTTTTTCCTTTTACTTGTTTTCTGGGCGTAATTGAGTTGAATTTTTTTTTTTACATAATGCTTTCGTAATTTTCATGAATAAGTATTAATGCGAAAAACGATAGTTACAGATGTTGGCCACAGTAAACATCGCAGTTGTTTGTTGATAATCTAATGAGATTTTCACGTTTTTTTTTTTTTTTTATCTTGTGCTATATAAATACACAATGTATAATTTGAAACGTCTGTTATTAATATTTTTTTGTTACAAAATATGTGCAACATCCCGACTCAACGGGTTATTTCAGAAGTTATAAATTATGTAAAGAGGACTAAATGCAGGGCAGTGAGACGTAACTGAAACAATGCGTGTTGCAAATTTATTTTATTTGTGATTTATATTAGTATTACTTGTACATGTTTACATAATGTACTATGTACCAACTTCGTATCCCTCGAGTACAGTTAACATACTTTTTTTTAATACTTTGTTGTTTAATGATAGGAGCATGTAATTTTCGGCGATGGTATGATTCAGATGGTTGTTCAATCGCTGCTGATTAAATTAAATGAGTTCAGAAAAACTTTTTAGGTGTTGTTTACATAGAATGTGGTCCCCACAGAAAATGTCCGTTGGACACTTATTTTCGGTTCAAATGAGGTCGAAGGTTCAAGTTTTGACTATAATATACGCTGAAAAAGTGGGTTTTTTGTCCTTTTGTACAAGAATTTCCTGCCGTGATAGTAACTGGAAACTAGATTGACATCTATGAAATGACTTTATCAGTATTATAAAACTGGCTTTAACATTTTAAAAGTTCCATAAAGCAATAGTTTCGGCATTATGCCTAGCGTCGACTGTTCATGAGATTTTTGGCGTTTGTACAAGAATGTACACAGAATTTTTGGCAATTCTGGTCACAAGCGGTAGTGATAATTTTGAAAAGCTTACCATTATTTAAGTGTATCCAATATACCGTATGTTATTCATAGTATAATATTCACACAGCTGTGAGTACTTTGAGGTGTTTTTAGGCAGTCTGTACATATCAAAATTATGATTTTTGAAATTTACTTATATGGTATATAACTGTGATACAATAAAAACCTGTTGAGAGTTGCGACAAAGTGCCGACAAACACAAGTGAGCAACTTTAGTTACAGTATATCCAATACATACCACAATTATATGCTGCACTGATTTAATTAGATTCATTTTTATCCCATTAATCACTTATGGTATATATTTCAGGCACAATAAAAGCAGGTGGAGAATTGAATTAATGCCGAAAGGCACCAGCAAGCAAATTCAGTACATCCCACACATCCATAATTATCTGATACACCCGTCGTGGCCTAGCCTGTGTATTCCATGACAAGTGTATCATATACTGTAATTACAATATTTATTTACTGTACAGTAATTTCCTTGGTAGTTGCAAAATAAAATTAAAAAATTGTGAAATTGCAAAATAAGTGTGTACTGAACTATCATTTTCCTCAGTTTTATTACAGCTTTTACAGTTAAGATGTGATTCTATAGGATTGAAGGAGACTGTTGGTTTATCATTGGTTAAGGACGTTTGGTTACAAGCAGTGCACCATTTGTTTTCAGAGTTTAGGCGATTCATGATACAGTAAGCACTTTTTAAGGTCCTGCTGAATTTTTCTTTTCTATAGATTTCTATCTTCCTGTCACTTTTTAATATCAACTTTGCCATCAGACTAATACAGTGTATACATTTCACCACTAGCAAAAGTTAATGTCTGGAGATGCAAAAATTTATTTATTAGTTTTTAATGCCTGTTGAAAGGGCCTTTAAAAAGTGCTCACTTTACAGTGAACAACCTATAATGTAGGTTTTATATAGTTTTTGTGTGTCGACGACACTAGTAAAATGAGCCATTTTCTTTGCCAAGTTTTGGGTTCATGACAATTTTAATTTCATATCGAGAAAATGTATAGACCAATCTCTTCCCTAGTATTTACAATCACTTGTGAAATAAGTGTTGGTATTTCGACCTTAAAGTGGAAATAACTAAGATTGTCGTGTACTTTCCATGTTTCGTTAGGCAACTGTTCTACATGCCAACAGAAATGGTTATCCGCTGTTCTTTGTAACTTTATGCTACATATGTCTACAAATTGTTTCCAAAGGACATCGTACGCACTTGTAAAGTTCTGCTAAAGGCTATTTGTTTTGGCCTGATTGTATGAAATTTTTTTTATAAAAACACAAGACTACGAACAGCATGGCTGTATATTTGCGGAGTCTGCGGAACCTTTTTCTGGAATTCTTGTGATGTGCCGGTAAAGATATGTTTAAACTTTTAAGCGTTTTTTTAATTAATTTTTTTAGGAATGGGCCGTAACCACTTTTTGCAGATACCAACAATACGATTCTTAACTGCCAATGCCACCAACTAAAGTGATGCCAATACCAGTTTTGATGAGGACCACATTCCCAATTCCCTATATTTGGAAATACTTTGTATTGCTTAAATTTAAGTATTTAATTTTGTGAACACTTTAAGCACTTTGTTTTACGTGTCTACCGCAATTTACTAATTTAATAGTAAATAAGATAATTTACTTATTCACCCAGTTAAATAGTTTATCAGTCAAGGAAAAACTTTTATCAGACAATACAGTATTCATTACACATTGAATTCGTTAGTCTACCTTAAAAACTTCAGGCAATCTGATACGGACTTGTTAGAGACCTGAGAAATTACATACATAACCTCATAATACACGTTTGTAAAAATCAACAGCTTAAAGATGTCATTGAAATAAACATATTGAAATCAATTTAGTTTTAAATATTTACTTGTAATTGAACAGAATTTTTTGTGTTAATTCACTTAGTATTCCTTCGTCTGCCAAGCAATACTCAATCCCTTGGTTGAAATGACAACTGATTTATTTGTAACATTTTTTTTTGGCAATTACTTCTTGCCGAGTCTTATTCAGACCTTTAATATGCTAACCAAAACCGCAGTCGACAGTATCCAGTAACAACGTTGTCTTAAATTACCGCCATGCGCATAGGTTATGACCTTCAACTTGCCATTAACACTGCTACAGATAGTTGAATTCAGTGTCAGTGTGCGAGATTCGTTTTCGCGTAGCCAACTTACAAATGCAATAATGCATAAAATGAATAAAGGTACAGGTTGTTTTCCTACTGTCTCGGATCTACAAATGCAGTAAAAACATAAGAAGAAAACCGAATACTCTAGCAGTATATAATCATAAATCAATACTATATATAGCATCAGTTATTATCTGTTCCCCCCTCCCCCCTCTTAGTGTCTTTAAATGAATGATGCACACACTTTGGCAAATGCACCAACAGAAAATACGGTAAAATGTAAACAACTGGAACAAATCATCTAAATACAGTTGTTCCGGATATATTTTGGGTTTCGGACAGAATATTTGATTGATGGATGTGGTAAGTTAGTGCTACTAATCGTTGAATAATAATCAGCAAATAATATGCCGATGGTTATGGTAATGGCCTGTTATTCGGTATTGGTCCTCCCCAAAGTTTTCTTCCCCATCTCTATATTCTACGCTTAACCATTGTGCCTTAGCTTCAGTTTAGACCAGAGCTGTGGCAAGCTTCATCTGTTTAGAGATAACCCGACTGAATACGTGTTTTGGCACCCTTTAGAGTGACTTAAAATGTAACTTTTTGAGTGGCAGTCTTTTAAGCATTATGTGATTAACATAATTTTGTAAAGGTTTTGATTTTTGTTGCAGCTGTTTATTATTATTTTTCAGCTGGCGGGAAAGCAAGTAGGCTCCGGCCCAAAAAATATGATTTGCTGCTCTAGAGCAAGTCTTCTTAGAAATGGCAGTAATAAACAGCATGATGCTTACAATTGATTTTTAAGTTAAGTTTTTCCCCTTCCTGTATTGATGTATTGCCTTTAAGCAAAGTTGGCCTTTGAACCCCGAATTGTCATGGTTGAAATCAGCGCAGGGAGATGGCAGTTGAGCATTTTGTGATTTAAATTTTCTTCTCTTCATAGTAAGTTTACAGCATCTTACATTCAGATATTAGGAGTCCTCCCATCTCGTTTTTGGTCTTCGAGGCAATCTCTTTCCATTCACTGCTAAATTATCTCTTGCCACGTGTACAGTTTTGTCTGATGGCATGCGGGATGTGTGTTGATTACATACCATCCTTCATCTTTCTATCCAATCTCCTATTGCTTAGTATGCAACTGTCTTCTAACCTCTTCACTTCTGATCTTGTCTGCTGGGTTTATGTACAGTTTTCCTCAAAATATTAATTTCATTTGTTTGTAAGATTGGTTTAGTTTGCGAGGATCCGTCCTTGTCTCAGCAGTTGTGATTTATTCAAAACCAAATTTTCCCTGAGCAATATGGGCAAGCAAGCTTGAGTGTCACATCTGGTTTGGAACACAGGATTGCACAGATTGGTAATGGAATTATGGTTGTAAACCATATAGATTGAGAATTTTAGTTCTTTGTAACTGCAGTCTGCTTATAAAAAAAAAAACTTTGAAAAAGACTAACACCATTGCTTGCATTACGCATAGAATTATGCAACTTAACAGTATGTAAGCATTATAGAATACAGTAAAATCCTGTACCTACGAGTGCGGGCCTATTATGAGAATTCAGTACTTACCAGCAGTTTTTTTAATACAGACGCAGTAGTGTACTACAAAGGTTAAATTATCTCGTTACCGCGAGTGAGGGTTCATTGTGTGTTTCTGTTTTTACGAGCTATTGAAATGCATTTTGATGAATTGTATTTGCCATTTCTAACAATTGTGGAGAATTGAAATACCATAAATTGTGCATTTTGTATAGTTAATCACACTCCATGAGCAGTGGCTACGCTGCAGTGCACTAGATGTTGCAACGCCACACACTTTGTCTGACTTGTAGGCAGCCAATGCACATGCGCTCACATCCTTTATCTTACTTACAACTTGTTACGCTCTGCCGTTCCTTGTACATTGGTGCATACTTTTAACACGTTGATTATTTGTGAAATTTTACGCCTAGTGTGGTTTTAAATTGAGAGTTCAGTCGTCGTGAGTCAATATATATTGCCACTAAATATGAGATTATTCAGGAATGCAAAAAGAGCAGCTGCAGTCCACTGGCCACTACTTACGAGAGTAATCTTGTAGCGCTAGGGATTGACAGAGCTGCCACACAGCGTACCAGGATGCCTATCTGCCCCGGTGTAACAGCTGAGCAGCACTAAGGCGACCCTGACAGTAGTATCACCACCTATTTCCCAGCCCAACTGTAGGATCTAGGGGCTCATCCAACTACATGCACACTGCAATGTTTTCACTGCTAGCCGTAGCACACAAGGGATTTAATTTTGACTTGTGTATCTTCACATCTATTATAAATAAATAAAGCGCTTTGTTTTGCTTCAAACGTAAGGCATCTTCAACAGTGTGTTTAGTTACTGTTTTATGTGTAACAAGTCAGATTTTCTAGTAATGAAACATTATATGGTCAACAGACTTTACCTATACCCCTTTTCCTTATAAAAGCTTGCATTCTTCTATTGTGGTTTTTTCAACCACTGTGTTTAAAAAAAACGTATCCCTGCAATTGGTGAGGGATTCCTGTATTTGTAATTCCCGCCATGTTTATACCATGATGTTTGGAGTACTCGTGACTGAGTTTTTCACACTTTTATGAACTCTCGTAGGTATGGAATTTCATGGTATGTGCTTCAGTAACTTGCTCGAGAAGTAGAAATTTAATAGTCCCTCGTGGTAATTTCTGCTCCAAATTTTTGTCTCCTGCATTGTCCATAGTTACATATGTGCTACAGTAATCCGGATTTCCCAGACCTTACTGTACCCTCAAGGACAAATTGTATAGCGAACACTAAAGTGTCTAGAATCTGTGGTAAACTAGAGGAAACAAAGGTAACTTCAAAATTTAAAATGGGGAAGTTGGTACAAAAGTAGTATCGTTGAATAGAGCTTGAAAAACTGAACATCTTTTGTCTGGAAAGTTTTATGGTATGTTTCGAAGTTTTGGAAATATAATATTCTCTGTCTGGCACACCCTACTATATTTACAGGCTTTGAGGAGCTCGTAGCCATCTAGCAGCTAAGACTTGCAAGGATAGGCAAGTCCCTTTGTTAGCTTGATTGTCATTCACTTCGAGAGTAGGGATTCTGCTTAAGAATTACAGTAATTGTAACTGTTTTGTATTGTATATTTCCTGTAAGATTTTGGGTTAGTAAATGTGTTTTGTTAGAGAATTCCCAGGTTGCCCACTTTCGTTCGCTATCTGGAAACGCCCCCCCCCCCCCCCCCCCGGGCGATGTTATCATGGCGCGCAATCCGGGCCTCGCGTTCGGACGCATTGCTGAGCGATGTGGTACGTGGACTCGGCATCATCGCACCCTGCCCGACACTTGGGCAGGATGCCTTCGGCCCGCCTACCACGACTAGTTCTAAGTCTGGTAAGCAGGCTATTGCTGACAATCTGCAAATATGAAATATAGTCTCGAGCCGGTACCACACTCGCATCTGCCACTAACCAGGCGGTGGACAGCTTAGTTGTTTTGGCTGGGACAAGATCCTTCCCGTCATCGGAAGCTAGGAGCCTAGCGGACTAAAAGTTCTTCACTTTCAAGCTGGTATCAAGCGCACAACCATTTACTGTGGCCGCCCTCTCGGCCCATTCGATACGTCTAGAAAACAATGGGCAGTTCACCAAAGAGCTTGCTGGGGGGTACTGGGACTTCGCCACGTTCCTCAAGCGTGACAAAATCCACACTGGCACACTCCTTAGAAAGGATGGAACACCTAGCCCAGATGAACTAGGTGGAGCATGAAAAATCCCCAACGCTACGTCCTTTGGCAACTTAAGCCAACGTCTAACAGAGGCTCTTACCACGACATCAAAGGCCTTAAGGATGCCCAAACTCACCCTGGCGAAGGAGAGCTGATGGATCAGGGAAGGCATCAGGAAGTTTCTTAAGATTTCCATCCTTTGATGAGGCTTCAGGGGAGCCTCAGAGATACGCCGAAGCGGTTCCTCTAGCTCCTTCCTGAACGCCTTAACCCCACGTGACGTGAAGGAGATACCGAGATATCTCCAACAGTCCGTAATGCCCAGGGGTGGCACAAATGAATCGCCCACCCTGAGCGTGGGTTCATCTAGGACTTTCATCTTCCTCGTCTTGCCAACTGCCACTATGGCAAGAGAATGAGATTTTTCGACTGAGAGCATCAGTCCCATCTTCGCCAGACCATTACACAGAAGATCCTAATTGGATTGAAGGCCAGTCGAGGACCTGGTCATCAAAATGACATCGTCAGCAAAGGCCAAATAAGGGATGGTGTCGTTCCCCAGCTGAACGCCGACATTGATATTCAGCTTAGCCAGGGCAGAGTCCATCACAACGTTAAACAGGACAGGGGATAATGGATCACTCTGCCTGACCCCTTGATGAACGGGGATACCTTTACGGACCTGCCCTGGTAGCTGAATAGACGCGGTGCCCTGCGCATAGATCTTATGTATGTGGCGCAAAATAAATGGGGCACCACGAGACCTCAGGATGTTGAGAAGAGGTACATGCTGAACCGTGTCAAAGGCCTTCTTGACATCGAGTACAGCCATGTATGTCGACTTCAGCTGAGAAGAAGCTGAAAAGAGAACCTCAGACAGAAGAGAGAGGTTCTCTGCCAATCCATCAGCACACTGAAAGGCCCTTTGCTGAGGAGCGATCTTAATTGCATTTTGGATTCTCTGGGCTAAAATTTTGTGAAAGTGCCTCATAACGACCGAAGATATCGAAATGGGCCGAAATTCAGATGGTGAAAATGGACTTTCACATTTGGGGAGCAGGATGGTCCTTGCCTGGAGCAGCCACTCCGGAAGAGAGTCATAGTTACTCCCGCCGTTTACCCGCGCTTGCTTGAATTTCTTCACGTTGACATTCAGAGCACTGGGCAGAAATCACATTGCGTCAACACCATGTTGAGGCCATCGCAATGCTTTGTTTTAATTAGACAGTCGGATTCCCCAGGTCCATGCCAGTTCTGAGTCGACCGTTTAATGGCGGCCGAAGAGGGGAACCACCTGGCCCAGGGGGCCGCGGCAGAACCACCTCGCAGCAAGGAAGATCCGCAGGCGGCCAAGGCACCCACTTCACCTGCCGAGTTATCAGTAATTAAGTCATTTAGGTTTACAACTACTACTCCACAATCTTCAAGGTCTTCATAGTCGCACCTTCACTAAATATATCCTGCAACTATATTATTTTTTTAATCTGTTTGTTTATGCAAACTTCTAATTGGATGTGAAATACGTCACGCACGCTGCTTAGAGGTGTGTTGTCTAATGTCTTGTTTTCTCAACACGCCTGTCGACACTGGCTTTCCGGCGTGGTGTCTTAGCTTGCTGATACCCCTACACTCCTCCGAGAGGGGAGGTAGCTCCCCATAGCAACTAGCTTGGTGACCTAGCGTCCTCTCAGCGGTGCACCTTCTTTCCTCCACTTAAAGTCCACCACACGAGAGGGGAGGTTTTCCAGAAAAAGTTAAAGCTAACTTACTCCACCCTCCCCCTTCCCCTCCTCTTCATCTATTCCTCACCGCCTCATCCTATATAACACACCTTCCACATAACCTCTGTTAAATTCTTGGCACAATGGCTATTTAACTTAACGATTTCGAAAAATTGAAATTTAAAGTCAAAAGAGCTTGACTTTGCTTTTGACAGTTCCATTGTGGCAATCTCCGTTAGAAACATGTCAGAAAGCAAACGTAATGTTTAAAGTTTTCAATTGTCTAATGGTCTTTACTCTCACGCCGGCCTGTTGGTAGCAGAGCAAGTAAAGTGCTTGCCTGGCGAATGTAATTTTATCAAGATATGCGTCATTGGTATTTCAAAACAATTGGTTTCGTCTGAAAATGTTATGTAAAATATTTTAACAATGAATTATTTTAAAGGTGGTTTTTCCCAGTAAGGCTGGTGTTATTAGAATCGTGCCAATTTTTACGCAAGATACACTATACGTAATTTTTAAACTCGAAGGGCAGTATCTTCGCAAATATCATATGCCTAGAAGCATATAGTTGAAATATATCGTCACCTAAAATTGCTGGAACATCGAGCGACTTGAATTATACGTGGATAATTAATTTTCAGTAACTTCAGCTGGGAAAGTGGTAGAGTTTTAGTTATCTTCCCCCCCCCCCCCCACCTTGCAAAATATACAAGCATCTTTTGAATAAACCGATAAAATATAAGGCCCTATTAGATACCTTTTGCCATCTAATAATTGGTAGGTAAGCACCAAGCCGAGCGAAGTGTAACATAAGATGGGGGAAATAGGACGACGTGGTTTTGAATGGTTATAATTGATTCCTTCAGTGTAGTAATTAATCATGTTTATGTATTTTGTCTTGAAAGTTTTCTTTGTAGTAAAATGTAATTAATTATTTAAATGACACTCCCGAAAGGTGTCTGCTCTCTTCAACAAGTAGTGGCGTGGAGGGGTAATTCTCCCGCTGCCTGCCCTCCTGCGGCTACTGTGAGCACACTGCCCGATCCATAACATCCCTGCGCTCTTAGCTAAATGAATTCACGAGAGGCAATCTAAATTTGGCTTGCATTCAGTCTCGTATTTTCGTTTTTAGAGGGTTTGAATGTTTTAGGTCAGCTTACATTTGGTGTTTGATTACAATCAATTGTATACAATATTTTGAGACTTTTTTTTATTTATGTAATGTTTTTAAATGTATTATTTACAATAAAATTCTTTTTTTTTTTTAAACTGTATTTACTGATAATGTACAGCTTTGACTATATTCAAAGTTATATAAACTTAAAAGTTCGATTTTATTGATGTACATGTCTGAACTCTCATCAATTGAAATCCCGCATGAATGAACATTTGTGGTGGTCCCTTGAATAACGATAGATCAGAGTCTACTGTATATCTAAATAAACAGACTGTTTTCATAATATATCTAGTCTTCATAATATATCTAGTCTTCATAATTGATGGAAGATGTAGCAGCCGATGTAAAAGACTGTAAATCTCTAACATTGTCTATTAGTTTTAAGGATTTTATAACACAACTTGCCCAATAAATTAAAATGTGGGATAAAACTTTTCCCCCCAAATTTGGTTTTCTGGAGTACGAGTGCGGACTGTACTGTGGGGCTGCTTATAATCATGGAAATATTGTATAGTGCATCGTGCCACGCCATGTCAGCACAAATGTTGACGGTAAATAGCAGAACGTGTATTTCCCTTCTTTTTGAGCCATTCGTCATGTCGAATAAAACTTTTTCAGATTCAACAATATCAAAAGCATCCTGGTGGTGACGAGATGACGTGTGTAATAATACTTTTTTAATGTTGTAGGCTTAGCAAAAAAAAAAAAAAAAAAAACTTACATGTACAATTTGAAATTAATACAATTTATGCTATTTGACAATACAAAAAGTCTTTGCAAATAGAATTTTCTTTAGAAATTATTACAAAAGAAATTGCTGTTCACTGTAATAAGTGTTCAAAATGTTCCAAGGGAGGGGGTTAAGTCTGGCGACAGTGGTGGCCAAGTGTCTGGCTCCCCTCTCCCAATCCATCGACCAGGTAAATTGTGATTTAAAGTACATCTGGTCATCAAGGAAAAGTGGGCCGGGCTGCTACTTTGGTGCAGAAATTCAGAACACCGCTCACCATTTAATTGTTCACCCAAAAAATATCTGATGAACGAGGATGATTCCACACCATGTATTTAGGCTCCAAATGTGCTGGTTGTCATGCTGATGTAACAAACGAGGGCTTTGTGCTGACCAATACTGAGCATTTTGGATATTTACAAGCCCATTGAATTTGAAAGTGGCCCGTCTGTCCACAGTACGGTAGTCGGGAAGTCCAGGTTTCGATTTAAAAACTGGTTACAGAAGGATATTCTTTTCTGTTAATCATATTTGTCTTAATCCTGATGGACATTAATGTGATAGGGTTCTAAACTAACATTGTGTAGGATTCTCCGGATGGTACTTCAGAGCACATCAGGATCCTAAACTATTCTTAGAGTAGTGTAACATGTACCTTTAAAACAACTGTTCAATTTTTTTTCCTGTAGGTTCCCATGAAAGTAAAACAAATAAAATTGTGATTTTAGGCTTTTATTAAATAAGTGTACCATTATTTTGAATGCTTTGCACCATGATAGAGCACTGACGATATATCATCGCTGATTGCCATACCCACAAAGTCAGTGCCGTTGTGAGCATTGCAACGGCTTGTTGATAATCTAATAAAATTCTGCAGTACATCTTTCTTATACATATGTACTGTATACGCAATTTTTTTTTCTTTTAAGAGCCGCTTAAACTCTGAATAACCTGTCCCTAGTGCCTTGTGCCGTTTCAACAACTTTAAGGTCCTCTTAAAATGTTTTAAGTAGCTCTTAGTTTAGGAAGATGAAATCGGATGAGTAACTCGTTAAGCTCTGACAAAATCATTGTAAACAAATTAAAAGGAAAATGTATGATACTAAAGAAGTATTGTGTGGAAAACCCCAAATGAGTTATAAAGTATTTAGTCTTAGAAATTAAGTTTTTATATATAAACTGCACCGTTATTATAGAATTAGTCTGTATTTTCGTGAAAACTAATTACTTTGTACGCCAAGGTTGGGAAATTGTTTGATGAAGTCTGCTGTTTGATTGTGACGAACCATTCAAACACAATCAATGTGATTTCCTGAAGACCACTAATGGCAAGAGTCCAAAGAACAAGAACTAGTAGGTCTAGAAGAAAATTGAAGATCGAATATTCGTAGAAAGGAACATCAGACAAGGCACCATCCCCAATAGCCCAGAATAAACATGAAGATCTCGAAGAAAGTGTCTAGAAGAGGGTGATGAACAGCCGAGGAGCCCCATTGGTTTCACAATACCTAAAATATAACAAGTTGACACAAAAGATAATACATTACTCGAATTTTCAAATGTTCACAAGAATAAAAAAAAACACAAAGAAAAAAACCTATTACAATGCAAACAACAAGATCAGCTGTGGTTGTACATACTTATATGTCAACATCATTGACTCGTACTTATCTTTGACTGCTACAGATGGGCTTTACAAACACGCCCAGGATTTGGTATATATATTCTATCATCACAGTCACTGGGGTTAGAAAAGTCTAACAATAAAAGGTGCTGCAAATTTAGTCGCCGAGTGCTAAACTTAGCAGATTTATTACTTAAGAAATGTGTCTGAACGAACACCTGAGTGCCTTGTTTAATTTTTCCGGACTGGTATTGTACTCCTGCCTTGAAGACATCCTATGATGATACTTCTTAAGGGTTTAGGTGGTTTCAGCCCAAATTATCTCAAGTTCCCTGTTATCCAGGGCCTCCCAGCAAAACGCATTCTACCCCCAAGCATTTATGAATGAATGGAAACTACTACTGCCGAAAAATAATTCAACAGGTACCCTTTTAGTGGCTGGACTCAACACATTGTTAAATTCCAAGGACAATTGTAAAGTCCCACATCCCAATCTTTATGGGAACTGGTCTGGAAAGCCCACGGGGCCGCCTTAAGATTACGATTGTAATGTTAAAACTACATTGGCTTGGGGATAATAAGGTGTCGTTTGAATTAATGTCACCCCCCCCCCCCCAAGCAAAAGTTAAATTTTTACACTCGGCTGAGACAAAGTATGTAGCATTGTCCGTGAAAATAGTCACTGGAGAACCAAACACAGGATAGAAGCTCTGGCTAAGCCCCTTGCAAATCTCGACAGATTTCATACTTCTAACCAGATTTAAAAAAAAAAAATTACCGAAACTATTTACAATGACCAAAATACAAGTGTACCCAGCACTGGTACGAGGTAAGGGACCAAACACATCAACATATACTCGCTCCCAAGGGAACCTTTCAACACTTGCGCTATATGGACTCACAATCTTTGTATTTCGAGGCTTTGCTCATTTGGCACTCAACACAATTCTTTACTAGCTATTTAATATCCTTTCCCATCCTGGGCAAAAAAAAAAAAAAATCACATACACGTGTGACAGTTTTATCTTTCCCTAAATGACCACCAAAATATATGTTATGAAAATAATGAAAGACAGGAGCTTGCAACACCTTAGGCACCATGAAATTAAATTTGTGTGTTTTATAATCGCCATGACCCACCAATCCTTTTCTTACCTCATATTGTTCCCCTTTTCGGCTACATCAGCCCTTATTCCCTGACATTCGGGGGTCTTCTTACTGATGTTGCTGAAGCTAGTAATAAGCTTGGAGAAATTCTTGAAGTATTTCAACCTGATCTTTGGGTTCTCCTCCCTCCCTAACAGGCTCTACCTTAGTCTACATGAATTCGCCCACCAATTCTTTCCCTAGAGATGTCTTTTGAACTAAACACTGACAACCAAGAATTGAGCTGGTTTTTTGCGACCAATAAACCTGCTGGCCGGTTGGCACATTGGTTGGTTAGACTCGCGTGTTTTGATTTCACTGTGAAACACGTGAAAGGAGTATATAATGGTGTGGCTGACACCCTAAGTAGGATGTTTGATGCGGATGAATTTCATGTAGACCAACCTCCTTCGGTAACTATCATGGTGGAAAATCATGTCGAGGTTCTGACACATCAGCCACACCATTATATACGCCTTTCACGTGTTTCACAGTGAAGTTAAAACACGAGTCTAACCAACCAATGTGCCAACCGGCCAGCAGGTTTATTGGTCGCAAAAAACCAGCTCAAGACTTGGTTGTCAGCGTTTAGTTCAAATACAGCACTCTCTTAATGATCTTTAAAATTTTCCATACCAGAAATTGCCACTACAACTTCCTTCTCGTACACAGAAGACTTATGCTCCGAAGGAGTCAGAAGCCTGCTAGTGCACAATATAGGAGCATGATTACCATCCTTCAACTGGCACACCACCGCACCTACTGCCTTTGAACTGGCATCTGGCATCAACCGGGGAGACAAAAGGGTTATCAAACTGTGGCAACTGAAACACCGGAGGAGTAGCTAGTTTTCCTTAAGGCAGAAAAAAACTCGATCCTGTCTTCCCCCCCCCCCCCCCCCTCAAGAAATCTACACCCTTTTTCTCTTCAAGGCGTTGAGAGGCTCGGCAAAGTTGGCAATGAACTTGGCGTAAAATCCAACAATACTCTCCTCAAATTTTTAGGGGCAGGAAAGCTCACCACAATCCTGAATGATTTTACGAAAAACTTCAAGTTTGGGAGGGACCTCTGGATATGGCACTGAGGACACAGGTTCAATGTCTTTAAGCTTTAATTTAATGGGATTTGGCTGTAATGCACCAAGTTACACTCAGTTACATCCAAAAACTCATTCTGTATTTGATTTAACTGTTCCTCCTGCTTTTGAAACTCACTACTTTGCTCTATATTAGTCTGGGCACAAATAGTCTGGAAGTCATATGATGGTCTATTCGGACCTTAAATTCAGGAATACTCCTGGAGGTAATGACACCACTGTTAGCTAGAGAAGAACCAATTGCTTCACTAAAATAAATGGGCACCACACCTTTCTGCAAGTTCAACATGTGGTTACAAAATGTGTGGCTAATAAGTGAGCACGAAGCTCCTGAATCCACTAGATAAGCTACGCTAAATTTATCTGCAACAATCACAGGAACATACAACAAACCAAACTCCCTTATAGTTTTGTCTTTGAATGGACATCACACCTTAACGTGGCCCTTTCGCTTACATAGATAACATGTAACATCACTCAGACTACTAGAGGCACCAGTGTCCCTGTGCTGGGCATCTGTGGCACCAGCCCCCATCGTCTGTGTGTACCATGACTGGGTCTTAACCTGGCTTCTACCTGTTCCCGAATTACCAGCACCACTATTCACCCCACCTTCAGCACTGATTGTAAAGAGTGACTTCCTGTGATAGCACTCAATAGGCAGGTGATTATATTTGCACATATAAAACAGTATTTATTCGAGTTAGGTTTTACTATGGATTTCTCAGAAACCTGCTTATATATTGGCTCAAATGAGCAGTCCCACAAGGTACACTCTATGTCGGTCACAATACTCAACAATTGTACTAATTTCGTCGGTTTGGCAGCAAAACAAAAATATCTACTATATTTAGGGAGCAAATTATTAAATACTATTCGAGTAAAATGTTCTTTGCTACACCGATATCCTACTACTTGCACCACACCTAGTATGTCTCTGACAAATTCATACACTGTCTGGTTAACCATTTGTTTTCTCTCCAAAAGTTTGAATCTTAAGTTAGCAACTGCGATTTCGCTCGAGACCGCATTAAGACAAGCCTTCACTACCTGCTCAAACTCCCAGTTCTACTCATGTGCCTGGCAGAAATATGGTTGCAATAACTCTGGCACCCAAAAGGTAGCCACGGCATATATGATTTGCTAATGGAAAAAATTCAATTCTATTACAGTAAACAAGGAAACGAAGAAATTTACAACCATCAAAAGACTAGTACTGGTAAGATGAGGAATAGGTGTTAAAAGTTCACATGGTACATCTTTCAATGTTTTAAAAAGAAGAAAGGACTCACCGTCCTGTAGTCCCCTAGTATTCGTATCTCTGTGGGACTTGTTAGTACCGCCTTCCTTCCTCACAAGTGCACGTGTTTTCTCACACAACGCCTCAATCCCATCGGTATCGAGCACTTCCTCGCCAGCCTCCTTTAGAAGTTGGACCAGAGAAACCTTAGTTAATTTTTGTACCCAAGCTGTGACTATGGACATTTTAGAAGGTGATTAAAGATACTTACAACGAAAGACAATAACCCTTCACTATAACCAAAACAAACCACAGCACATCTGGCTGTTACCTTTATTACGCATGAACGTCTCTCATAAATTACACCCCCCACACACTCGGAAATCATATTTTGCAGGATTCCTTGTAGCGCCCTCTATACCACTGAGACACCAAAGGGCGAAATTAATCAGCCTTTTAGTAAGAAAAAACCTACTTTGAAGCGAACGTGGATAGTGCAAATCAACATCCAACATATATCATTACATTATGGATAAAGAAGAGACGCATGCATATATATTTCCAAAAATGAACCAAGGTTATTAAATTTTATCAACATTGGCAATGGCACCTTCAGCAAACCTCTCACAGTAGCTCAAACTTGTGACGTGAGCCAACACCCTAAGCCTTTCTTCTCGTATACGCGACCAGCACTTATCGGCTACATGAGTTGACATCAAGAGAACCGACGCGCCCAGCGCACTGTTCCAAGTGTTCGCACCAACCAACTGCCATGAGAAATGTCTAAGGGTTATGTTTGTGTTTAACAAATCTGTTAAAATTTCAACAAAGAGTTTTTATGTATGTATGTCTCAGTCTGGACATGTGATTATTTTTGCAAAGAGTAAATGTGTGTGTTATTGTTTTTATTATGTGGAGAGTATTTTGTAGATGTATGAATGTTATGTTCCTTGTTCCCAATGTCATGCACTTGTGCATTATCATGCACCTCATGCAGTAGTAAAATGACAGTAAGTCACTGATGTCCACGTAATTCGTGGTGCAGTTTATAAATATCTTTGGAGTGTCTTGTGTGTAATTTTAAGAGTGTTTCGAATATATTTAGTTCAGATATGTGTGATATGCGCAGAGCGCACATTGGCTTCAGATCACAGATCTAGCTCTTGCAGTGGCGCAGTGTAAAATAAATTACGACTTAATTTTTCACCATGAAAATTACAAGAGCTTATTGTAATTTAAATAAATAAGTTCTATAAAATATAAAATAATCAGTAGTGGGCAGTAGCATGCTAGTGGCGATCCAGTATTGTGAGGTGAGGTTGCCCTGAATGAGACAACGTAACATAAACATTTGACACATGGGTTTTCTAACCCGAATTTCAGGACAAATTGATTAAAACAGCAGATGTGAGAACTGTGATTATAAACACTAAAAAACCAATATTCAAATTAATTATGAGAGAAGTATAAAAATGCCGTTCGGATGCAGCCCCCAGTTATCAGAAAAACAACGGTAAATTAAATGCTCGAGCCATCAGAAAACCATCAGGAAAAATTCCTCTAAATGTTCTGATCCAAAACATCAAATGCTGATTCGAGCGCAACCGCAAAAAAGTGACTCAAAAAGTTGCATTTGGGAGCAACTGCAAAAAAGTGGCTCAGAAAATTGCATTTGGGAGCAATTGTAAAAAAAAGTGACTCGAAAAGTTCTGTTTGGGCACAATGCAAAAAAAATGGCTCAAAAAGTTGCATTTGGTTAGATCGTAATCATTAGAAAAAAAAGTTGTGTTAAACTTTGCGTTTGTTTAGATCGTCGTCTTTAGAAACAAAAATTGTGTTAAACTTTGCGTTTGAGTGCATCTGCAAATATTCGCGTAAAAAGTTTCGTTTGGGCATAGTTGAAAAAAAAAATGGCACAAAAAATTTGAATACGTAAAAAATAAAATGATGTATATAATAAATGGATGCAAATAAAAATCAACTGATGTCTAATATAACGACCATGGCAATGAAAAAGGCTAACGCAACAGGTAATGTTTGGAAAGAATATAAATTTAAGATAGACGTTTTTGCGGAAAGAAAGAAGAAGAAATCTCAAGAGAAGTATGTCAAGTGTGAAACTTGTAATCACTTTTCAAACCATCTCTCATAAGAATTCATCATAAAAGTATATTGCACAAAGGTCTTACACCAATACATAATAAATCACATGAACCAACAAATTCATGGGAAATTTTTAAAGTATCACAACATTTAATATCAAAACTGAAGTTCGCACGAGAGAATCATGTGAAATGTGAAACATGTAGTCACTATTACAAACCGTCTCTCATAAGAAGTCACTTGAGAAGTAAAATTTATAAGTACACATCCAGATTCAGTGTAGAAGAAATCGAAACAGCATTTCAAAATAGGATCAAGACCAATGCTGAAAAAAATGTGAATGCATACAAAGACCCAAATCTTTTCATAAACGATGTAAAAGAAACTGTCACAAGACTAATTAGTAAACATTTAAAATCACTCAAAGTCAACATGAAATTCTTCATTGAGTACAAAAAAGGAATTGGTGAGAATATTGAATATGTCGAAAGCTCCTTTAAAACAAAGAACGAAATTATACTGAAATCAACTAATCTGGAAGAATATTATACCAACAGCATATCGAAAATCATAGCTGAGATGGGGGCTTTCGAAGCAAAGAGATCTCAGTGGGTACTCAACAGAATATTTAAACTAAAAGTGCTAATAAATAAATATGTACCATTCAAGGGCAGTTTTATGTTGATCTACCAGAAAAAATCAAAGCTAAGCAGGCGGTAATTAATGTTAAGAACAATGTTAAAAAATGTTTTTTGTGGTCTGTTCTATCTGCTTTGCATAAAGTACATAAAGACCCTCAAATAGTGAATAAATACTTAACTTACGGACATGAGTTTGATGATGCACTTAAGGGTTTGGAATTTCCAATTATATTGAATAGCATACCAACCTTTGAGAAAATAAATGGAATTTCTATTAATGTATACGCATACGAAAAAGGAGATGGTTGTAAGAAATATATAATCTGTCCATTAAAAATAACAAAAAATAAACTGATAAGCACATAAACATACTCTATATCAAAGACGAAAAGAACGATCACTACTGCTGGATAAAAAGTCTTTCGAGACATATTGCATCACAAGTAACAAATAATGGTCACAAAATATTTATATGTGATAGATGTTTGCAACATTTCTACTCTGTAAATAACCTAAAGGTTCACGAACAAGACTGTCGAGATCACGATGGTGTTAGAGTTGAACTACCATCTAAAGAAAAAAATGACATATTAAGATTTAAAAACCAAAATTATTCTTTGAGAGTTCTGCTTGTAATATATGCTGATTTTGAATGTTTGTTGACTAAAATTGAAACTTACCAATCAAACCCCGACGAATGTTACACGAAGCCATACCAAAAATACGCACCTATTAGCTTCTCTTACTATGTAAAATAAGAACATGGATACTATAAACCACCAGTAACTTATTAAGGATCTGATGAAGGATCTACTGTGTTCGTTAAAATGCTAATGGAAGAAGCAAAGTCTATTGGTGATATATACATAAATGAAAAACCAATGCTTCCACTAACTCAGAAAGAACAAATTATTTATGATACAGCTACCCATTGCCATATATGTGAAAAGCCTTTAAATGGTGATTCTGTGAGAGATCATGATCATCTAACGGAGAAATTTAGGGGAGCTGCACACAGAGATTGTAACTTATCGTATAGAAATCCATGTTTTGTCCCAGTGTTTATACACAATCTATCTGGTTATGACACATTTATTCATAAGAGATCTTGGCATCAATGAAAATAAAATTGATCTAATTCCCAACATCGAATAAAAATGTATTTCTTTTACGAAATATGTTTGTTAAAGTGTAAATCTTAGATTTATTGACTCATTTACATTTATGGCTAGTAGTATCGATAAACTCTCTAGCAACCTTTCCAGAAGCCAATTCCGAGAAACGTGTAAGCATTTTTCCAATGAACTTCTTGACTTTGTTACAAGGAAAGGTGTTTACCCATATGACCATATGGATAGTGCTGAAAAATTTTGTGAGACATCACTTCCATCCAAAGATGCATTTCACAACAAACTCAATAAATGTGACGTTACAGACGAAGATTACGAATTTGCGAGAAATGTGTGGGAAAAATTCAACATAAAATCTCTAGGAGAGTACACAGAACTCTATAACAAATCTGATGTGTTGATATTGTCTGATATAAAGGAAAATTTTAGAGATGTGTGTCTCAAAACATATAAGCTAGATCCAGCATGGTGTTTCACAGCCCCAGGGTTAGCGTGGGATGCTATGCTCAAACATACAAAAATAGAACTAGAATTATTAACAGATTACAACATGATTTTGATGATTGAAAAAGGTGTTCATGGTGGAATTTCACAATTTTGTAAGGAATATGCTAAAGCAAATAATAAATAATGAATGCTTATGACAGCACAAAGGAAATCTTTCATATTACATATCTGGATGCAAATTTCTTATATGGATGGGCTATGAGTCAGAATTTTCCCTATGGCAGGTTTAAGTGGGTAAATACAAATATAGATGTAACAAAAATAGAAGATGATACTAGCAAAGGGATATATATTGGAAGTTGATTTGGAATACCCACATGAACTACACGATCTCCACAAAGATCTGCCATTGGCACCAGAAAATAAAATACCGAGAGGTTAAAAAAAAAAAAACCTACTCTTGACTACTCAGGATTATAAAGAAAAATTGTATTACACTATGTAAATCTTAAGTAATATCTATCTCTCATAATGAATTTGAAATAGATCCATAGAGTTCTGGAGTTTGATCAATCAGATTGGCTCAAGTCATATATTGACCTAAACACAAATATGCGAACAAAGTCTACAAATGACTTTGAAAAAGATTTTAACAAGCTAATGAACAATTCCGTTTTTGGAAAAACAATGGAAATTATTATAAACAGAGTGGATATACGGTTGTGCACAAGTTCTAAGCAGATGGATAAACTAGTGGCTAAACCAAACTTTAAAGATAAGACTATATTTACTAACTCTTTGGTTGCAGTTCATATGATTAAAAGAAACCTATGCTTTAACAAGCCCATTTATGTTGGAATGAGTATACTTGATCTATCGAAAGTCTTAATGTACGATTTTCACTATAATATAATTAAACCAAAGTATGGGGAAAATATTGAATTGTGCTACCAAGATACTGATTAGTACATCTATTATATAAAAACACCAGACTTCTACAATGACATGAAAGAAATGGTGGATTATTTTGATACTTCTGACTATAAAAAAGATCATCCATACGGTATACCGATAGTTAACAAAAAGATTATTGGCAAAATGAAAAATTAATGTAATGGAAAAATAATGGAAGATTTTATTGGATTAAAATCGAAAATGTATGCAATAAATGTGGAGGGTGGTCTAAAGAAAAGAGCAATGGGTGTGAGAAACACTGTAGTCAGAAATAAGATATGTTTTGGTGACTACAAAAAGTGTTTGTTTGGTAAAAAAAAAAGTGTTGTACAAAAGTATGAATCTTATTAAAAATAAGAAACACGAACTCTATACGATTGAGTTGAGAAAAAAGCATTAAGCCCCGAAGATGATAAAAGATTTATTCTTAAAGATGGCATTAATACACTACCATGGGGACACTACAAAATTGAAAAAGAGTGATACTATGAAATATGATATAACAGTAGATGTTTACCTTTACGATTATCATCTTAATTTTGATAACCTCCAGCAGAGGCGAAAATCAAACACTTTCCACAATAAAATATTTAAATGATTTTGGGTACTTAAAAGTACCTAACAAAGATATTACACATGCAAATTCATCAATAGTTTCAAACGCTCTCTGACTTTTCCAAGAGTATCACAACATAACAATTAGTGGCGAAATCAGTAAAGAAACACTGGCACTAATCAAAACTCATAGATGTGGGGTACCAGATGATACATTTGGCTTTTCTACATCTATTACCAAATGGACAACGAAAGTAATAAAATGGCATTATGTGTTGGCCAATTATGACATACTACAACTAACTCAAGAAGTGTTTCGTACGTGGACCAAACATACTGACATTATGTTTAAACATGATACTCAAAACCCACACATAATAATATCAAACAAACGTAGTATCCATACATTTCAAAAGTCTCGGCATTTATGTAATAGCAAATTTGATGGAATAGGAGGAGTGCTGGCTCATGCTTCCCCCCGCCCCCCCAACCAACGAAATCAGATAACTCACCAGTTGAAATTCACATTGATGCTGAAGAAGATTGGTAACTTAAACATGACGACAAATCACAAGGAAAAATAAATCTTTTCGTTGTGCTATTGCATGAAATAGGACATGCATTGGGAATTCATCATTCGAATGTTTACGAGTCTGTTATGTACCCAATTTATGTCTTAGATCGACTAACATTGCAAAATAACGATATTTTGGCAATGCAGAGTCTATATGGTAAACATAAAAGATCTGTGCATTCGTTATCCCCTCCTAAACCAAATATATTATTCCCTACAAAAGAAGTAGATTTGTGTAACTTAAAAAAAATTAAAACATTTTTAGTAGTCAAACAAGTGATGCATATTTTTTATAAAAAATATGTTTGGACATATGACATAGTAGATAAAATAGTTAGTAAACCAGAGCTTATCACTAACTGCCTGGTTTTCTTATCTGCTAATTTTGAAAGCTTTACGTCGATTTATCAGAGACAATCGGGGGAAATAGTTTTGTTTATCGAGTCAAGTGTGTGTGTGTGTGTGTGTGTGTGTGTATGTGTGTGTGTGTATGTGGATATATATATATATATATACTAGTATGCAACTCGCGTCTGGATATCCAAAGGTTATTTATGATATGGTTATACCTCAGCATTCCAAAATAAAAGCAGTTGTAAACACCTACTCTGGTCGCACTTTTGTATTTTACTATGAAATGAATTATATGGAACTGGACGAGTGCTTATTCAGATCTAAATCTTTCGGTTTAATTTCAAAGAAATTTCCGGGCTTACCAGCTGGGTTAGATTCTGCTTTTAGATACACCAATGGATTATTATACTTCTTCAAGAACACATCATACTATGAATTCAGTGAGTTTACAAACATGTTGACCAGAGCTGACAGATTTGATCTTTCAATGTTCAATGTAAAGTGTTCTACATTATCATCCTCATACTCAGATATTCGTAATCAGTTCAAAAAACTAGTGATGCAAATGGAGACGATCTTCATACATTAAATTTTACTTAAATATTATTATGATTTAATGGGATCTTAAAAAAGTGTTGCGAGTGAATTTAATGGGAAAGTATAAGAAGCCGTTGTCACAATTAAGATGCGCATCCCCCACACAGTTTTTATTTCAGAGCCCAGGTTGTACGAGTTGATATTCTCGTCTACCCATTGCTACATATTTCAGTGGGTCTCATGAAAGAGCCTTTGCCCATCACGAAGCGCGAGTCGCCTTATCGCTGATATCGTGCGCATAAAATCGTTCGCGAGCTTAAAGGAAAGCATAACAAAATGCAATCGGGAACAACAAGCTTATTTATGGCAGTAAAAAGGTGTATTGACAAATAGAATAGTCCGTGGTTCAAAGCGAAAGATGTTGCGAGAATACTCGAGTATGCGAATCCGCGAGAAGCGATCAGAGAACATGATAGAGAAATGCATAGGTAATCATACGTGGATATAGGGAGGAGCGAATCGCTCCTCCCTTCGAATATGCAGCCACACACCTTATTTATCAATGAACCAGGCTTGTAGGCAATGATACTGAAATCACAAATGGCAGCGGCTGAAAAATTCCAGGATTGGGTGTATGAAGAAGTGCTACCGTCCATACGTAAATACGGCAAATACAAGTTAGAGCAAAAGTACAAACCGCTACTGGATGACTTGAATAAGAAGATTACAATGGCTAAAGATGTTATCGATAAATCTGCACTACCATTTTCTAGTAATTTCGACAAGCATTACCAGTTCGTGCTCATCTACCTCGGCGGAATCGACTACTATGCCATCAGATGTCAAAAGCAACTGGTGAGCGTACGACTCGATGACAAGTATAACCCGTAATGCTGTACAACCTAATGAAAGAGCAGTTGCCCATCACATCGATGGGCAACTGTTTCAGCACGACGATGAGTTGCGATGACCTAATTGCCGATATCGTGCGCATAAAATCGTTCGCGAGCTTAAAGGAAAGCATAACAAAATGCAATCGTGAACAACAAGCTTATCTATGGCGGTAAAAAGGTGTATCGACGAAGAGAATAATCAGAGGTTCAAAGCGAAAGACGTTGCAAGAATACTGATCTGAAAAAAGTGTTGCGAGTGAATGTAATGGGAAAGTATAAGAAGCCGTCACAATTAGAGTGGATCCCTCGAGGGACCCACTTTAAGAATGCACAACCTCTCGCGGTTTTTTCAGATCCCATTAAAAACACTCTTATAGCACTATTAAAGAGAAATTATATAACAGTAAATGTTTTTAATGGATAACCATCCATTAGAAACTAATAACCACACATGTTTGCGCACTATTGGACTTTGGTGAATCTTTCGCTTTTAACATCATAAATAAGGTTTCTTTGGCTTACTAGTACCACATTACAAACAGTTGTAGCTGATATTGGTTTATTAAAATCAACTGTAAATGTCAGATTAGTTCGATCTTTTACAATAGAGGTTTTTCTTTAAGAACAATCAATAACATACAATGGTCTTCTTCCAATAAATGACCCAGAATTGAAGCACAGTTCATTATTATGATAAGGGGTATCTAGTTTAGTCTTTGAATTTCTGAAATCAGTGTAAGCAATGTACATCTTATCGAAAATTTTATCATCAATGTATAAATTCCAATTCTCTTTGGGAAACACTTCGTTCCGTCCATTCTTAATAGAAATATTTTTGACAAAACAAGAGTCAAACATTGAACCGTGTGTGAATTGTCCATGATCTTCTTTTCTGTTTTGCTGAAAACCAACAATGACACAGTCTGGCATATCGAATTGGATTGAAATGAACTAATCTTTTATATCAAACTGAAATGAGTTCGCATTAGTAGGTACTGCTTTTTCAAGACATTGCCAATAATGAAAACTAATTGGAATTTTGGGGTGTGTGTATAATTTTGCTTTAATTTCGTCTCCATAAATAGGATCGTATCCAACAATTGGCCACAGAATTCCCATTTTCTCATTAACAATTTTACCAGCATCTGGTATATTATCTTCATCATCAGATCCATCTACTTTCTTTGGGGGTCTTCTGTAAAAAGAAACATTATCATTAGAATTTCGAATGAATGTAATCTTGTCCCCAACTTTCCAGAATATTTCATTACAATCTCTCATAAACCCAAACAAATATCTTGATGGATATGTAATTTCGTTACACTTATCTTTCCTAACATATTTACCTAGTTCTATCCCCGACATTTGGAAGTATGCTGATTCTGATTCCGAACCTAGCAATGTATGCATCATTGTTGAAGTGATGCCAGGGTTGTCAATACTTTCGATTATACAACCATGTTTAGAGATCTCTATTCTTGAGAACTGGAATGGGAAGAAATTCTCACAAAGATCAATAGTCGAAATGTTTTCATAATCTGCATTTGTATCTCTTTTAGTTAGCTTATACTGTTGGTATACATAAGCTTCATTCAGATGTGAAAATGCATCACCAATAGGAATATCAAACTCAATGCGCTTGTTGTATTCATTTAAATTATTTTTTGTTGGTCGTTTGGCGGAAACGACTGACGCTCATAACTTTCAACTTTTTGTTGATCCATTTATTATATAGAAAAAAAAATTTCTTGAACACTTACACTTTTCTTATCAACCCAAGAATTATGACTACTATCAAAACCTAACCATTTAATTAGCAGCTTATTTCCTTTTCTTTGCAAAACTTTTTCCACTAAGTAGTCTTTATCATATTTGGTCTTAAGCAGCTCTGGCTCATAAAAAATACCTTTAATAAGTTAAATTTAAAAATCTTTTATTCTATATGTCATGGGGTTTGTGTGCAATACTTCACACACCTCAAATACTTCAATGGACCATTTTGGTGTATATCCTTTTTCAAATAAATTTTTACTTTTACTTATACGAACTTTATCTCCTATTGCATACTTTGATTTAACCATTTTTCTTTCTCCTCCATGCAGGTTGATTAGAATAGAACTTTCATTATTTGCATTTACATGGGTGGGTTTCATTCCGATTGTACTGTGAACAGTGTTATTGTATTCACTTATTCATTTAGGTAATATAGCCACCCATTTATAGTTTTCCTGCATAGTAAATATCTTCCATATTTCGCCTTCAATGTTCTATTAAATCTTTCTACAACACTAGCTTTCTTATCACTGTATGTTGAATAGTGTGTTATGTTGTTATTGGCCATTAATGCCTTAAATGATTTATTGCAAAATTCTCTCCCTTCATCTGTTTGTAAATGCATAGGTTTGCGATCATTCATAATAGTTTTAAATGCTAACATAACATCTTCACCAATTTTATCTTTGATTGGTATTACCCATGCATAGTTGGAAAAAAAAAACTTCTATAATGGTTAACATATATTTAAACCCTTTGTTAATTCTATGTATACCTTTTAAAGATCCAGAATTCATCACAACTAAATCAGCTTGCCAAAGATAATCGATACCAAAAGATAGAACACTTGTTCTGGGGAAGTTTTTTCGTATTGGTTTATGAATATCATTTACAATATCGTTTTTTTTTACCACCACCAGTGAATATCGAGTTTTCAGTAACACGGCATCTACAAACACATTTAATTCTTACTTTGTTTTTATTTGTAAGTTCATATGAACTTAGTGTGTTTTTCATACATTTGAGACAGTATATATTTAAGTTATCATTGTTAATTTTATTTATTTATAATAAATGTGACAACAAAAAATTGTAAACAATATAGATAAGAATATAGAGAGAAGAAGACAGCTAATTGAAAAGTTTAACTTTTAGAAAATTTTGCCAAGATGAATATGATAAAAATAAAAAACACTATCAACCATTGATAGATGCGATAGAAGATTTGGGACGAAAAATTTGACAGGTAACAAATGAGAATAAGAACTTAATAAAATACTTGTTCCATTTGCTGTTAAGAATTTAGACTACCCACAGACACCAACAGAAACATCTTTTGAAAGAAAACTGTTTGGTAAAACAGGCACCGATGAACACTATGATGATGGCATTAAACAAACTGGCAATGACGATGAATGCTATGACGATGGCGTTAAATGCCTTGATGGTGACGATGAACGCTATAATGATGAATGCTATGATGATGGCGTTAAATGCATTGACGATGACGATGAACGCTATGATGACGAACGCTATGACGAAGCACTGGGGCATTTAAAAACTGATATCTCGCAGTTAACTAACTACAAAACAACATTTATTGATTAGAATGTGGCCGATTTCTTAATTGATTGCAAAGACGATGCTTTGTACTAAAGACTGATAAATGTAGATTGTATATTGGTGATAGTGTAATAACATTCATCAATGACAAATTTACTGTAAAAGGTCGGACATACACTGGAACTGATGGTTTGATGAAATTACTAACTAGTAAGAAAGTAACAGAAAGTGACTACACTGCAACCGACTATGAACATTATAGTCGTATCCTAGCAGATACAAACACAGTTTTTTAAAACAATGATCCAAACTTGGGAACGCCAAAATCGAGTAAAGGGAATAAATGGAAAATTATTGTTTAATCTATTTACGATTCGATTAAAAAGAAACGTCCCTCTCCTAAAAAAGGAAAAGGTATAAAAAAGTATACAGACTATCCCAAAGAATACATATGGATGGATGATGTTAGGATGCTTGTTGATCGACTTCTCGTTATTTATGGCGAAGAGAATGCTGGAAATGATAACTATTACAATAGAAAAGTTGGAATAATAAATATGCTCAACAGCAAGTTTGGTGACTTTGTTGTGAACAGTCCAAAAGGTATACCATATCTGATACGAATGTTAAACACAATACCACATACTTTTTGGGAGTCGGAGCATCGCGGAAAAGTGTTACTCAATTACGTGATAAATTCACTACCTTTTGAGTTGCATGCACCCGGTTATCAGTACTTAGGTCCGGGTACCAGACTAAAAGGGAGAATTGAGCGTGGCGATAAACCCATTAATCCACTAGATGCGGCTGCAATGGCACATGATATATCTTATCATCATCATAAAGATCTAGCTGAAAAACATGTAGCTGACAAAGAACTAGAAAAGAAAGCGTTCAAAAGATTAAGTTCAGATGCTGATCTCAATGAGAGATTGTGGGCAGGTGTTACTGGAACTGCGATGCATATTAATTGTAAGCTTGGCTGGGGAATTAAAATGAAATGATAAAATATTTGTTATAATAAATGAAAGTAAAAAAACATTGTATTTCAAGTTCCTAACAATGATTTGAAGGGTTTGAATATTGATACTTTCCTAGCGAAAGACCAACTGGATTATAAAAACAAGAAATTAAAGGAGAACAAAGGGATGACTATCACAATTTCAGTTCCACAGCTTAAGAAAAGTCCAAGGAAATAAAACTGGAAATGGTTTGAAAGTTCAGAAGGGTGGATTTTTACCCTTAATTTTCGCAGCATTTGGAGCTCTAGCAACATTAGCTGGCGGTGCATCAACTTTCGCGACATCAGTAATTAATGCTAAGAAGAAAACCCAAGAATTGGAAGAACAACACAGACATAATTTAGCTATGGAGGAATACGGCAAGGGATTGAAGAAAGTTAATGGGGGTTAGAATGTTAAAAAAGAAGGAACGCCACTCAGTAACTTTGATATTGATAGAATGGTTAAAAAATTAAACATTAAAAATTTTCGGGGCGTATCTATGTTCGATGAGCTACTTAACACGCCACTCGATAATGAATGTGGGATTGTTAATCTAGATGTTTCAACAAACTCTGGTACACACTGGGTATGCTATTGGAAAAAAGCAAACAACAGATATTACTCTGATTCATTTGGCAGAAATACACCGCAACAATTAATAGCATATCTCGGAAGTAATATTTTTTATAACGATGATAGAATTCAAGATTTCAATCAAGTAACTTGAGGTCATTTGTGTGTAATTGTGCTAAATTATTTTTCACATAATTTTAAATTTCCCAAAATTATTTCGCTAGTAATAAACAATGGATATATGTGGAAATGCATTAACGAGCTCTTGGATTGAAGATCAAATTAAAGAGCACACGGACAATGATACGAGTACTGAGAAGATCAATGGTAATGATTTTGTTTCCAACACACAGTTCAACGAATTTATAGTCACACTGACAAGAAGTAAAAGGTCATTGGATAAAGCCTATCTTACTTACTTGGAAGTAGATAATAATATAGATTTTGAACAAAAAAGACTAAGACATGTGGGAGATCCCGTTGCACCGATGGATGCAATCAATTTAGAGTACTATCAGAAAATCAGAATTAACATTATTCGTTTAGTTGGGAAATACAATTCAAAAGAAAAAGTATTTTGCTTTGATAATCGAATAGAATATTTTTTTATGAGTGTTATCAACTTATACCATCAAAGGAAAAAAATAGACATGTATAAAACTTTTGAATTATACCCTGATGATATGATATATTTTAAAATACCAAAAGCTCACAATTTACCCGAAGGTACAATTGTGTTTATTGAAATAGCTATGGTATATGAATACAATTAAAAAGATTAGATTATGTTGGTTTTTAATGGAAACACGTCCATTAAAAAATTACTTATAATCTAAGAATTTAAAAAGTCTTTGATTTTATTATGGTACTTACCATTACTTAACTTACGAGTCATATCTATCGTAACAAAACCATATTAATTATTCCAAAATTTTGACAAGTCTCCCTAAATTTCTCAAACGACATATCACCACCAACAAAATAACTATGAATATGTTTAAGATTTTTATCATCTTGTCTGAATATGCAAAGAAAATTGGCATTGTCTCTTATAAGCTGCTTAGGTACTTTTGAGTATGTCTGGGCTAAATAGAAACAATCAATATCTTTGTGTCTACAGTGAGTAAAGTAATCCTTTACCATATTTTGATTTTCAAGTATGATATCATCGAAAACAACTACAGACTCTTTATTGCATTCATTTACATCAACCATTTCTTCATTTGATGGAAAGAAGTATGCTATTGGTTCATTAAACTATTTTGATGCTACATCTATATCTTTCTTTAAATTGATATATTTTGGTTGGTCCAGACTTTTTGAACATACATAGAGAGTACCAAAGTCCAACCATCCCTGAGCATATATAAAATTATCTATCATAAGTGTAGTTTTTTCCAGTTACTAGGACCTACTATCAAACATCTAATATTATTAGGTAATAATTCTCCATGACGTTTTGTCGATACAGTCTTGCCTGGTATTCTTATTTTATTATCCCAGTTTACCTATTTCATGTTTTTCTTGCTCATTTATTAATTTTTTTTTAATTATATAATAAATGAGTAAAGTATTCAAACTAACAGATAACAAATCAGTGTTGAAGAAGAGATTACCCTTTAGAGATAGAGGGGCACTCATTGGCTTTAGTTCAGTTCTATACTACTTATCTAACGCATAACATTATCTCTGGGAGAAATAAGCTATATTTTGTGGATCAGAATGATATGGAATCAGCAATTGATATTCCAGTTGGCCAATATAGCTTAAAAGATCTTGAAAAAACTATAAAAGCAATGTTTTCATTTAGTGTATATTCAATGTGTGGGAAAGAAAATGATATATATTTCGAGCTGGATAAAATAACAGAGTGCAAGTAAAATGTACGCTTAAATTACAGTTTGGAAAACGGGGTTCAATAGGAAAACTTTTCGGTTTCATAGACAATAAAACTCTGGAAGAAAATGTTCACCATTATGTCGATACAATTTTAAAATTTGCTCCATTTGAAACATAAATATACACTGTAATATAGTAAATGGTATGATATTAAAACATAATGAATTTAATCATAGAGAAACTAACATAATTGCCACTTTTAAACCAAGAACAACATTTTGATTTGGCGACACGATCTATTACGAACCAGCTTATCCATTATTTTTTTCCAGTGCCAACAAATCAAGTTAATGAAATAATAGTTGAAATTAAGAATGAAAAATGTAAGTTAATTAACTTTGATTTGTCCGAAAGAACAGTGGTATTAGAGATGAGACCGTATATATTTTTTGGGTTGGAAGTAATCATATTCTATATATAATAATGTTAATAGTTTAAAAACTATTGAAGTTTCAATTGATAAAGATGAATAATATTTCTATAGAAAGTGTAATGAAAGATTTAGAAAAAGAATTCAATGTTTCGGCTACTTTAATATATCGAATTTGGAGATGTGTATCTAAATTTTTTATTAGACTATGTTGTAGCACATTCCCGAAGTCAGAGTGATAATTGTGTTTTAATGATTGGATAACCATTAAAACTTTATAGAGATATGAGCACAAATAAAAATCAATTGATGTCTAATTATATGACGACGATCGTTAAAAAACCGAATAGAATGCATTTGATTAACACCACAATCCACCATTCCATCGTATGCAAAACTTATACCTCCACGATTAACATCATTTAAAACTTTTTCACTGAAAATCTGAATATATCTAGGTAACTTTAGAATTTCCAGAAGTAATTACCACTTTGTATCAATTCCATGTATAATTTATTTCATAATGGTTTATGGGATAGGACTGTCCAATTGTAAGTTCGGAAAGTTTTTTAAATTGTTTCGTTCCGTTTAATATATTTTGCAACTGATCCGTCTTTATTATATACAATATTTTATTTTTACGTATTCAAATTTTTTGAGCCATTCTTTTTTGCAACTGTGCCCAAACGCAACTTTTTACTCGTATTTTTGCAGATGCACTTAAATGCAGAGTTTAACACAACTGTTTTTTTTTTCTAAAGACTATGATCTTAACAAACGCAAAGTTTAACACAATTTTTTTCTAATGTCTACAATCTATCCAAATGCAACTTTTTGAGCCACTTTTTTTTTGCGGTTGCTCCCAAACGCAAGTTTTTGAGCCACTTTTTTGTGGTTGGGCTCGAATCGGCATTTGATGTTTTGGATCAGAAAATTAAGAGGAATTTTTTCTGATGGTTTTCTGATGGCTGGATCATTTAATCTACCGTTGTTTTTCTGATAACTGGGGGCTGCGCCCGAATTGGCATTTTTATACTACTTATGTGTGCTATAAAACTCTGAATGGGACACTTTATTTTGCCTGTAATCCAAAACAGAATTCTTGTGTCGTGAACACCATAAGACATAAGGTTATCATTAAGCCACCGCATAGCAACGTAATGAATATTTTTATTAATTTTAATGTTAGAGATTTTCTGAATTTCTTGAAAGTGTTCTTATATAATATTTTCTCATTTGGAATCATTTTAGCGCATCACTCATTTAATAATGTGAAATAAAAAGTAATACAAGAGTTTTTCATTACTTGGGCGGGATGGGCCGGCCAACGCCAGGAGAGTAGCATGGTAACCTCGGTGCTGTACGGGCGCACGCAGTCACGTCTTCCCCGGACCTTCACCAGTTTTGTGTCTAATCTTGTAGTATATCAATAGTAAGTTTTTAATATGGAACCGTAAATATTTTTTGTATATGGAGAGAGTGCCGCACAGCAACCCAGTTCGTTTGTACACGTCTGGGACTTAACTTGTTCACGTAACTGCTATCGGCTTCGCGCCATTTTTGTCCATTTAAGTGCACTCCGACTATTAGGAGGTGATGTTCATTTAAGAGCCTCATTATGAGGGAACAAGTGAAATAAATTGCGATTGTCCAGAAAGTGCGGCGTCTAATTTATTTTTCGGGTCGCCTAACGAACCCATAACCTACAAATGTGTATCAGTAACGGCATGGGATGGCCGAAACAATACCTCGGCATTTAGTGCAAGTGTATAGAAGTAGTTTGGATAGCATATACTAGACAAGGCAGATGATGGATATAGTTTCACTGTGAATTACAACATCTACCAAGACATCAGCACATCTCGGCCAGGGAGAGGGGGGGGGGGGCGCATTTAGGCAATCGGCCCGCGACCCAATGCAATACTTCGTGCGCTACAATGAGGGGAGCACTGGTGCCCACTCGGACTTAACCTCCAACTGCCATCACCTTAACAACTCCCCAGATGGCAAAAACAATGGCACATTCAGTGGTTTGCCCAAGTGTGACTTGTAATGAGTAGAGGACTATTGCATACCTTAATGCGACTCAATAAATTAACTAAAATTCAACCAATTCCAAGCTAAACTCAAACATATTTATAATTCCCCATCAATTTTTTTGAGAGCAACTCAAAAATCAATCATATTTAGGGTCAAAATTAATATTAATTTTCAACCTGTGTTCACTCTTTGTTTGTGATTTTTTAAAGACTCATTTTCAAGCTAAATAATCATATTTTTTATGTAATTCCAAGAAATTACATACTTTTCTTGGCTTATTTTTTACTAATTGATTTGGCTTTCAAAATAAATGTAAATATTTGCCTTATTGACCATAATTTTAGCCACATTAACCCTGAAAATGGACTACTGATCAAAGAGTGAACAAAGAATGTTAAAAAAAATATATGTGTAATTGAGAATGAGGATTTGGGTCAAATTATCTTGATTTTAGGGGTGAGATTGACGACATGAATCACGTTTGAAGAAGAGATTGAAAAATCGATGCTTGAAAGTGAGAAATTTGCATGATTTTTAGTTAAATTATTGTGCTGCGCCAAAATCTGCAATAGCCTCCTATTGATTTATAAAAAATTTGTACATATAAACACAAGAGAAAGAAAAAAATTCCACTTAGATATTTAAAAAAATCATTTTTTATTCGTTAAAACAACTCAGCCAAATATCTAAAAATTTGCTTTAAAATATCGAAGCAATTACTTGTTTCTGTAAAACCGTTTACATTATCCATTTAATAAAATTAAACATGTGATATTTCCGTGATACTTCAGTGATATTTCCTTTCAAATAATCATAAATTAAATTTCGTTGGCTAATTAAAACAACATTACAAATTGTACCAGCCTCAGCAGTTTTTTTTTTACTAATTTTTATATTTGTTTTATCTTTAACTACTGCTGTTTTTCTATATAGGCAGTCAACAACATATATAGGTCTTCGTCCCCAAAATAAATAATAATTGATATCGCCATGATAGTTTGTATTTGGCTTATAATAAAGTTCATTATTTCTGTATATATTATCTAATTTTGTTTGTGAATTTCTAAAAGCATTAAAAGCAAGAAACATTTCAATACAAATATCATTGTCAATATCTAGATTCCAATTTTCTCTTGGAAAAATCTCATTCCTTCCATTTTTACCAAAATATTTCTCATGTTACAATGTTCAAACATTGAAGCATGCACATATTCTCAGCACAATTTTTTTTTATTAGTTTGGATATGCACGATTACAGAATTTTGCATTTCAAATTGCAAATTATTAAACTGATCTTTAATATAAATATTTTAAACAGTTGCCCCAGCAGGAACTTCTTTTTATAATAATTACCAACACTTAAAACTCATATGAATTTGAGGATTTTTATATATTTTTTCTTTAATTGCAATTTATGTGTTAAATTTGTATTCAACAATAGGCCACAAAATTTCTATTTTTTCAATAAAAATTTTACCTGGATCAGCATAATCTCTATCAATTGTAGTGCCATCTGCTTTCTTATTTTCTTAAACGAATAAACAATTGTTATCAGATGAATTTCGAAAAAAAAAAAAAAAAAAAAATGATTTTATAACCACCTGTCCAGTAAATTTCATTATTATCGTGAATAAACTCAAAAAAATATCTTAATGGATACATCATTTAATTTATATTATATCACTACCAACATATTTTACTCGAAATTTATTTTCAACTGGATTATCAACAGCCTCAATAATATCTCCGTGTATTGAAATTTCTACTCTATAAAACTGAAATGGAAAAAAAAATTAGGACAAACATCAATAATATCTAATTTGAGGTATTTTGCTTCATTTCCAACTTTATCTCTTTTTAGTAGGCAGTGTTCTTCCAATACATAAGCATCATTTGGAAAAGAAAAACCATCTCCTATGGGAATATCGAACTCGATTCTGTTATTGTAAATATTCAAATTCCCCCTCGTTTGATAAGTTGGGGAGGGGGGAAAGTTTGTCTCTCAAAACTCTCCATGCTTTTATAACTCATTTATGAGTAAAAAATAATTGTAATTGTTCCGTATTGCGTATCGTAATGGGAAAACCATACAAACATTCAGTGTGTACTATAAAGTATCCATCCGAATTGTTTACTTTGCAGTCTAGTGCTGTATCGCGTATCTGGCAAAGTTCCATTTAGTGTATCCAAATTCGGCAACTATTGTTTCGTATCATGTATCCAAGCAATTTTTTCGCAAGTTTTCTCTCGCGAATTGCAAATGGTGTGCGCGGGATGTAAAATTACAATGTTGAACCTCAGGAAAGTTATTCATTCCTCGCCAGACATAAACATGTTTCTCATCGAGCACAACTTTCACAAATCGACGATACAGTGCGAAAAATGCGGGGAAGGCAAAGCGAATTTGGTGGAAAATAGGGGCTTGTTTTCTGGTGCCGACGGTGAACGGAGGGCGGTACTAAATGCAACTTTAAAGTGTCGGCGAGACAGGGCAGTTTTATGGGAGATTCAAACTTTTCTCTGGGCAAGATAGTCGAGTAGTGTTTGCTCTGGTGCCTGATCAAATACTCTCGACATCAGACTATAGTGAACTAACTTTTGTGCTCGGGAAAGACGGTCGTAGCCTGTTCGAGTTTCTGCCGTCAAGTGTGAATAGACTGGGTGTTGATGTACAGTAAATGCATCGGCGGGCTGGGCAAAGTGGTCGAGATCGACGAGTCAAAATTGGGCAAACGCAAGAACCGCAAAGGACGTAAAGTTCTCGGCCAGTCTGTTTTCGGTGCCGATGGAAAAGAGGAACACGGCGACCCTGACCAAAATCTCGCGAGTGGATCGCTCCGGGCAGAATGATAATTTCAGACTGCTGGCATGTTTACAGCAACTTGGACATTCACGGCTACCATCACATGCATGTGAATCACAGGAGGGAATTTGTGTGCAGCGAAAAGAGCGGAATGATAACACTCGTAACACGCTAAAGATGAAGAGGGGCGGAATGTTGAGGGTGTCACACTCAAAACATTGATCGAAGTTGGTGTTCTGAGCGATACAGCATTCCCTGCTTTGGCCAACGGAAAAAATCTTAGGTCGGCTACCTGATCGAGTACGTCTGGAAAAAGAATCATCGGTACGGGGAACGACTGCACGCTTTTCTGATTCATGCCACCGATATGCACCTTCGCAATCGGCGCAGAGGAGAAGGCGGTGAAGGCTATCCTAATTTCGACAGGTTTCTGTTTATTACGGTTGTTATTAATTTGCAGGCATGAGCGAGATTGAGTTGCTGTTGCAGTTGCAGTTTTTAAAAGGTTAATTGAATTGCTGTTGCCATTGTAGTATAAAATTAAAGTGTGATTAACTTGCTGTTTTTTTCAGTTTAAATTAATGTTAAATTAAGTTGTTTTGATTCAAGTTAGAATTAATGTTTAATTGAGTTCCTGTTTTATTCAAGTTTAAATTAATGTTTAATTGAGTTGCTGTTTGATTCAAATGAAGTTAATGTTTAATTGAGTTTCTGTTCGATTAAAATTAAAACTAATGTTTAATTGAGTTGCTGTTTGATTAAAATTAAAACTAATGTTTAATTGAGTTGCTGTTTGATTAAAATTTAAAACTAATGTTTAATTGAGTTGCTGTTTGTTTCAAATTAAAATTAATGTTTAATTGAGTTGCTGTTTGATTTAATTTGCAGGTGCGAATGAGACAGTGTAGCTGTTTGTTTCAGTTTAAAAAAACAATGTTTGAATGACTTGCTATTTGTTTTGGTTTAAAAAAAGTTTTAATGACTTGCTGTTTGTTTCAGTTTAAAAAAAAAAATGTTTGATTTATGTATTGTTTGTGTTAACATTCATTCACGTTCTGGAAAAAAGCCTAAAATAATCGAGTATGTCATGATGGGTCCGCCGGGCAACGACGGGTGTACTTGCATCTGTTGCATCCGTAAAACTTGGATCTGCCAGTTTCAATTATTGAGGTTAATTGTTTTTTTTTTTCTTTCAAATATTACATTCATTCCTGATCCCGAAAAGACATAGCGCGGTCGTGCCTGTCATGACCGGTTCAGCCGGCAGTAGATGCAATTGCATACACTATTGTTTTCGCGAACTTTGGACCTGCCAGTTTCGAATGTTGAGGTAAAAAAAAGTGATTGAGTATATATAAAACATTAAAATCTGTATGGTTAAATTCACGATTTTGGTGTACCAATTTAGTGATTGCGTATATATAAATCATTAAAATCTATATGGCTAAATTTATAAAAAGTAGAATTTTTAAATGTATCTTGTTTTACTGTACCCTTTTAGTGATTGAGTACATGTGAATATTTACATAATAAATGGTTAAAATTATTTTTAAAATGCTAATAATTATTTAACATTCTCTTTAAAATAAATAAAAAAATTATGCATCGGCAATCGCGTTTATTTAAACAGGACGAGGAAAAGGCGAAAAAATTAACTTTTTGGATATGCCATAGGAAACTTTCAACAATAGTTGCTTTTGGCACCTCTGCATTCACTGGCTCTCACTGTGTCTTCACTGGCTCTCACGGTATCTCTGCTGGCTCTTATGGTGTCTTCACTCTGTAGTTTGCAGAGAGCGAGTGTGATCCCTTGGTTCAATCGTCTCGCTTTTATACATGCACTTAAATTTTTTTTATTGCCTGAGAAGGAATGTGTGTGGGTTTTTTTTTTTTTTTTTTTCTAGCCGAGAAGGAATGTTAGTTTCTTTATATGGTATCGTAAATTTTACCGACCTTGATAAATCGAATATAAAGATTTTTTTGTTTGACTTTCCCATTCACGATTAATTTCAGATGCAAAAAAAAAATGTCTAGGATCTATTAGCACGATCTTGTCAATTAAATGAGCATAGTGTGAAAAAAAATTAAGCTTAGATTTATGCAAAATGTTAAAATGTAATGCCGCTTGTTTTATTCCTGCAATCATTATGCAAGTTTCAATGCAAACTTTTTACTTTTTAACTTTCAAAACATTTTCATGTAAACGACAGATGGACTCATGAGAGAGCAGTTTGACTCACGCTCTTGACCTCAGCAGTCGGGTAATCGGAGTTAGTTCTTGTTTTTTCAAAGTTACCAAATAACGCAGCGACCACTGATGAAACATATTTCATTTTAACATTCGCTTATTATTTTTCAAATTTCAAAATAGTTTTGGCATTAGTGACGAAAGTGATTGAAAACACTTTGAGGTTTCTGGATGCCTCGGGAGATATAATCACGATTCGTTTGTTACCGTACCCGTAAACTAATTCGATTCAATTTTTAAAAGTCTATTCAATGTAAAATTGTTTGTAAATTAGCGGTTGGTCGAGTAAAATTTTGTAATTTATTTCATTGACATCCAACGAACCCTTGATTTGGCCATCTTCATTATCGTTTAGACGAACCGTGAATATAGTTTGTGAATGTTCGTCCAAAAGGTAGGAAATTGTATTATATGCTCCGAAATTTAACCATTTCAAATTCTTAAATATTAACCAAGTAAATACTATTCTGGGAATAATCATAGTGTATCTCTTTGCCATTTTAAAACGAATCATGCTTGCCTCTCCCGGCTTGATGATTGATGACAGTATAGATTATATTTTTTCGTCGGTTAAACTAGATTCGTTCGTATTTGTAAAATCATCGGTTTCATCATAGTAAATTCATGTTCCAACGATGCGGTCGTGGTGGAGATGTAGTTTTTTCTTTCCAATCCACCGCCCTCCACGTCCAATTCTTTTATAGAGGTGTCAAAATTGTGGTGTTTTTCCAAATGTATATACCGAGTGGAATTACAATAATTAAACTAACTATGGGTAGACCCAATCCAACGTAGAGTTGTTTATTTCCTTTATTCATAGTTCTTATCTATATATTTGCAAACGATAGTGAAAAACTCAAAATTTCATAGAGCGATTGTCGGGTGCCATGACGAGCGAGCTCGGATCGCAAATGATTGTGGGCAAACCATAAAATACTTGCTGCGGCGATGTTTGAATGGCGTTTTCATCGTATTTTATCGACAGGTAAGTGAGGAATACAGGAATTATTTCTAAAAGTTGAGAACAACTCAAGGTAGCGATAAGAGATGCCATAGATTTACATATTTTTTGGTGATCGTTTGTCTTTGGTAAGCCCTCCCATGATGTCTCTACATCAGCCAATATGTCTTCGCAGTAATTTGAAAAGAAATTAATTTTTTTCACGTGATTGAATATCTTTTCGTACATGTGTCGTACAAAACCAACTTTATTCCTAAGCCCCTCAATTTGAAATGATAGATAATTATCTTTGTATAGTAATTTTGTCAACCGTTTAATATTTTCTTTTTCTGCCTGGTTGTTCGTCTCTCAAAAATGTTTTATAATTTTCGTGAGTGACGTGTGTGCCCAAACAATTTTCTTGAATAGTATACTGGTTAAGATATAGAAAATTTAAACAATGGGTTAATTGCGAAATATAAAAATTTTTTTTTTTGGGAAGCGAGTTTATCACGTCCAGTCACTAACGAACATATATTTAAGCCTTTTAACCTCAATATGGAATCGTAAAAATATTTGTTATTTATGACTGTCAGATGTAAAAAAATCCAAGTACAGCGGCGGATTTAGTTTTATAAATTCAACTGATTCCATAAATTCGAAATATGTTATGTTTTTATTTAATTTTCTCTGTGCTTTTAATTTTAACAGCTCTCTAATTGCAAAGATAAAATCACAAGGTATTTCTGCTTTTTTTTTTCATAGCGTAATATTAATTTACTTAATTACCGGCAGCTGCAGCTCCTGAATTACTAGCACCTCCGAAATATGTACTCGCACAAAATTGTATATTCACCGAGCCTTTGATTTTACTTTTAAATCTCCATAAAACAAACCCTAAAATTCCAATTAATAAAATAGATCCTGTAATGGTAAATGTGTATATTTGCTGTTTTTTATTCATTGTCTTATATACAAATACAACATGTAAAAAAATGTTTCACATGAAGTTGGGAAAAGTATGATAAAAAGGATAAGACAGAAAATCACAACATGTTAGAAAAAAAAAAATTTATTCATCAATGTATTTACAATATTTACAAAAAAAAGTATTTACACTTGAATAAACTAAAATTTATTCTTGTTTGTTGTTCTGGATAAGACTACATAAATTTCTTCTAGCATACATCCTATCAAATTTGCATAAATTTCATAATCAATTGTTAATCCTATACTGCTCTGAACTGTATTTCCACACTTCATTTGAAGCTGAAAACCATATAACAAGAGTTTACTGTTTTTAGTAGCTTCACAAGCATTTTGAAAGGCAAATTTATCTATCGCATAGAGATTCATCTTGAAGAAACATTTTCGTATTAGAAAGAGTTTGTTTTTCTCCTCGTCACACATGAATATTTCGTCTCCAACACGCCCCAAATAATATAAAACTTCATCGATGCATACTCCATGGCCATGAATTAAACTGTGCTAGGGAACACCAACAGTTGGCAGCAAGTAGGCAGGTTTGAGGTTTTCAATCTTCTCCGCTATCAATGTTTTTTTTTTTTATCGTTCGAAAAGAAAATCGGAGTGAATCGGGGACGATTCTTGAAAATATTCTGTTTGTTCATCTCAGTCACGTCAAGCCGGCAGCTACGTTCCTTTAGAATTTTTTTTATTTGAGAGAGAACAGCAATCAACACACTGAATTGAAATAGTGTGCTTCGATATTTGTAAAGTCAAATAAAAGAAATACAGCAAATTTTGCCAAGTTTTCCTGCACCCAGTTGATAATCTCTTTTGTGTTGATTACCAAACGTAAAGCCGTTTTGATTTTTGGCTCAATCACAGTTGCTAACATCTCTACCAGATACTCAAAATCCAGATTGAAACATCTCATGTTACGATTGTGTACGTCGAAATGACGTGTAAGCAGTATCTTCCAATTCGGAGCGGTATTTAAAGTTGTCAGAAATTCCTGGTATGTCAAATCCATGTTCGTAAACTGTGTGGTTAGGAAAAAATTATCAACGCATAGTTCGCGTATAAGCGATATGTCATTGGGTTTGTGTGTCATAAACGGTTTTAGCTGAAACTGATCGCCACAAAATGCAATCAACAGTTTACTAAAAGTGTACTTCACCATTTGGAAAAATTCAACTATAAATTTTGCTAGACATGCGCTGATCATACTGTATTCGTCAACAAACAAAACGATGGGTGCATCGAAGGAAATTGAATAGTCATTGTTACATTCCACAAAAAACGAAGCTGTGTTGTATCCGAGATCGCAAAACTTGCTCAATTCTTTTACCACTGCAGATATTTTGTCAAGATCAATCAGTGGCAATAGCTGCATGAAGTTCAAATATTTGTAGTAACTGAATTAGGAGACTTGATAATGTCAAACCATTTGTTGTATCATCTGTCGAAATATTTCGCAATGGAATGTGTTGCGGGTCGTTAAAAAAACTCTGTATTTTTCTTATAAAAAATATGCAATGTGTAGATTTCTCACTGCCAGCAGGACCATTTAACGTTATGTATTTAAGTGTAGCCAAATCACCATCATTCTCATCGAGCCATGTAAATAAAGTTGTTTTAACAAGTTCTTGTCCCATTGAAAGAGTTAACTTTGCCGACGTAAAATTTGTCGTTACTTCCACAGCTTTCGGTTCGGAATTCGATGAATATACAAGGGTAATAAACTTGTCCTCGAGATTTTCACACAGAAATTTTTGCGCCCATCAACATATTTCATTACTATTCGACACATCTCTAAAACATAAACTCCAGTCTCGTTTAGCCGGAAGGCAATACTTCACTAGTAATTTATACTTAACGATTTTTCCAAGTGATTAGTGAAATGGGGGCTTTTTTTATTTAATTTTTGCTGAGGAGATTTTAGAGGACCTCAATGGTATGTGGAAACACAGTGTGTGATATTTTCAAATTAGCCAAGAATCGACAATTACATCACACAAAGTACTCACCTGATGAACTCTATGACTTGTTACTTCTACCCACACGGGACGAAGAACAAATGCCGATTAAAAAAGTTTCTCAATTTAGCTATTATAATATTTAATAAAAGGTAGACATTTGTATAAAAGTCGCCATTACTAATAAAATAACTGATACAATAAATAAATGTATTGTTTTATTTGTGAAAAATACAGTTATTACCGAGATTAGTATCGAAACCCCCCAGCAAATACAATCCTCTATCGATCATGTTTATTCGAGAGTTTATTTTAGATGTGTAGAGTGTAAAGTCCAAAACTTGAACTGAATTTTGTGCACTTAAAAGTTTTCATTTGATTTGACAACATCGTATTATCATCATTGCCACCCATATTGTTCCAATCGATATGAGATCCATTTGAGGGCCAGTAGGTATTGTAAACTAAATTGCAATAATGTTTTAAAATCGTCATATTTTACTACTTTAGTAGGATTAATACCAGTAATAGGTGGATTAAATATGGCATCTTTTTTTTTGAAAAGGCTGCAAATTTACTGGTGTCAGCATCATTATCCATAGAGGATGTTTGCATAGAAACACGATTCGCTTAATTGACATCTCCTTCGTGCGCATTCTTCCGCATCATCACAAACATGATCAGGGTATATTCCATCGTTCGATAACCCTAAATATTTTGTTATAATTCCAATTCCAGCTTTGATATATCATCTATGTAATATTGACCTTGTAGGTTTTGCAAGTTGAATGGATCGAATATGGTCAAAAACACATCGGCGACTGCAGTCATAATCAATACAATAAGCCCGGTAATGTATTTACAATTACCTTGTTTTTTCATGTCCTTTTTTCTCCAGTTTGTCACTGTTACCATTTACGAGCGAATCTATGTAATTAATGCTATAATTTGCCGCTACATAGTTTATTTGAAACGAGCTTGTCTGACTAATTTCAAAATTATTTAAATTGTTTACCGAATTATTAAAAACTTCAAGCATTTGTTGCAAAGTCTGTAAGAAACCGACACTTTTTTACATCATTTATATTTTGTATGGTTTTATTAATCGTGTCGCATAAAATTTTAAAATTAGTAGACCTGTCAAAAGCATTGCCACTATTTTCGTATTCATTTCAAGAAAAGTGATTATTTTTCCCATTAACCCTTATATTTTCTTATCCCTTGACTCATAAGATGTTGTGAAATGGAAAAGGAAACTTTTTTTTTTCAAGTATTATTAGTGTTGGTATACCTTACCATTTTGAAAATATTGACCAATATAGTAATAAGTAAACGACTAATGTACAAAAAAAACATGGATTATCCCAAATTGCATGCAAATTCTATCTATTAGTAATAACGAAAAAGCAATTTTTGTCAATGCAGTTTCATTTGTGTCCAACGATTCGCCAACTTTGAACGCACCATTTGGTTTTTTGCAAGATGATCCCAAAGAGTGTTTGAATATGAAACGAGAAAACGATACGGTGGAAACTTACAATGATTTGACTAGGATAATTTCAATCATAGACAATTTGCAAAAAGCCTCTGCGACTAATTTGTGGGATGGTTTCTTATGCACCAATCTGAAAGACATTCTAAACAGCATCTGTAACGATGTTTTGACAATTACAAAAAAATATTTCGCGAGTAAAATAATACCATATGTAAAATCTTACATCATCGTCAAAGGGTAATTAATGAGCAGATTTTTAACCATGCCTTATTTGAACAACCAGAATTTAGTGTTGAACATTTAAGTGGACGGGGCTGTGCAGTTATTGCGTAGTTCTCTAACTTGCTTTGCTCTCATCCAACCGAAAATCTCCATTCACCATTCACTAGATACGTCTTCGTCCCGAGACTATCTTTTCGAGCTGAATTGTAAAATCCAAATGGTCCAACGACATCCACGACGAGATACCGCAAAATATCATTCCTACCATATATTTAATCCGCAAGAATTTGGATTGTCTGTGTTGCAGCAGTAATATTTTCAACGAAACACCATCGTAGACCAATTGCTAAACCACATTCAAAACAACATTGGAGACATTTGGAAGAATAAGGCCAACCACATACACATGTTCCTGCTAACTCTAACATATTCGATTTTAAATACGAGATTCAATCTCGTCTACCTGGACTTTTCAGCCAACTCGCAAGATTTGTGCATCCCGAAACTCTTTGTGAAATACAACGCGGCCGATGCAAGGATAAATAACCAGTCCAATATCACAATATCTGTGAAAATATGAACATCACACCCAAAGTCTTGAAATAGGGTAAAACTTCTTCCTCTCTCGTCTCATCTTCCTGTGATAAAAAGGCTTGTAGTTTTGCAATGGGTGGAAATGCAAAGAAAAATATGGCAATCAAGGAAATGCTTTTCCAAATGGAAGCCCACGACCAGTATAGGGGCGTTTATATTTTTAATTTGTTTTTAAACTGTGATGTTTCAAACGAACCTGATATCTGCGATGATAATAGGGCCGATTCGGATGATGGCTATGTGGGTAACGACTAAAGTTCATCTCTATAGGTGGGGAAACCCATGTATGAAGACACTATACAGCAACAGACGAATAATTTCAACATGTTTCACAGGTTCATGTGTCACTCGTACACAGACACCATACATTAATCGGCAATTATCAATTCTTTGGGAAAATTGTGGCGTTCCTCCCCGAATCAGGTTTTATTTGTGGATACAACGTTCAGTGTCTTGATGTATAGGATTTGCCTTCACATATATCAGAGACGGAGAGATCGTCCTTGCCAAATACCTCGACGGTACTCAGTAGATGGCTAGAGGGTGAAAATTGTGATGCGATGGACATCAGTGGATTGTGAGAGAATGAAGATGGTGATGTTGCCACCGCTGTCATCAATGTTCCTGTTCCTGTTGTAGATGATGAAGTTCATGCGATTTGCCTCGTCGATTTTCAAGGTTTTGAAATTCTTCAAACATATTACGTAATAGAGTTGGCTATTTTCGACATTGATAGAAATTGCATACAACACTACATTCTTGGACCTCTGTGTAAGCTAACTAGTTTCAGTGATGCGATCAAGTCAATCATCCGAAATTCGATTTTACATGTGCATGGAATATGCTAGACTGAAGGGTGGGTACCTTATAAGTGTGCGTTGAGTATAGTGAAAAAATGCTGAGGAGTTACAAACATAACTACACTTCGAGTGTGGAATAATACAAGATTTTGCGCAGTCAATTTCTGCCCCCATACCTATTCACCAACTCGATCCACGATCTCGAAAACTGTATACCAAATTTTCTAAAGGAAGCGAAGGATGCAGTTGACTCGGTACTTTTCTCACAATGTGTCACCCATCGTGGAAAATGTGTGTATTTTTGAATATGTTATATTAAAGAAGAGTATACGTCTGTAAAGTGTGTTTTTGTATGTAATTTTGTATATAAGGTCCAATCATGATCCTAAATAAAGAAAAAATAATCGAATACATTGATGCAATTTTGGATTCTCAAAAACAAATCCTACCTTAAACAATGATTCCTATTCCACTGAAATATATAATAAACTCTTGCATTATATGCAAGATAGAGAAATATTGTATGTATATATATATATATATATATATATATATATATGTAGATCTTAACACGTCTCGCACATCATCACGATTGTCAAAACAGTACACGCCAGTGCGATTGAGTTTATGTTCTGCTTTCCGATGATACTATTCGGCCTTTCTTTCACATTCGAGTGCCAACTGTCTTCCTTGTTCAGCTTTCTCAGCTTTCTGATGTTTTTATTCAGCTTTTATTTAGTGTTCCAATGCTTATTTTTATTCCAACATGTACATTAATGTAGTCTGTTGATCGACCAACATACTGTTTTTCCTTTGAAGTAATCTGAATTGATGTCTTTCGAAATACACATTCTATTCTCGATATTTCAATAATGAATTTTCCATCAATGATATTAATATATTTAATTCAATCGACTTTTTAAGCCCAATCCACATCAATAAAATTTCAAAATTTATAACATTCATTACATAGTACCATTTCCTTGGAAAATGTTCGTCGCAAATTTCTTCTTGTAAAATCCATTGTACAAGTGATTGACTACATTTTCGTGGGTGCACTAACCACCCAAGATGAAATTTGCATACTGGTTTCGTTTGAAAAACTTGAATGCACATCGGGTCAATTTTATTAAATATTTGCTCTCGATGTAGCGAACGAGCAATGACAACACGCTCGTTACATAACCGCAATTCAACATCTCCGATAAAACAAAGACAAACCTGTCGTAATTTCCTTTAAACATATCCGATGATGCAGGTCCACATAACCATTCATCGCCATATTCTTTGTCTCTACTTCGTTTCGAGCAATATTTGGAATATTAATTTTTGTGCTTATCTTGCCATTGCTGTTGTTGCTTACGCAAAACCCACTTGTTTCGCCATTCATTTACTTCAACAATGATGTTTATGTTTTTAATTTCGAAATAATTTATTTGCAATAACATGTGTTAAAAGTTTAGGCCAAGAAAAAAAATTTGAATCTTCAGCCAATGAACCATCTATGAGTGCATTCATGAAATTTTCCTTGCAATGATCAAAACCAATGTCGGGTTGTCGTATTGCCTCCTCAAAATAATCAATAACATACAATTGATTTGTACTAAAGGGGTAAAATTCATGATCATAAAAAGGAACCTGATGTTCTGCATTTCCCAATGTGTACTCGGAAAATATGACATTGGATGAAATGTCCAGGTTTTCCACATTAAACAAAGAGTTCTCCAACTGGTTGGTCTCAAACTGAAAATTTGTTTCGATCGTGCTGACTCTATACAATTCGCACATCTCGGTAATTACACTCTCATCGTCACTTCCACTTGGAGCACAAGGTAACATAATAATTCTAATCATATATATTAAAATAATATTTTATAATAAAATATCTATTATTATTATTACTCCATTCCTTCTGCTCTGGGAGGAAGAGTGATGTTTCTATATTCAGCTTTTGCTATCGACTGACGTCCTTTTTCCAGATTTCGCCCACCATATAAGCCAAACCAATAGGAGGATAAGTGAGGGAAAGTAAAATATTGCACTCTGATTGGTTGTTGATGTAGCAGAAGGAGGGTACTAACTTATCCAATCATTGGCTTGGATTATGACGTCACATGAAGGTATGTGTTGTAACCACAGTTGTTACTTTAGAGAAAAATTAAAAGTGTGTGTGTGTGTGTGTTGTAACCACACTTGTTTACTTTCGAGAGTTTACATGAGGTTTACATCAATATCAAATCATTGGCTTGGATTATGACATCATACAAAAGTGTGTGTTGTAACAGAAGTTGTTTACTTTCTAGAAAAATTGCAAAGAATGTGTGTTGTAATCACCATTGTTTAGTTCCGAGATAAGTTAGTGTTATTTAATTCAGAGAAAATTGATGAATGTATATGCGGCTCTTCACATTCCTTCCCCCCCCCCCCACTCTTACTTTTATCAACCAATCATGTTGCAGTATTTCATTTCCCCTCCCTTCCCCCTTATTACACTTTGGACTATGTGGCGGCAGAATCTGGAAAAAGGACATCAGTAAACGATGAGAGCTAAAGATGTAAATATCACTCTTCCTCTCAGAGCAGAAGGAAAGAAGTAAGTATAATAATAATAAATATATCTTATGAAATATTAAATTTTATAAGGTATGTATGTATATATGTATAAAATATGTGAGGCATTTATTAGATTATTACAGTTGTTTATAATAAAATAAGATATGTTTATAATGAAATAAGATATCATAAACACTGATTTATTCAAAAAATTTGCTTTGAATAATGTAGATCGTAAATCACAAGATAGTAAGTGCTAACATATAAATAATTATTGGTGGTTTACAACCAAAATACTTTCTCTTGAAAATAATTGAGTGAAAGTTAATATATTGATATCATTACAATCCACAAGTAACACAACAGTATCTAGTTTGTTGTCCGTCACTTATTGTATAATCTTGATATTATTAATAACAGAGAAAAATTCTTGTTCGTATGCTTGCAGCAAAACAGCAAAATGGTCTTGAAAAAAATCTTCAGGTATGTAACAACCAAATTTATGGGTGCTCTCTCTTATCGGCATACATGCGAATTTATTTCACCTCAGTGCAAACAAAAATTACACATATTTATGTGTAATACAGCATATATTCAACCCAATTATAATATAGTAAATGTCATAAGCAAATTTGATACACTTGATGATGTGAAGCTTCCATATTTTAATTTAGGGTTTAAAATAAAAATAAGAACAAATATATTAAAAGTTACATTTATTTTTGTTATATTTACATATAAAATACAATACACTACAATTTACAATTGTTACATTGTTATTCCTCCACTATACAGGTTTATGAGAATGTATTTTCCTTCTGTCGAATTGGTACACATCCTCTTATTGTCTTGTGTTCGAAACTTTTCCACAGAATACCGAATATTGTTAATAAGATTGATATGATTCCCGTGGTCAAAAAACTTTTCAGTTAAGAGACAGAAAAAATACAGTGAAGGAAATACACTTCCATCGTCGATTGGAAATAATTTTTACCCTTGCCATAGGAAATTACCAAATCCAAAATTTTGTTCTTGCTCTTGTCCAAATTCATTCTTCTTTGATGACTTGCTCCTGCTGCACCAAAAATTAAAGATCATCAATTGCCTTCACAATGGATGAATCTTCTGTTGTACTTGATGTTGGTTAACAAAATGGCAATGTCTTTGCGTAGATGTTTGTTAAGGAAAACAGTAAACCTGCTGCAAAGAATATCTTTGATCTTGTTGGTGCCATCCTTCTCACTCCACTGCAAGTTTTGTTATGCCGGCTACTGAAACTGCCCACGTATTTATAGTTGGGAGTGTGTTACAAATAAAACAAACACCAAAAACACTACAAGCTGTGTCTTTTTTTTTAGCATGCTCTTCAACTCGGCATCAACTTTTTAAAACTGTTTTATTTTATTTTCATCATGTTTGAACAGATTCAAAATGTAAAATTAATAGGAATAAGCACTAAAAAAATTTTTTATGATGTAAACTGGTTCACAATCCCGCCATAGCGCCGCATCGGTTGAGTCTTCCGGTGCAAACACGTCTGTCGTTGTTTGCAAGATTTGATTGTCTAAATTGTAATTTGCATCCTCTGAATTCGATTTTGAGAAGCTATATAGGTATACATTGATAAAAAAAGTAAAAGAAGACAAAAAAGACTGACAAATAGAGGGAGATGGGGAAAGTAAAAAAAAAAAGAAATATCCTATGATGCCAGGCATAAAAGACTGTGTATTGCTGCTAATGCTACCACAGTTACTGAGGCACTCATACCTTGAACTTCAAGAGTCAGCACAGTCTAGTGAGTCTGGAAGTATGGATTCAAAATGGTATGCTAGTAAAGACTATGTAAAAGAGTTTATTCATGTATATAAAAAACACAAAGCTCTTTGAAACAGAGATAAACATGCATATAAATACACAAATGCAAGGTACAAGGGATTTCGACAATTACTTGCATTTACCACTGTGTATGAGGAATATGATGTAGATAAATACACCATCAATAGACGGATAAAGACTTTCTGGGATGCCTACATAAGGGCATTAATGGATGAAGATAAAATATGCAAGTAAGTATGGTTGTGTTTGTAAACCAACAAAGTGGTACTTTAATCGGATGAGATTAATTCAATCTAAAGAACAGGGAAAGGCTAATTCGAACACAATGGGGGTGGAAGATGTGGGGTGTGTGGCTGTGAACAACACATCCATCAAACATGGAATGATGAATGACAACACCATCTATTTTCCAATCTCAGTCAATGATGAGGTAGTGGACAACACCATCAAGACATCAGTTAAAGATAATACAGTCAACACATTAGTCAAATCTGAGGCAGTGGAAGCTATGGTGATGGAACACATACTGGGAGATTGGTGACAATGTAGTCAACAGGGAGATGGAGATGATGGTTCAAACAGATGGCAATGCAGTCAACACATCATTCAACAGTGAGGTTGTTGAAAATGCAGTCAACACATCTGTCAACAACAGTAAGGTTGGTGAAAATGCAGTCACCACATCAGTCAACAGTAGGATTGGTGAAAATGCAGTCAACATGTCTGTCAACAACAGTGACATTGGTGAAAATGCAGTCAACACATCAGTCAACATTGAGGTTGGTACGAATGCAGTCAACACACCTGTCAACAGTGAGGTTAGTACAAATGAAGTCAGCACATTTGTCAACAGCAGGGTTTTACGAATGCAGTCAGCACATCTGTCAACAGTGGGGTTGGTGACACCAGAGTTAACAAGTCTGTCAAGAGCAAGGTTGGTGACAGTGCAGTCAACACAGCCATCAACAGTGAGGTTGGTGACAACACAATAGACTCATTCCTCAACAGCAAGGCTATGAACAATGCAGTCAATGTATTCTTCAACAGTGAGGTTGGGAACAACGCAGTCGACACAACCAACACATCCGTAAGTCGTGTATCTAACATATCTTTTAGTGATATAATCAATATGTCCATCAATAGCGAGGTTTTCGACATATCTGTTTTTTGTTATGAAATTAAAAAAAAAAAACTAATATGAATGGAACCTTCACAGAGGAGTTACTCAAAATCAATTATCAACTATGTACTAGATGTGGGTTTGTCTAAGGGGTGGTCAAGCCGAGCCAGATGTAGATTTGTATTTTTAAAAATAACCTCATATGTATATAATTTTTATAAAATCAAATAAAACAAATAAAAAAAGTATTTAAATTTTTTTACAATTAATTTCCACATCATCTATGAATCACTTATCGTAAATGGCACATTCAATAAATTATTTTGGAAATATTCCATTTGCAATATCTAAATGCACTTTGTGTTCTGTTAGATAAAATTCATAACTTTAAAACCATTTTTTAAAACAATTCTTTGACTGTTTTCGTGTATGTTTTTATGGAAGTCTGAAGCATGGCGGCATTGAAAATGGTATGTAAGACTTTTACGTAATTGAGTAGATATTTATCATGATGAATCTGATATATTTTGGGCTGTGACATGTTGTTTAATTTTTGTCTCAGTAGTAATTTGGAATACATTTCCAAAGTCAAGTACTGATCTGCCTGACAGTCTTCGGAATCGTACAAGAGCACCGTTTTCTTACGGCTGAAGTAGAAAGAACCGAGACCATCAATGTACCTTTGACGTGCAGATGAGTTTTTCAGCCTAATCAACTTTACATTTTTGTATGATTCCATCTGGTCTACCAGATAGAGGTAGCTGTAAATGGCAAACAATACATTTTCGAAATTGAGGAATTTATCCATTTTTTAACAGTTGGTTACTTTGGTCATATTCACAAAGAAGAAGGCAAATGCAGCAACATAGTTGTGGATTCGTTTCACGAAACGCGATGCATTGTGCTCGTAACCTTAATGAACAATAGAACAGAGTTCCAACACATCTTGGTTTGGATTACAGCAAAATACACAGTAATCCATCAGTGTCAAATGCAGGTACTTTTCCTTCACTAGTGAAATAGATGCAACTATCTCAATGCCTTCGAGAACGATGTCCTTTCCATCAATTATGTTTAATACCTCGTTTATGAGTTCGATAAACCTGTTACTGTCCGATTTCAAAATATCTTTAAATTGATACCCATCTGCATCTGCGTCAAAGACCATTTCGCGATACTCTTGTGGAATTTTGTGAACAACCGCATGAAGTTTCGTCTCATCATTCACAATCAATTTTTTATTTGCTTCCAGATTAGAGTGGGTATCGTAGGCATCTTGGCGAATGAAATATACCAAACAGCATGAGCTCCTCTTCCATCAGGTTGTTTATCGTTTATTTGTGATTGTGAATTGCGTGCAGTAGATACAGTATGGGTATAACTCGACATAAATGTATGAGAAGTTTCCGTGTAAAAAATGCTGTGCCTATGGCTATGGGAATGCCGACAAACATGAAAGACGGAGTGCCAAAAAAACCCATAGGTCGAATTGGCCGTAATTTTAAGCTAAAGTTGCTTCACATCCAACACCGAGTACTCTAGATTCATGTCATGAATCCTCTCTTCAGGGAGTTCTTTTTTTTTCTTTTTTTTTTTTTTCTTTTATGACATTAGAGATTTCATTTGTTTCTTTACAGTTTTCGTATGGCCGAGTAAAGACTCTATAAAGTTTATGGTGAATGGGGTTTTCAGATGTGAGAGTAAACGAATCAGAATGGGACTATCGCCAGCAAATGTCTCTAGTTCCATGACGGAAAGTATTGTCTTCCTGATAGGCTGGGCAGAATACACCAGGTTCATGTATTCCGAACAAGTTTGGTTTTCATCTTCCATCACGTACAGAGCAATCACATCATTCCTCACATGTCATCGAACGCGTCGCAGGATATGGGAGCATTTTCAAACACTAGAGTCAATGCATTGGAGTAGCAGCAGCCAATTGTTGATCTGGAAAGTCGTTTGTTGATGATGATGTTTGGGTAGACACTATTGACGATATATTGAATAACTTTCCACAAAAGATAGTTGTTTGCAAATACCATGGCTCTGGGATATTCTTTTTTCGTATACTTTAACTTTGGTTTGCTGTAAATTTGTTTAACATCTATCGCCGGCGTTATTTCGGCGAGCAACAAACATTTCAGAATGGGCATGGCCAATAAAACTGAATAATTGCTCTGGTATCCCGGTAACATACCAAAGGATAGTGTATGATACAGGAATGTGTTCACAATCTGGCGAGAAATGGCACTCATCGAATTGTCTTCGAGACCGTAGTTAAGAAATTTGCTAATTGGTTGGTGAAAATTGCCAAATTAAATTTGGTGTAAAGTCCGACCACGGCCACACAATCCCTCTCGTCGTAAATTGCAGCCTGTTCAATGCAATATATAACAATAGAGTCTGCATTTGTTTCATCCATAAGTTTATGCCAAACACTACCACCAATGTTCTTGGTGTGGTGCACTTGCATGTTTGTGTACTGAGCGTTCAAGGCATAAAAAATATTTTTGTTGTAGGTCTCGATGTGAAAGATATTTCTCATGCACTTTGACTAAAGTCACGGTCTGTGATGGTTTCATCTAGACTATAATAAATTCGCTTAAGCACAGAGTTCAAATCGATTTTACTAAACTTTTGGCTCAGATAGTTTTTTGACAAGTTCCCCAAGGACAAATTCCCACTCGCCAATGCATCTTTTTCCAAGATTGCCAATATATCGAATATGATACCATCGCAGTGAAAACGAATGAGTGAAGCCGTAGCTGATTTTCCGAGGGTTGCAAATGCCTTTATTTCACATTACATATTGAGCACTCACAAGCGAGTCAATAGGAATTTAAAATCATATTCGATAATGTTGTGGCCAACAAAATAATGTGGGTAATTTTGGTATCCTGTTAGCATTTTCAGCAAGTATCCCTGACTATACCAAAAGAGAAAATTAGTAATAATATCCTCTTCGTGTGAGCAACCTTTAATCCAATTGCATTTCACGGGCAGTCTTTTGTATTTCTTCCTCATTTCCATGTCGAAATCATCGGGCATGCCACGAAATTTTAGGTACGAAATTATACTAACCTCGACATCCGAATACTCGCAATAAAGCACAAACATGAGCAGTTTTTCTGGAGCAAGACCCCCAGGGGCAAGTCTTCCAAATTATCTGCACCAGTCTTGATGTTGAAGCTCACGGCAGGAATGTATGTGTACAGATGAGTGTAGTCGTAAGACGTGTCAAGGATCAGATGCTTAGACTCGATGACTGAGTACACACCATTTGCAAGAAATATGTTTTCCACCATGAGATTACCGACTGCATGTTTTGGCCTGCGAAACTTTAGTTTTGCAAGTTGATTCAGTTTGATGAATGAATTTTTCAATACTCCCTCTGAAGTTACAGTATCGATGTACAACTCCATTTGCAACATGAAATGCACATCAGTCGATTGGATGGTAAAGTAGTATTTTTTTCACTATTATTTTCCACGAGAAATTTGTAGACTGTGTTCAAGTTACTCATGGTGAGAAATTCAATTTTTACCAAATGATATGAAATATACAATGTAATTGCAGCATATTGAGTCAAAATTTCCAGCAACTAGTTTGAATAAGTTTCCAGAGAGATTGTCGTGTCGACGATTGAATCGATATACGGTTTATATAATTCCATCAGCATTTGGCACATTTCGTATTTCATGTTTTCAGCAACTAGAAAGTATATTGAGAGAGAGTAAGTTAAAATTTTTTTGACGCCTCTTCATCTTTTTGCCATCGATGCCCACCATATTTATCTGACTGTTGTAGATGAAAGACCTCAATATAAATATTTTATTTAATAAATTTATAAAACGTGGAGGGCTAAAATTTTTTGTTGTATAAGAACCTTTAGTCATGGCTAACAAACTAAGTTTTACAATTAACAGAGAACTGCAAAATTTGAGAATAATTTAAACGATATTATGCGTATTTGGCAACAGTCTCTTGGAATGCATTTACACTCGCGAAAATGACGATGACAAAGACTCCGACGATGATTTCGAAGAGAAATTTGATATTGATCGTAATAACAATACTTACATTCCGTTAAAGTTTAAAGATTCTTGGTCCAAGTTCCCAAACACCACACTCGAAGACTATCTATACATCAAATAACCGTCATCCTCTCGCACTTTTGAAATTAACTCGAAAGATCAACTAGACTTGCTACAACTGCTACTTACACAATAAGACCCTCGGAGCAACAGCGACTCTTTATAAACCTAGTTGTAAAAAATAAATAAATAAATAATGAATCGGGTTTCCTTTGCAGAAAAAACTAAATTGACGACCAACATCTGCTTTCGGTCACACACAAGTACAAAATTCTATTCATGAATGGAACAATGGAACACACGTATCATTCTACGGGAATGACAAGGAACAAAGACGGTACTCCTCTATTCACGAAATTGAAATTAAACAATGTAATTGTATACTAATGTAATCGCAACTCTATTCGAGGATCAGTCAAAGTCTCAATACCTCCTAATTCCCTATCTTCAAACAAATACTTGGCATCGCCATTGAGATTTGTCCATTTAGTTGATAGCCAGTTTAAAGGGTACATGAGTGAAAAAAATTTAGCTCATGTATACTTTGTACCTAAATTGGAAAATTTTGATACTCTGTTTTTCAGACCGACTTTTTTCACTCTTGCTGTAGAAGAATATGCCACTAGCTGGAGAAGTGTATTCTTTCACGTGCTCGATATTTATGAGTGAAATATGAAAACTGAGTTTACAACTTTTGTAAAAACCAAAACTGATATGTCGTGCAACATAAGACGTTTTGTCAAACGACCAGCTCATAATTTGGCATGTTTAATAAAGAGATGTCGTGCACACATTGGAGAAAAGGTTACAGCCAAAATATACTAACATTCTTGTTATTTCGAAACTCATTTGATATGAGTTTTTACAATGTGTGTGGCCATTCCCATAAAATGCATACTTTATATTGCTTGTCAAACATTTTTTAAATTTCAGTTTGGTTGAATGAGTTTAAACACTTTATTCAACTTCAAAGAGACAGGTGATTCCTGAAGGTAATGTAAGAAATAAAATAAAAAAAACAATTTTTTAAAATAAATAAAATTTATCTTAAAGATAATATAAATATAAAAATGATTACAAATATAAGGAAATAAATAATTACATATATAAAACAACACAATTAAAAAAACATATAAAATGAATTAATAGTTACTCAAGGGTTTAAATTTATAATGGGAATTGGGATCGCTCGGGTTAGGGTATATAATTTTCGTAAATGTTTTTAATTTGAAAAAGTTGTCCATACTGGTGAAAATAATTCAATTGAAAAATTTTTCTTCCCACACTGTTCTCCCCACCATACAGCCCCTACACAGGTCGAATGTAGCTAAGAGCTGTGGTTGGGGTTGTGGTAGGGACTGGGTGTGTGGGGAGTGTGGTGGGAACTGCTGCTGTTGCTGGGCGAGATGTTTGGGCCACTTTAGCTACTGCTGGGTCTGGAGTTCGCACTGGGTCTGGAGCTGGCACTGGGGCTGGAGCTGGCACTGGGTCTAGAGCTGGTGATGTGTCTGGAGCTGGGGCGTGAGTCTGGAGCTGGCGCTGGGTCTGGAGTTGGCACTGGGTCTGGAGTTGGTGCTGAGCCTGGAGCTGGTGCGATTGGAGTTGTTTCTGGTGTTATAGCTGGTGAAGCTGCTGTCGTAGCTGTTACTCCTGGGTGAGAGGCTGGGGTTCCTCCTCTTGGGTAACAGAGTTGATAATCCAGCGGCTGCTGCTGTGGATGTTGGAGCTGCGGATGTTGCTGGGTGAATGACAGCCACTGTAATTGGAGGAGGAGCCACTGTATAGTTGATGCTTTCATCAACCGGCTCCTCTCGCTGGGTCTCTCCCCCGGCATTGGCTGGTGGACATTCTGTGAAAAAGAAACATTACAATCAGTTTCACCCTAAAATCAAACAACAAAAAATAACACTTAAAATATCATGTAATAACCGTAAGATTGTTTTTCCTTCGCTTCTTAAGAAAGCAAACCTTTAACACTTTTGCAAAACTTATACGTCTGTATAATGTTGCATTGACAATGTTTAATCCTTAATTTTTGGGGTTTTTTGCATCCTGTTTTCGATTTTTTTAAATATTCTTTCCACTTTTTCGCAAACTCTCTATGTTCTTTTATCAATTCCTATCTTTTTCCTTCTGAATTTCCAACATTTTCTCAGCTTCTTCTTTTGCCTCTGTATATTTTGCTATGAGTAAGTTAATTTTCGTTATTGTAGTATGGTGCCTCAAAAACTTTTTATAAATTTCTACAAAATTTCCTCAAATAACCCGTCTAACTACCTTATTTTCGCCAACCTTACCCATTTCTGCCAAACTTGAGAAAAAGTCACTACTACTAAGAGAGCTAAATATAACACTGCTTCTAAAGTGTTATACCTTATATCCCCAGCACACTGACACTAGACCAATACACCGAGTATATACACACCGAGTAAATTTATTATTTCATATTTCGTGGTGGTAGGGAGGGATTACTCTATAAGCAAGTTTTTCTTATTTACATCACACACTTGTACATTCATGTTCCTTTTTTTCTTATCGGTGTATCTGAAATGCGCTCACTCAAAGTCATTACTAGTGTTCATACATAGGCTGGTGAGGCGACTGGCATACAATACTCACCTTGGCATCATTATTACGTAAGAATTATCTCGGGGCAGAAATAATTTTTTTATGATGCAAAAAGGAGGTTCTCCTCACATTTCCCCCACACCTCTACCTGCTAACTTTTATTTTTTCTCCTTGTGTCCAGGGTTGAAGCCAGAGTATGTTTTTCTCCTAGTATCCTGGTAAATGCCAGAGTATTTTTTTCTCTAAGGTTCCAGTCGAAGTCCGAGTATATAAGCAGTGAACTTTGTGACAAACAACATCAACCATCAGTCGATAGCCAACCGACAGTGCATTGTGTGAAGCAGCTAGTAGAAATGGGAATCACTAATGCAGAATATGTCGCCTATGCCGAGGAGGCCATCAACATCGACGATGGAGATGTCATCAAAGAGGCAAACTATGGCTTTGAAGAGTTTGCCCTCTTTGACTTTGCAAACCTCACTGCCCCCGATGCCATCATCTTCGTTGCCCTCGATGCTGAGGACACCAAAGATACTGAGGCCAACTCCTTTGACATCTTCAATTTCGAAGACCTCATCGCACTCGATGCTGAGGATGCCGAAGAGACCAAGACCAACTCCATCAACACCAAAGGTGCAGGAGAGCAGGCCAACTCCTTTGATGCTGATGAGGCCATCTTTGACACCAAAGATCTCATCATCTTCGACATCAAGTATGCCGTCTCATTTGACGTCAAGGATATCGTCTCCTTCTACATCAAGGATACCCTCTACTTCTCAGAGGTGGAAGAGGCCTGTTAAAAGAAGGAATCCACCTTTGGCATCTTCACCTTTGAGGTCAGCACCGGCATCCTAACATTTGGAGTCAGCACTGGCACATTCATCTTTGGCATTGGCACCTTTACCTTTGGTGTTGACAACAGCACCATCACCTTTGTGTTTGGTGTCGGCATCGGCACCTTCATATTTTACATCTGTGAGTCCACTCCCTAGACCAAATTGGATTATTGCACCCATGTTTGAATCAATGATGTTTTACATATACCGGCATTAACTTTGCCCCCACTGGGCATTTCATTTATATTTCAAACAACCTATTTCAATAACAGAACTGTAAATACAGTAAAAATTAATAACAAAAATAAATAGTATTTTTTTAAATATTGTTTCATTTCTATATTTCATAATAAAATATTATTTCTTTTACATCTAATATTATTGATTATTATAGTCGTGTTGTTGATTTTAATAACAGAAAAGTTTTTTTAATTCTTCTAAACATGAACATTTTGTAAAACCTCTAGAGATATCTAATCAGTCTCCCCTACCATTACCACTTTCACCACTTCTATCATCTCCGACAATGGAATATAATTCCAGCCATAAAATGTGTATTTATTTTGGCTTCAAAAATAATTTCTGTAACCCATCACTCTGTCAATTTTGTTTCGATTGTAATGCAAAGTCTGTTGGCAGATTTAAATGGAAAGAGCTTTTGCCAAACTTGTTCGTAAATTTTAATTTTACAAGTATGAAACACGACATGCTCTCTTTAGCATTTGATGACATTTCAGTAAAGCTATTCAATTTATACAAAAATGACTACATTATATATTTTACCCTAATAAGCATCATCGTTGAGTCGAAATGGGTTTGGAATTCTGCCTTTACAATAGTTCAAAATATTGCCAAACAACTCGCGATAGATGTGGCTCAAGACACTGTGATTCCTCTTTCAAGAGCACCGTGTTTTTCGTAATGGAAAAACAAAACAGTATGGATCCTTTGATGGAAATTTTACATGCGAATAACATGTTTACACATTTCGACTATAAGAAATACGATAGCTTTTTGTGCCTACATGAGATTTTTGGTCACTTTAAAGATTCCACCAGAAAGGAGTAAGTGTAATAATAAATATACCCTATAAAATATAAATATAACTTACAATATTGTTCTTACCTTATTCCTCTACTGCCTTGGGACAAAAAGTGATGTTTCCAAGTTCAGCTATCGTCCTCGACTGACGCCTTTTACCAGATTTATCCACCATATAGGCCAAACTAAAAGGATGGGCAGGGAGGGGAAATGAAATGCTGCAGCCTGATTGGTTATTGAAAGTGAAAAGGGGGAGAAGATGATAGCCGATCGCAACACATTCTGGTGAGTACTGGTATAGAGATTTGTACCCAAATCTCTGCAAAATATCCAAAAGTTTGTCATTTGTCAAAAAAATGAAAACTTCATATTATATGTGTTTTGTTTTAACTTGGCCTGTTACGGTACCAAGTAACTTGCTGTTAGACTTTAAATTCTTTCGAAATTGTTTTCATAAACTGTTCATTTGCCTTTAATTGTTCTATAATTACCTCCAAAATAGAAATGTTCGCAAATTATCGGAATAAAGTCTTGCATAAACAAATAACTAGTAAATTAACTTTGAGAATATGTTCTAACACCAATCTCATTAGATTAATGCACTATGATGTTTTGATTTTTTATGCACTAATTGTTCGAGTACCAAAGGTGAAGAAATAACCATAGAAGATGGCCAGCTTCTGGCACCGGTCTTTTTTCCCACAGAAAATGAACAGGGGCATTTGTTGATTGAAATTGTCAAATGGTAGTTTTTTGTTGACGACTTCTATTAGGAGCGGTAAATAATTTATATTTCTATCAAACAGATTTGTGCACAAACCGTGTACTTTGTCTCATATTTGTTGACTCTTTGGCCCAACGTCCGTATACTTTCTGGTAAATGCGATTGCGGCATCGGTAAAAGAATTTGTGTGTGTTTAGCGTGGATGTTTCGCTGTCACCATGTCCGAGCAGAGGTGCGATGTAATGCTCAAAGACGGTATCAGGTTTGAAGACATTTTTGAAAAATTTGGATAGCAAATTCCACAAAACATGATCCGATCCTGGTGTATTTTGTGCTTCAGGACTCGCTGGTAAATCATTTTGCATTTGCACCTCTATGCATGTATGTTCTGCAAGCACGAACGCTTGGCAGGAACCCATCACTTATACAAACAATGTATGCAATAACGAGCTTAACACTTCAAATTCTATCACGTAGAATCGTAAGATTGATTTGACCAGGGAAACCATGTTTTGTTGATTGGGTTTTTTCACTAGCTTCAATACATCTCGAGTAAAGTCTTCGATAATTTTCAGTTAGTTATTCATCAGGTAACTCGCAAAAACTTGGTTTTGTTGGTTGATTATCGCCGAATGTTTGCCCATCCATTTTGGAAGAATTTTAAACATATCATAAAATCAACTTTTTGTAAAATTGTTTAGATCTTGACCTATGCATAAAATGGAATCGATTTTGAGTTTCGGGTGGAGTTTCAACAAAGCTTCGTGTTGATTTTGATTTTTTTTGTAAAATTTTTACATTGTATGTGAAAATTATATTGACGCTTGAAAGTTTATATTCTCGAATATCCAACAGTTTATTTTATTCGTTGCTCAATTTATCGCATTTTTTACTTGCTGTGTTTGAATCTAGTGGTTCCTTCAAAGTGTAAACTTTATAAAAATCATTCAAGGCAATGTCGATAGTAGGAGCCATTTAGCTTGTCATGTGCAATTACTTAATTGTTCTTATATATACATCTTGCGTAATTAAATTTGTGATTTTTTTTTTATAAATTTGCTGTTTGGTAAAAAAAAATGTGGCCGAGTGAAGAGTGGTCGTTTATTTGAAGAGTGTTTTCAGTTTTTAGAGAGATATTCAAACACAAATCACCTATGGATACAGTCCCGTCACCATAGTCGAAAAAATTAAATTGGAAACACAAAGTGACCCTGTATTAATTATTTTTCTCGCAAATGGCAGGCCATCTCAAATCTAGCTGCAGGGAATTGTTTGCCACACAATTCATTTCGAGATAAGTGATTGTAGCATAATATGAATTTGTGGTGACTGCATACCGACCGAATATTCTCCATGTAGCATAATTGAACAATATTTCAACCATCCAGTGATATATGTTTTCGATTGTCGGCGACTCTTTATTTATCAAAGTAGTTCTAAAAAATTCCAAAGGTAACAACAACACAAAATTCTTCCTATATTGCCTGTAGAGAGCTAGTTATTGGTCTTTTAGAAATAAATTGTATTTATACGACTGTATCTTCTGCCAGCAAGGGTAAAAGCGAATCGTCGAAAACCTTTTTGAAATTTTGCAAACCGAATAAAGGAGCACCTACAAAAAATTCGCATTTCACATATTTGTAAAATTCCACCTCGTCGTAAATTTCCAATATTATTCACACCAGTATACCACCCAAAGAATGGCCCACTATAAAAATTTCCAAGGGAAATGAGTATTTCGACAAATACTTTTCCATCGAAAGTTTTACTGAATATGCAGACTACAATAAATCTTTACGCCAATTGCACGTGATTCCTTTAATTTTAACTATCGGAACTTTTCGATATAATTGAGAAATAAAACGCGTAAATACAGATTCTCCACACACAGGACATAGCAATTTGCTGGGTCGTTATGAATAGTCATTTAATAGTCACTGAAAATCTTAATCCGAAATAATTCTGAAAGGTAACAATTTGTTTGGAAAAATTGTAGTTTTCAATTTACTGTCTGCAATATAATAAATTATTCACACGTAATGGTGCAGAAAGTAATAATGTTGTTCTCACCACAATGGGAATAAATATAGTGAGGGAGTTAAAATGTCAGAACTCAGAGCAGAGGTGGGTGGGGTGATGATGTTGACATCATGTGTGATGACAATGGAAAGTAAAATTGAAGAAGGGTAAGCGGAGAGAGGGGCCAAGCGTGCCGATTGGGTGAGGGATAAGGTTTTTTTTTTTTTTTTTAAGAGAGAGGAAAGGATATGGTAATGGATTAAACCAAGCATGCTGATTGGATGAGGAAATTGTTTTTTTTAAGACATGATTATGAAATAAACCAAGCATGTTGATTGGGTGGAAATAAAAGGTTCGGCATTGACATCACGTGTGGTGTTGATGGAAGGAGAAGTAGGGGAAGGAACCCAGTGATCCAGACAGTTACGAGTCTGCCTCAGTGTTACATAAGACCACTGCAGAACTGCTTAGGTAATTGTTCCGTATTGCGTATCGTAATGGGAAAGCCATAAAAACATTCAGTGTGTACTATAATATCTATCCTAATTGTTTACTTTACAGTCTAATTCCATATCGCAAATCTGGCAAAGTTCCATTTAGTGTATCCAAATTCAGCAACTATTGTTCCATGTTGCGTACCCAAGGAATTTTTTCGCAAAAATTTTACAATTTTATTTCGCGAATCGTAAGATGGCAAGTGTGTGATGTAAAATCACAATGTTGAATGCCAGGCAAGTTATTCATTCCTCGCCAGACATAAACATGTTTCTCATAGAGCACAACATTCTCAAATCCACGATACGGTGCGGAAAATGCGGGGAAGGCGAAGCAAAATTGGTGGAAAACAGGGGCTTGTTTTACTGGTGCTGATGGTGAATGGAGAACGGTACTAAATGCAACTTTAAAGTGTCGACGAGACAGGGCAGTTTTGTGGGAGATCCAAACTTGTCTCCGGGCAAGATAATCAAGTTGTGTTTACTCTGGTGCCTGATCAAATACCCTCGACAGCAGACTATAGAGAACGAACTTTTGTCCTCGGGAAAAATGATAGTAGTTGCCTGGTCGAGTTTCTGCCACCAAGTGTGCATAGACTGGGTGTTCATGTACCAGGAAACGCATCGCTGGGCCGGGCAAAGTGATCGAGATCGACGAGTCAAAATTGGCCAAACGCAAGAAACCCAAAGGTCGCAAAGTTCACGGCTAGTGGGTTTTCGGGGGAGTGCAGTGGGACAATCCGGCTAAATTCTCCTGGTGCCGGGGGAAAAGAGGATCACTGCCACCCTGACTAAAATCATTTGCGAGTGGATCTCTCCGGGCACGACGATAATTTCAGACTGCTGGCGTGGTTACAGCAACTTAGACCTTCATGGCTACCACCACATGTAGGTGAATCACAGGAGAGAATTTGTGTGTAGCGAAAAGAGTGAAATGGTAAACGCTCGAAACAAGCTAAAAATGAAGAGGGGGCGTGATGTTGTGGGTGCGCACTCAAAACATTGAGCGAAGTTGGTGTTCTGTGAGATACAGCATTCCCTGCTTCGGTTGACAGAAAAAATCTTAGGTCGGCTGCCTGGCAGAATACGTCTGGAAAAAGAATCATCGATATGGAGAACGATTGCACGCTTTGCTGATACACGCCCCCGACATGCACCATCATAATCGGCGCAGAGGAGATAGCGGCGAAGGCTATCCTAATGTGGACAGTTATCTGTTTGTTATGCCTGTGCACCTCGCATTCCATCTTTTGAGAACACTTGATTATGGACATACGTATATGTGTGAATAAACTATGCCAGCTTAAGCCAATATTAATTGGGAGTTATTACACCTATATATTTCCAGACGATTACGTCAGAATATTGAGTTACCAACCATAACCTAAAAGGCACAGTTCTGCAATACTGGATAGTGCCAGTACTACTGGATGTCCGACTTTCGAACGGACTCTTCCACATGGTGTAATAGACCATGTGGCCAGAAAAATTGAAAATAGTTTAAGTTTTATAATGTGTATTTTACAAGGTTTTGTGTAGTTGTGAAATGTTTTGCCATAAATGTTGTGTCTTTTAAAATTCCAGTTGAGAATGGGAGGGGTCCCAGTAAATATAAACAGCTTGTGAAAGCTTACAGGAAATGAGGATAGATTGCCACAGCAATAAAAGTGGTTGAACTAATATTTTATTTTAGTAATTTTTATACATAAAAGGTTAGATTATACGAAACTGTTTATTAGTTGTTTCATTTCATCAGCCGTACGGCTAGATGTGTCAATTCATTTTTTACTTTATTTAATTATTAAATCACATCACATGATATGTTGGTGGTAGCCACAGCCAACTAGAGGGCCTTGCGCCCAAAGCATTTTAGTCCTGCACTTGTCTTCACGTGAGGTGGCCGCCGTGCCGCAGGGCTCCGGGCATTTCAATCTTTTTACACAGATCATCATTAATTTATGCAATTTAACATAATATTTTCTGGGACCATTTATTGTTTGCTAGCCCTGAGTGAGCACCACCTCACAACCTGGTGTGTATCTTACACATCTGGGACGTAACTTTTCATAGTAAATATAATGTAGACCTACTGTCATTTTTGCACTGCTAGAGCCCGTCTTGTTATTAGGGCAGTTTTTGAATATAAATGCTGTGTAGAGTAAAGAGTCTAAATAAATTCATGTGTCTGGAAATCTGGCATATTTATTTATGCCAGCCACGCCTCGGCTGTTTACAGGAAATGCACCTTTTTCACTTCAGAAACTACGTAAGTAATAATCGTGTTAGAAGGCCAACAGCCCCATTAGACAAGGTACAACAGGATTATAGTACTATGCAGACCATCATGGCATGCGAGGGCAAACATGATAACCCCTTGTCTCGCCACCATCTTTGCTTCAGGTGATGATTACAAGGGAAAACCTCATGGGCCGTCGGCCTACACGATCCCAACCTATTCTCGTGCTCGCTAGCACTGGCACCCATCACCAGACTTTTATAATGGGAACCACATTTTTCGTGAATTTCCCCTGGAGTCCGAGCAGTCGGTCAACAAGCCAATACCCTTGGTGGAACGACATGGGGATGATACATGTGAGAGTGAGAAGTACAATAACATCTGAAAACACTCTGTAATAGCCCACTGGGGCATTAATACACTTTGGCAGGGCATCTAGTATTTCACCTTGTTCAGGTGTGCCCGTAACACTTTTCATTTTTATGTATTTGGGTGTTACTTTCATGTATTCGTGCACATGAATCACACGTGGATGGTTGGCCATGCTACACTGACTCACACAACAATTTACTACTCTGCTTTGACACACACATCACTATTGCTGTCCTGATCGTAATGATTGCACTAGTGCGTGACATTCGAATTCCAATCGCAGCAGGGCACAGACTGCACCGGTGCGATCGAGCCCCCCAGTAAAGTCGGAATGTCTGCTGCTTCAAACAGGATAATGGCGGGTAATTGGACTAGAGGGTCGCTGTTGGTTTCACAATTGTGTCCTTGCATTTCAGAGGCCTGATTGTTTATTTAACGTGTGCCATGCGACCTCACCCCTAAGACTATTTGTCCATCAGAGACTTGCACATTCTTTGCAGCAGGGATGTGGGCTCTACTGATGAGCAGAGCGTGCACCAGGTCGTGGGTGCACGATCAGGTGCAGTGCAGTGCAGTACCGAGCAGTGCAGCATGAGGGGAAGCCTGTGCAGTGCAGTGCAGCCGGTGGTTCCCGAGAGGGCTACAATGCAAATGCCATGAGGTGGAGTGGTTTGAATGTATACCCTAATATGTACTGGACCTGAGGGTCCAGAGCTCACACCATTTATCAATTTTAGGTGTCATTAATGGATTTATCGTTAGTTGTGACTCCTTGTTCTCCCAGTGTATTGTTGAGCTTGTTTTCATATATATCTCTTTCACCTCTCATCTAGTACCATGTTCATTATCATTCATAAGTGTTTTGTATTGCAGAGTCTTAAATGTATTTTTCAACATAAGTTTTGGGAAGTACCATGACATAAAGCAGGAGATCTGGGTCTGTAACAGGCAGTAGTTCCATTAGGCCCGCCCACGCATCAGGTGGGAGAGTCAGTCAGCAAGAAGCATCGTACAAGGGTGGTGTGTGTGTGTGTTGTGAGCTCAGCCTTTTCCAGCATTCCAGGCGGCCTTCATCATTTTTGGCATGGACATGTAACTGCATGGGAATAGCATCACCCTGGAGAGTAATTAACACCATAAATTCATATCATGCCAGTGTTTCTCTATTCTATCCAATTTTCGCTAGTGTATATTTGTTAGCAAATTGTTCTGGATTTTATGGGTGTGTGGTTGGCCCTATTAATCCACATATGCGAGTATTAACATTTTGTAAGTTTCCCGCCAAAGACTGGCCAGCATGGTATGTAGTCGACCAAATGGCTACCATTTAGCAAACACCAACAATACAAAGTAATTGGAAATAGCATCATCGGGGCAGAGGTCAACAACATCATCGGCAAGGAGATTCGGTATGGGAATACAGCCCACAATCCTGGGGTCATCGAGAGTCATCATGCTACAACAATAATTTACCATCTCGGCATCGCCTTAACGATACCTGGTGCCTAGTCGGATAAACCACACCCTAGACCTCACCTTCACCAACCCCAAAATCCTATTTAACCTATTTCTGACACATCGACAGCTGTCAAAGTGGCTGCCCGAACATGTGGAAGATTCCTGCTGCCTTTCCACATTGTCACACCCCGTCATAGTGTCGCCCCTCTGTGTCTCCAAATCTCCTGCCAAAATTTTCCAGCCAAAATTTTCTGCAAGATTTCCGAACTTTTCTGCAATTTTCCTGACCACTGAGTTGTTCTCGCCTACTCCTGCCCACCAATGTCGAGAGGACAATGGGAAACCATCAGGAAGGGCAATGGTAGCGGGGCGATGCTTTTGGGATGCCGTTCAGACTCTATGAAGTGTGTCACGTGTCAACAATTGGAAAAGGACACCACACTGCAACCCATGCACGCCCTTTGGAGGAGGAGCAGGGAGAAACAGCAATAAGGAGAAATGACAAGGTGGTGGTTACCCCCTTCCCCTGTCCGCTGCACTCCTCAACACTGCCGGCAACCAGTAGACCACTTGCATTGTGCTGTGCCATGTATTAGTTGCGCACACCAGGTCGTTGACCCCTGTACTACGGGCCAAGCAGGGTCAGCGGCGATGTGAGAGGGAAGGGCGCTCCCTTCCCCCAACCATGCGTGCCCATGCTGTTACACCTGCCTCTGCCATTCACTTGGCTTTGTTGACAAACAACGCAAGGCTAGCAGAATTCCCGACAGCGCACTGGCACTGTGGTGTCCAGAATACTTACGCCCCATGACATGATGCCTTCAAACAGCACATGAAGCCAGTGATAGTTGCCAGTGCCGTCACAAGACCAGCCTTGTTGATAAGCACTTCGGTGACACCCACAGTTCAGTGAAAGAAAGTGACAGAGTAACAATGCAGAACATTCAGTGCCCACCAGTAAAAATTAAGGTTGAAACGAACCGTATTCTAAATTACAGTTTACACAAGTACTATGAAAATCCGTTGTGTAATGGCCAGGGTACTATTGTGCTCAAATGCACACAGTGTAATGTCAGTTATCATCATGATTATCTTAATGACATAGAACATAATACAGCCATGGGACTCACGTTTACTTGTTTGGCATGCAGTGCAACAGTAACGGACGAAATTCAGGGTGTAAACCGAACACATTCTGTATCCATGGACACGCCACATGACAATGTATTGGACTTGTTGAGACAATGGTACAATGATGTAGCATTATGTGTCAACAGTAATAGTTCACAAGTGATAGTGGCTAGGGATAGCAACAATGTGTTGAGTGCAGTGACACAAGGCAGGGGAGGAGATTGGCAACAGACTAGAGGAGGGATGAAGTGAGAAGCAGCCATGCTGCATGCTCCTGCCATACACATGGCAAATGGAAACAAACCCCTACCACCCGAAACTACACCAACTCACGTATCTTATCCATTCCAACTATTCGTGCTGTTCTACCCACCACTACCCCGCATGTTTTATACACCCATTTACACACCAGTACTGCCAACTATGCCACAAAGTTTTCCAAATTTCCGGCCATCACTCCATACCTGGCAAATTACATAGGAGCAATGACATCACAGCCTGTGGTAACGGAAAGCACAGAATGGAGCGGAACCGCAGAGTCCAGTCAAACCCAACCTCCGTCAGGGCCGACCACGGGTTAAACACCATCCAAATTCCAAATGCTATCAACATTTGCAGGAACGCCAATGGAGTATCCGACAGCGTTCCTGGAGGACTGCATATCCCACCTTACCAGGTATGGTGTCAGCAGGGATGATTGGGCCAGCTGTGTCGGAGCGCAACTCCACTGAGATGCACACTCCTGGTGGACCTCCTTAAACCACTACACACTTCAGTGGTAGGAGTTCTGTCTCTTGTTTCACTATCGGTTCACAGGGGTTTTTACCTTTCGACGTGAGTCTAATACGCAGAAGGCTGGCGAATAATGCCAAGGTGTTGGTCAATAAGGATATTGGTTAGGTGAGGAGCGGTGAACATAGTTTGGAATCTCAGTGGAGATATTACCCAGGGTGTCAGATATTGTTGGCCTGACAATATCATGAAGTCGGAGAGCTGACTCGTTCCTCAGGGTCGTTCGGCCGATGATCACAGCAAATCCTCCAAGTGCAGTTGTTGTCTACTCCTAGAATAGAATTAATATTGATTAGATAATTTCCTTACTTGTTGCATTGCGGGATATCTGGCCTCTTCGCAAGGCCATACGAAGCACTGTTACTTATTATAATGACTCATGACCATTTCAAACATGGTTCCACAGTAAATTACAAGTTAAGAAAATTGGTGGGAGAAGGGCCATACCTTAAATGCCTTGCGGCGATCTGGGAAAAAAATTACAACTCGTCACTGCTGAGATTTATTCAGTTATGTTGCTACATTTTTGTAGAAGAAAACTTACATTGGCGCTGCTTGTTATCCCATCAGCTCTGGTAATACTGCTTAACGACATGTGGTCACTTAAAATAAATTAGTGCTTTTTAAGCCTACCAAGGCAATGCAAACATTGGGTAGGTGCGAGGGGCTGTAAAGTCTCAGGTAGCTGAAAAACGAAAAGGTTCTGTTATATTAAATAACTATTGCAGTGAAGTGATTAGTCCAACATTATGATGGCTGCCCGAGTATGTGAGACACGAGCTCTGAAGTGATGCGGCACACCACTCGCAAAAACGAATGACTACTGAACTTTCTCTGTGCGGCGTACCAGCCGGTTTGGAAGGCTAGCACCCCGCGCTGCACTACTTACTTGCACACAATATTTGCAAATCGGACATGTACCCTGTGTGCCGGTTGTTACACGTTGCTTACAATATAACCCTGTAAATAATATTCATTATGACATAACATTACTTCTTCGTGGATGATGTGGAGATGAAAAACACACAAAAAACATAACAGAAAATTGCAAAAAGACACTTTGAAAACACTGAGGGCTGTAGGGTTGCGAAGGCAGGCGTCTTTATTAGTTGCAACCCCTTGCATTAACTTACCTTGGCCTTTAAATGTACAATATAATTAAACAGAAATTTTACAGGGTCTACTTTCATAATCCTGCGTCACTTGCACGTGGTCGCAGCTCACTCTGCTCTGCACTTGTGTCTTCCCTTGCCACACTGCACTGCACTTTCATTCGAAGGGCGCACGCACACACACACACTGTGTTACGGAACCTGGTGCGGCGGGCAAACGGCCCAGAGTAGGCTGACGTTAGAGGGTTAACAATTGGGTGAGTCACTTGCAGCATTCATCACTTGCAAAAACCACATAATCAAACTTTTTCATCTACATTTATCTGAGCGCAAAGTACTAGAGGTAATGGCAGAAACAGCCAGACCAGAGTTCAGGGGAGGACTTCTGCCTCTGCTTAATGATACTTCTAAAGAACTCATGAATGCAGCTATTATTTTGGAACATATGCACGAGCAGCCATGCTATGACACAAACGCTGTAAAATGGTGGCATGAGCAATGAGAGGAAACTGTAAACAAAACCATCATCCCACCAAATCACAAGCATTTTCCACCCATCACGTATTTTAATGTGCACCAACATGAAAAAAGTACAGGCAAAACCAAAAGAGGAATGGAGCAACGGCGTCGAATGGTCAGAAACCACATCTTATAAGCCCCTTAGGTAACATCAACAATGTTTAGAGAGGGTGGAATCCCAATCTTCTGCCACAATATCCATGCAGGTATTGTCCAAATCAACAATACCATTGGCACTACCAGTGCCATAATAGCCCACATATGGAACACATCCAAGAAGCAGCAGACCATAAAAAGTAGGAAAAATGGTTGCAGGAGTAAAGGGGCAGGATGCTTCCGAAACCCCGCCTGCTAGAATTCTGATTCAGAAATGAAAATTGACTCCACAACATACATTAATTCAGAAAATTAGCAGCAGTTATGCACAGTTCGTACACATTTTAGTTTATATTAATGGTCAGCGCATAGCAGCAATGTCTAGAGATACGGGGCATTGCCACAGAGTTCCCATTCGCATTTTAAATGCCGAACGAGTAGGTTAAAGTAGAAGGTGCAGGCTGATTCTGGACTTTTTTGTTTTCAGTTTTTTTTGTGTCCTTACTTTGTTTTTAGGTATGTATCTGTATTGTATTGTGGAATTGTTTTTCAATCCCTGATAATTTGTTATGTATTTTTCCGTTATTATGTGTAATTTATTTTTTATTAATAAATGTTTCGTAGGTACGAAAAGTACTGCAGAATTTTTTCCTTGTTTTTTTATGTTCCTCTTTACTTTATATTAAAAAGGGGTGAGTATTGACAGAGGAATATTAAATATACAGAGTTATATACAAGTTAGTGATATTGACATGCACTAGGGCTGGTGACCAAATTGCCAATATGTTGATGGATATGTAGAGCATGAACGACTCTTGGGGCATCGGAAAAGAAAACATACCTATGTTTTACTAAAGGTAACTAAAATTATTACAAATTTGCCCTCCGATTAGTACTTCTGCAAGCTAATTGTTATGTATATTTACATTTTTTTTTATTTCAGTTTCTCCCCAATTTAACAGAAATATTATTCTTCTTATTCCCCATTGCCGGCGACGAGCGTCAAAAAGAATGTTCGTCGCTTGTGCAAAGTCCTGGATGCTCGATGCTGGCGTCAAGGCTCTGATTGACTGATGCTCGACACAATGCATAGCTCTATTGTGAATACAGCTTAAAAAGGCCATATTAAAACACTAAGGGTGTTTAAGACAGTATTTTTCAACTTCATGTTTCATAGTCGATGAACAAGACGAGCTTCATGAAGACGAGACACGTCCATTCAAGCTTATATTTCGTTACTTTTGGCTTGATGGAGCACAATCTCAGGACAGGAATTAGGCACGAGCAGACATGAAATAATATGAATAGGCACCAATACAATATTGTTCGTGCTTTGTTTGTGATTTCATTTATCAACAGAACCTTTAATTTCGAACACTGTTGATAATTGTTGCGATAATTAATTACCCTATTATGTGATGTCTGGAATGGGCTCTCGACACTACACACCTCTCGAAATAAATGTTTTTCTTGAAATTTTAAAAAGGCGTGATTGAAGAAAAACAAAGTGACGTGAGTGGTATGAAGAGAAAAGAGATGGTGTGAGTAAGAGTTGCAGAAGCCTACAACTCTGCCCAGAGTATTATTCAGCAGGTAAGTCTTCTTAATGTATAATCTGATTCATTTCCTTTTGCGGTGAATTATACTTACACCGCATTGGCCGTGGACGAGCCTTGAGGATGGATGTATTTGAATTGCGTATTTTTCTTCGTCTGGCATTTGGTATTTCTTCGTCAAACATATCAACATCAATTGGATCATCGTATACATCCATTGTAAACACAGTGTACTGAGCACATGGCACTTTAATAGGAAGCTGTTTAGTTATGTAATATCACACTTCTATAGTAATACAACGCCTTTGTACTGTTTATTCTACTCTCACACACAGGTAAACAAATGTTAATTACACTATCCAAAAATTACATACAACCGTCATTACAAAACCACAGTGTTCTCAGGTCTCAAGTCACCTTTCCAGCGAACTTGCTCGAGACAACCTTATTTTCTGCCTTAATCATATCCTTGTCGACTATGAATCATGACTTTCTCAGTCTGTGACAATGCAATACTATTGTTCCTTTTCACATGTCTTAAGACAATCTTCATGGAAACAATCGTGATGACAGTTGCTTGGGATGAGCCTGAGCAATATCTATGGCATACTGGGATACCTAATAAGATCATATTGACCAAGAATTTCCTTAAGATGAGACTATGAATTCCACCCTTAGACTAAATTTATAAAACAGAGCACACATACTTGTGCACACACAGAACACTGCTTCATTTTAAACATGCACTGCCCTCTTGTGGCTAATGGATGTACCTTCACACAGAGGTTGGCAGCGCAGCGGTTGTACTAGAGTAGACATTCATGTAGTTCACACATAGACTAAATATGAGGTAAACCGCTTATTCGTCTTCTGCTCATGTACCCAACATTGACCTACCCCAATCCTATGCAACTGTCAAAGTCACAGGGTCAACAGTTATGAACGTGTTTGTTTACATCCTAATTTTTAAATGACAAGCACTATTATATTATTAAAATACTTTTACCAGTTTTAATGTAATCCAAAAGATTTACAAATTGATTAGAGGAAGTATAAAAAAATGTGAAAAGTACTTGTTTACTAAACAGTGTTCTAACATCAAACCCAATCCCCGCCATTTTTCCTAGAGATGTAGTCAGTAGAGCAGTTCAATGTTGGGGCATGCAGTGTATTCGTAAATTCACCAGTGGAAACACCGATGTACATCTGACGTTCGAAAAGATGTTCATCGGACGTTCGTAACTTCATCGTTTGGCGAGTCTAGTTGAACCGGCGTATCAATCGATTCCACCGATCTGATGGATGCGGTGGATATGCAACGAAACTTCAACCAGTGAATTTTTTGAACGCTGCTCCTGAAAAGCAATAACATAAACAAACACGGAGCACGTGTTTTTATAGGTTCAGAAAGCAATGGAAGTGGTGGAATTTGTATGCAACTGTATTATTTTTTCTCTCAAAGTAGACTTAAATACAGCTGAAAATATTAGACCAATTTTATTTTCTTCTGCACTGGTAGCCGTTCAGAATTAAAACTTTCGCAGTATAAAATTAACCATTCGGTCAACCTGATGTTCGTAAAATACCTCCATCAGTGTACACTGGTGTATCAACCACTGATGGATCCACCGGTGAATTTACGGATACAAGGATGGAAAATGGTTATGCGCTGCCAGCAAGATCGGTCTACCTCATATTTAGTCTATGGGTTCACATCAACACGATACCATTCTGTTGAAATTGAATCAATGGGTTCTACATGACATAGCAAAATGATCATAATTGTATTTCTCGTGATGTTGATGGTCAACACCAGCCAACACTATAAATTTCCATGTAGTATTTTGTTTTCGGAAATCATATATCGATTGATGCGGACGATCACTACTAGTATTTAACATCTATATTGAAGAAGCCATAAAGGAATTCTTAGATAGGTACCAAAAATCATGGCACAAAAGGTAATGTCAAATTATATAGTACAACACGATACGCAGATGATATAGCACTGATAACTGAGAATGAAAGAGATATGGAAAAGGCACTAAATCACATGAACAAATTACTAAAATAGATGTGCAGTATGTGAATAAACACAAAGAAGACCAAGATATTGACATGCACTAGGGCTGGTGACCAAATTGCCAATGTGTTGATGGATGGAGAAAAACTAGACCAAGTAAAGGAATTCAAATATCTGGGAAGTGTAATCGCAGCTGACGGAAAATGTACAAGAGAAGTAAATGCCTGAATGCACAGACGAATTGACAAAAAAAAAGTCTACTAATATCTAAGATCATCAGCATAGAGGTACGAAAGCATTTCGTGAAAAGCTTTGTATGGAGTGTTGTAAGCTATGGGTCAGAAACATGAACCCTGCGAATTGCAGAAGTACTAAGACTCAGGGCATTTGAAATGTGTTACTGGCGTCGACTTCTAAGAATACTTTGGACTGATAAAGAACGTTCTCAAAAGAGCAAATCAAACATGCATCTTGGTTGAAACCTTAAACAAGAGAATAAATAGCTTCATTTGTCACTTACTTCGTCATTCTGACTAGTGCACCACCTTGTGTGAAGGGTAGCTGCAAAGGTAGAAGGAGAAAAAAAAGAACAAGGGTAAATTTAATAGAAAGCATTAAAGGTAAGCCCACCTATTTCCATTTGAAGATGTTAGCTAAACAAAGGAAACGCTTGGAAGACATACCTGATTACCAACAAACTTAAAGGTTGTGATGAAGGAGAAGAGGTTTTCGTTTGAAATTTTGGTGCTTAAAACATATCGATTATATTTATATCGGAATTACTGTCTATCGATGGATAATATTGATATATCGTAATTAAAAATATCGATGTATTAAATTTTCGATAATTTTCGGTCTTATTTACTTACTCTACTAGATGTTTAGTTTTTTTATGAAATATTTGTTTCAGTTCTCATTTTTTGTGTGTGCAGTGAGAAATTCATAAAATGCAGTCTTCGTTGTTACTTGAATCAGTTGCTGTTGAAATTGGAGGTAATTAATTATTAGACAGAGAAAATTGGAGGACTGAGTAAACAAAAATAGTTGACTTTTCTTCCAAAAGGGGCTGGTGCAATGTGTGGTGTAGGTGTTGTCTTTGGGTAACATAGCCTACTTCTACACATCAATGTGAAAATATTCCTTTGTAAATATCTCGGGGCTCGTGATGTTACTTTAGGTGTAATATTTTACACTCCCAATACCACAGTACTCTGAGCAACATTAAATAAAATACAAAAGGAAGCAGCCTTGCTGGGTTGGCACAGAAAACACGCCATGATACACATGCAGAAAAATATAGATCACCCAGCTCAGTGTTTAGGCGCTTAGCAGTGTGAGATACAGATAAAAGTCAGGTGGCGTCAGTATGCCACAACCTCGGTATCATCAAATGTAGGAGTGTTTAGCACATCAGTAATACTTTCAATCAGAGAGAATTTGTTGATAACCATTCCTTTGATTTTGATTAGGCATTGGCATGCGAAGACATGATTAAACTAATCATAGACACACAATTCATGTTCCATATTTTAGCAGGATTTACTAAAAATCAATTGAGGTGACACACATAATAATACAACATAAAACAACTTAAATTATACCCTTGTCGCACTCAAGCACTAGAAATACGAAAAACAGAATACCCTAATAAATTACAAACAATTATTGTTTACTTTTAAAGCTCACAAGTTATCACCTCATCATTAAGATTAAACAACATGTATGAAATTCAGGTTTGGTATGGCTTATGAACGTGGAAAAATAATTACAATAAATTAAGTTGAAACTTTTAGTAATCAGACTCCCTGCAGCAAAACTGGATAAAATCATGACTGGGTAGACTCAATTCTGTAATTTTAGTGGTGATTACTGAGGCAGAAGGTCTGAAATTGTAACTTGCCAGTCTTTTGCATTTTATTGAGAATCTGCATTTTCAAAATTAATACTGCATCAGTTCAAATTAGACCTAAACATTTCTTCTAAAAACACAACCAAACATCGCCGAAGCTCTGATAGAGTATCTCATTTCATAGATTAAGCTTGCCTTGTATTACCTTGGTTTGATGGTTCGTGTCCTGGGCTGAATTCGGAGTAATCAGCCTCTGCATCCTCCGGTCCGAGTAGCACAATATTCACTTTTTCCCTAGCCTAGCTTCGCTTCTTGAGTGATGCTGAGGACTCCTAATAAACAACTCACTTAGTTAGAACATAAATAACCAGCCTGACGCAACGAAGCAGTCTCTTGAAAAGTTTGAGACTTCCTTACCGAGCTTCTAGTTCACATGGCTGGTCAAGACAACGAGCGTAGCTTCTCTTACACCCATGCTTCCACATAACAATGTAATGAAACACTGTATGAAGCTAGCACTGTAATTGGCTGTTTCGGCTATTTCAAATAAATGTCCAATCGTGATATGTGAAGTGAAACTGTTTGTTCCACTGCTACAAGTGTAAAATAGTGTTCAGAAAACTGTACTCAGAATAACCTCAAGCGAAATAAAATATATTCCGACACTGAAAATTACGTTCTACCCAGTTTGAGGTTAAGTACGTAGGCAGTTCATTTTAGTTGTAAGAATCACTAACCAATATAATTTAAAAGTTTGTGAAAATATTGTCTGTAAATAAAAATCTTATTTAGGCACTAAATTATTAAATATTAGCAATGTTACAAAAAAAATAAACATTGGGGTTTTCAAGTGTAAACAAATGGACAATCGGAAAATATAAACACTTAATTTAAACAGAAAGTAATCAAACTGAGTGAGGTCCGCAATACAGAGTATTGCAGTAGTAATAATAATAATAACAACCAATACATCCGCAATTAGGTTACCGCCCGGTGGCGAGCTCTCTCACCTCACCCCTACACGACATACTCCTCTACCATGTCCATTCTGAACTTTCCAACTTCCCACACAGATACAAATTCCTTCACACCCTTTGTAGCTTCTCACTGTTGTTTTTACGCCCTCTATAAACACCCCTTTGTCTGGCAGCGTAACGTCTCCACTCACCCACCCTGTATGTCCTGACCAGACTTTCAACTCGCCTCCTGCCCTTTGACGAGTTCCATCCCATTTCTTCTTTCATCACTGATGGCCTGTAGTGCCCTTCATCCTCAACATACAGCAATATCATTCACTGTACTTCCCTTCAGTAGCAGCACTTCTGCAATTTTTCTAATGGTTTCACCTTTCTCGTGATGCCATAACACTATCTATCTCTGATTTACTGTCATCCTTTCCCTTCCTACCCCATACAGTGTTTCAGTCACTATTGTAGCCTATTCTCGGTTTCTTCACTCTTTTTGAATCAAACCTTTGAAAAATCTCCCCATGTGTTACACGTTTGGTTATTTCCTAAATTTGCCATCTATCATGAGCAGTTCATTTTTGTGTTAACGTAAAAGTACCTTATTTTTGGTTAAACTGAATGTTCACTTATATTTTATGTAGCCAATATTTTTCACTTTTAATTTATATGTGTAAAAACAGTAAGAAAACGTGTGTTGATTTTATATATATATATATATATATATATATATATATATATATATATATATATATATATATATATATATATATGTTGTTATGCAAAATATTATTATACTGAGTGCGCATGATAACGGTGCATTGTCATTTTGGTGTAATTTTCCAGGCTTAGTTAAGCTTTGTCTGCACAAGGAATAACCTTGAGGTAGAACTTTAGCAGTAACCTTCCAAGACGCTACCCTACATGACAGACCGAACAAAGTAGGATGAGTTGCGGTGCCCAAATAATTCTGTTGTGTTAAACACTCATTTCACATATTTTGAAACGTAGGCTCTATTTGCGAGTAATTTCTTGTTACTTGTAGTTGCAACGTAAAATATCTAGAGACAGTGACTGTACATCCATGTACGCAGTAATAATATTTTTGCTTTGCCTGATAAAATCTGGCGTGGAATTATCACAGATTTGTATGAATTCACTTCTTTGGAGCTATTTGATAGTTGGTACAAATTCTTAACACTTAGAAAGCTTGAATAAATGAGAAACAAAGATGTACGACTACCACTATTGGCAACAAAAACACAATAAAGCACTCACCTTGTGAAGCAGCATGACCAGTCTACAACATTATTCAATGAAATGTGGTACGTTCAACCCAAAATATTTGTTATAGGGTTGCAGCATTTGAGTAGACAAATGAAATCATATGTCAACTTCCAAAAGGTAACACAGGTAATTTCTTTCAAGTTATGCACCTTTCCAAAAAAAATTTTGTAACATTACAATGCATCTTGATATATTTCTTACTTCCAGCATGTCCCCTAACAGACTGTTGCCATGGAAAAAAAATTCACTATCTTCAGCCTATTAAATTACAAAGGTAATGTCATTTCCTAGGAAATGCCAAAAATTTGCTATATTTCCTCAATTTTACATATCTGCAGTACACATTCAAATCTAACGATCTACAGCTCCCGAAACACTTGAAATTCTGTGTATCATTTAGATAATTGTTTACATGCCCAAACTAAGAAAACCATGCATTCAGCACTGCTCCATTCACTGCGGACCACCCTCTTCAAACTTGGAAACTGTACTTACTAAAGTAAACGTGTAATGAAATGACTGTGTACGAAAATGTGTGTTTTGCTTCAATTTTGTTCACAGCACTTATGGCGGATCATGTAAACAACAGCTGCTTACAGCTACTACTGTGTCAAATTTTCTTTATGTCAAGCTCAAAAACGTATTCACACAAATGCAAAATTTATCTTATGTAAACTTAGTAGAAGCGAAAACTAAAACATTCCGACCGCTTAATGAGAAGAGTAAAAGGTAACTTAGAAAGAAGTTTCTGGACACATGTAGAGGTGGTCAGACATTTTTGATTTGTTCGCCACAATCCATAGATACTACACAAAAGTGTGTTAATAATAATGCAACGGATTGATATTTTGCTGCATCATAAAATTGAAGTCCAGGATTCACACTTAGCCAACCACAGAAATTCTGTTGGTCAGCGCCTGTTGCTAGGAAGTGTCTGTTTCAGCATCGGAGCCTTGGCCGAGCGATGCCAAGTTGTTCCAGCCGTATGAGGTGGAGCAGATCTTACTGCCAGATAATGCCAACTGCCTGGCGGTGCAAGCATACCTCAAAATGTGTGGTTTGAATTTTGAAGTTGAGCAGCGCAAGAATGCAGAGTGCATGTCGCCATCAGGTAATGTACATGTTGCTTTCGTTGAAGATACAATATCCTGCACTATCACATCTTAGAAATAATAGGCTATGCAGGATTGCAAGTAAAGAAAACTTTTCACAGTGTAGACAAATATTCAGTTGGAATATTAAGAAAAATCTTTCCAAGCTTTCAACAAAAGAATGTAATGTTTCACATTAGTATGATGCTGTGTTAGAATTTATTCCCAGATCATATATATTCTATAAAAAAAAATAATTTTGTGTATGATATTGGTATTTAATCACTAAACATTCAACTACTCTTTAAACGTAAAGAAATGTAGCAGATGATACTAGCACGTCTATTTAATTTGATTATATATATATATATATATATATATATATATATATATATATATATATATATATATATATATATATATATATATATATATTTGACACACACACACACACATATATATATTTCCCTAGTTATATTGCATGTGACAACATAATAAAACCAAGCCCAGCCACTAGTCGGAACCAGTGGCAGTGCGAGGGGCCTTGCTCTCGTGCTCTAGCACTGACCAAATTTCCATACATTTTACCGAATATTTTATTCAAGCAAATGTTCAAATATGAAAGTATGTATTATTGACTCAAAATTGGTGTTATTTTCCTTTCACAATACAATAGTACTTGGTTCAAGCTCAATTTTGTTGCCAGAGATAATTATTTGCTTTTTATTAGCGTTGCGCTTACTGCCTCAATGCTCTACTGCGTCTGAACACTGTCGCAGCTCCTCCAGCCAGTCCCTCACACTGGCCAGAGTCGCAAAGAAACACGGGAATCTGGCCCTTATCTGCACCTCCTTCATGCTCCTTCAATTTATCCCCGTAGGCAGGAGACTCAACTGCGTTGCGTGCATGCTTTGTGCGTTAAAAAAAAATGTCAATCCTAACTCATTGTCACTTGAAAACTATCCCCTCAAATAGTTAAAAAAAAATTTTACAGGGAAATCACTTATATTTCCTAACTATGATGCAAACATAATATATTTTCAACGTAATGATGCCAGCGAAGAGCCAGCAACAGTGAGACATGACGGCATGCGCCGCTCACAGTAACTCGTGGGTAAGCACGTAGGTGCATACGAACAAGGATTTTCTCAAAACGGGATAATTGATCTCAATGTCTTATGTCTTTCTACTCAGGGTAAAATATGTTTGCAAGGTGTAATATGTTTATTTTCAGAGTCTCATGTCGTGTTTCTTATTTCAAATTCAAAGTGCACGTGGCACCAAAGAGAAAGACAATAGTACTATTCAGGCTAAGACGCCTATAAAAGACATTTATAATTTACAACAGAAATTCAGAATTAACGGTCTATTTGTGAAAATGTATTAAAATGTTTTTTGTGTCATTTCTAATTCAATATTAATATTTTTACTCTGTGTGCATAGCACTTCCGCTTGTGTGAACCTCGTATGCAGCCATGGTAGGTCTACGCGACCCCTGCCTATGGGCAGTTGATCTAGGAGAGCTGGCGAAGAAAGACGCAGTCACGTGCGCACTTTATCCTTTTGTACTGATGTAGATTTCCATAGTGTCACTTTAGTATACCGGTTAACCCTTGCTTCCCGTATGTTTGCCAGACATCTCCAGCATAATGTTATCCGCTTAACTTAATTATTTTGCAGCCTTGTGGCTTTTTGAACTTAAACGAGATGAGAGAAGATAATGTCGAAGAGGCTACACGGCTCACACAACTTATGTATCGGGTGCCATCCACCCATGTTTAGGGCTTTCCATTGTAATTTCTGCTTAATTGCGGTGAGCAATAGTAAGGGTAATATTTGTGTGTACTATTTCAGGGTTTTTGTCGTGTTTAATTGTTTTACAGCTACATCGGCCATGGCCACATGGTTAGCTACCACCAAGTCCGTATCTGCGCCATCACCACGTTTAGAGGGCTATTTCATGTTCTATCTTGTGCGCTTTAATTGATCTCAGGGTAATATGTATTATTTTCATTCAAGGTTTGTATATTTTTCATGTTTGATGCTTTTAAGTATGACCATGCGGTTAACTCACATGTTTGTATTTTCCCGCCATCTGGTGTCTGAAGAGCTTTTGTATGCTCGCATAGTGGAGAAAGTATTTTTCCTAATGCAGTAATTATTTTGGCTGACAATTCTTAGCCAAATATAACATAAACTAATGTGTTTCACCTCTGCACACGTGGACCGCTGAGTACTTCACCCAGGGGCACCTGCGCCATCTAAAGCTATTTTCACTCATTCGCGTGTTTATTTTGCCTGTTCATGTTGTGCCCCATGTGTAAAATCTTGAATGTATTGTTGAAGCATCAGAACCCTTGTTGAAGCATCAGAACCCTTGTTGAAGCATCAGAACCCAACTTTCTCCAAGTGTTTTGAAGTGCAATGTTTAGTAATGAAAAGTGTTTGGTAAGTACGCACAGGTGAGACGAACGCACAGAACTCACAACCTCCCTGAGTCTCAAAGTGCGGTGTGTAGGAACCGCCGCTGGCGCCCATCTACCAGGCAAAAAGGTGTATCGTAATTGTCTCGTGTCTTACCCGACGGTGTCAGTAAAAAATGGTAAAACAAAGGTTTGTTTTATTTTTCTCTGTGTACACAGGAAAGAAAGCCGCAAGCGAGAGACTTTTTTGTGTTAAGAGATAGATTGTGATATACATATGAAATTAAAAATAAACAACAAAGTTTATTTATATGTCTCTCTTAAACCGTTACTCCTCATGATGTCCTTGTTACGGTGTGTAGAACTTTGGATATATTTCAAACGTATACGAAAGTGATTGCTACACTCTTCCTGCTGTCTGTTTTATTCATTACACTTCTCTAATATTGTATTTTTGTAGAGTTGAAATGATATTGCAAACTTAACAGATGTTTACTCTGTACCAAATATTATTATTAAAAGCAATAATCACAAAGTAGACTAAATAAGTATATTTCGTTACTGCAATACACAAGTTACTTTCAGTTCCAAATTACACTTGCCTCACACAATCAAATTGACAGTTTAAATAGGGGAGGAATATTACAGTTTGCCATTTATTGTCATTTTTGACGAGCGCTGTACACTGAAGAGGCTTAGTACCCAAGATTTGTCTGTGTGCGTAAATGATTTATAAATAGTGCAGCATGCTACTAATCTAGGTTGTATTGTTTCATATTGCTATAGCAGAACACGAAGCCTACAGTTCATTGGTTGTGATAACTAAACAAATGCCATGTAGACTACCGCACTCAATAGATATTTTTTGTTTGTAATACCTGAAACCGAGACTTTCTGTGATGAGACTGTAGGATGGCACAAGTTGCAATTTCTTTCCATTTTCTTAGTGAGTGGTTTGAAAGGTGTTATGAATCAAGTTGATATTTTGTAGCCAGAGTCACCAAGAAGAAATGCTCCACCATCAAAACATGTACCCTGGACATTAATAGTGATATCGCACTTTTATTAACGTACTCACCCCCATGCAGCATATGTTTTCATATTTCCACATAGGTGCAGTCCAGGGCTATTACAATTGGAATACGGGAAATGTCTTTGCCGGAGAACATTTTCTTCATTTCCTTCAGCTGCTGTTGATGGAAAATTTAATCCAATGATGAGATTTTTTGATTATTCTATCCGTTACGTAACTGACAATTTTGTAGTGAACGCCAATATCCTCAGCAGTCCCTAATTGAAATCCAACGTTGGCAACAAACTGTAGGAATTCTCCATTTGTTTTCCTGGAGAAAGGTTATTGCCTCGTGTATCTGTCTCATTTAAAAATTTCATGGCTAAGAAACTCACACTTTCAGACTCAAATTGCATCAGTTCTTACAATAATGTGTTTCCCGGCAAACAGCATACTGCTTTAGTTTGCATACATGCATAAACTCACGTCATGGCTTAAAGATTTGTTAGCATTTGCTAGCATCAAAACTTTGATGTTTTACTTTATTCGCATAGTTTTTAAGCATTTACTAGGAGTCCACAAAAACTCAAGCAAAGTCCACAAAAACTCAAGCAAATGCTATTAGGAATAGTTGCTGGTAGCCTTTAGTTCATTCAAAACCAAGTATTTGCTTAGAAGCCTCATAGATTTAGCAAGTTCTTGGTTTGATTCACTTCACCCATTGTTTGAATATCTAAAAAAATCAACTTTACTGCAAAACATAGATCATTTTATGTTAAAAATAGTTTGTATATTTCTAACACTTTGTTGTGAATTAGGTTATTTGCAAATAACTGGATATAGGCTGTTCTCGGTAAAGTTAGCTCTTTTGAATGCCCTACTAAGTTTCTTCTTTCACCTCATGTTTACATCTAGCTCGAATGTCCACTTCATATTCATTAATTAAAAAACAAAAAGTAGTAATAAATATTGTAATTAACACTATTAACACTTACACATTAATTTTAGTAGATAATATTGGTTGGTGTTTATGTTTCTTGTTTTGTGTAGAGATCAATTAATGCCTTTAATTGCGGTCAATCCTTTCGAGTTAATAAGAGAATGATTTGGTTTATGCTGTCAACAGGCCAGCAAAAGAGTTAGACACGATTCTTTCTCTCGTAACAAAAGCAATGCCAAACCATTTTGAATGTTCAACTTTAAAGAGTGTAAATATGTCTCATAACCATAGAAGGCAATCTGTTAGAGAATATGGAATATTTAATCCTTCATACAGAAGAATAGGGCCAGTTTCACCAACAAGGAATAAACTAGGTTCCAACAAAGTGATACTTAATATTAAGTGGCCCTTGAGGATGTTGAGGTGTTTCACCAATATATAACTCATTTTTATATGTGCATCTTAGCTGGGCATTGCTTAAAGAAACAAGTTGTAAATATTCTTATGTTGGTAGTGGTGCGTTATGGTCATGTGACTACACGAACTAATGAGAATTATACCAAAGAAAGGAAAAAATAATTTCCCTGAAATGTTGTGTTTACTTTTGTTATGAGCAAATAAATCCTAACAAAATATTTGTTTTAAAATAAAAATTTAAAGCTTTATCATTTGCCTGACGAATGTTAAGAATCAATTAAAATAGTTATCACTGCATATACAAAAACGATATGTGTATTCGATTTGTTCAACTAACTACGCCTAGCAAAATTTTTTTATGTTAAAATTATGTACTAGAAAAGTTTTGAATTTTTCAAGGCTAATTTATTATCGTGGAAGTGTTGTGTTGCAATTCTGTGATGTGTGATCTTGTTTTTATTAGTTATCAGAGCCAAGTGTGATTTTTCGCAGCAAAAGTTACAACGATCCATATAGGCCTGGGCTGTTTTTTGACTAGTCAGAATGCTAATTGTTTTATATTTTATATACTGGGGTAATGATTTAGACTCGTTACATATTGTCGCGTAGCTTTCGCCAAGCATTTATATATTCAATGCTTTATAAAATTAATACGTTAGGTTAATGAAAAATTTAAAAATGAAACTGTTTAGGCACTGATTGAATATTCTCTAAAAGTAATATATATTCCGTGTAAAAATCCCATTGCTCTCAAAAAAACAACACTGGGCCTACATTTACTACAAGACCATCCCAAATTTTTCTACTTAATAGAACTGTTTTATGTTGTACGTACGACATTACTGCTATATTTTAAAGATTCAGTACAAGTTTTGTTTGAAGTTATTTATTTTTAATAGACTTTTTCAGTAACAGTATTGACCTTAGTTGCAATTGCGGAAGCTGCTGCTGCTTTTTTTTCATGTGCAATTTAGAAATGCTCAGTACCCGAATTTCAATAATATGATTATTACCAGTCACACCTGTATGACATCTTTAATTGGGCTCTCGTTAGCTTTTCTAATTCGAAACAAAGTCGAGTGTGTGCAAAACTTGTACTGCAAATTTGTCATGTGTAGTAAAACGTAAGTGTAAATGCATTATATTATGTCCAGTCTCAAATTCAATCAATGTAAACATATATTTTTACATATTGTGCATACAGGCAGTTCCACGGTGTTGTATGTAAAATTTAGAAGTTTTTTGTATTATATGTTGCTGTTATTAAACTATTTAGCCTGAATTTACATAATATTCTTACATGATTTAAGAAAGCCAGCCATAGAAAATATTTTTACATTATGTTTCTTGAAAAAAATAGTAATGTGTCCTTATAAAAAAATAAATGCCTTTGGTGTCAGATGTAAATCAGAAAAGTCACTTTTTGATTCATTACATATGTAAATTTCAAAACTCTGTGAAATGTACTTGTTAACTCCAGCAAAATAAATGATGCTGTATTGTTAAAACCATAAGGCGCAGGAATAACATAAGTTCAACAATAACATAAATTCAACCCAGTTGGTATGTTCAAATTTGTTTAAAAATTTATATTTGGTGTAATCGGACGTAAAAATTTTTGGTGTTGGACGTAAAATTTGTGAATTATGGTGGAATCGGATGTAGGTAAATAAAAACGTTATAGAAATATTAAGATAAACAGAGTTTTACTTAAGTAAAATAGGTGATGGATAAATGAATTGGTACTTACCAAAGGATTGTTATAACATTTATGCATGTTAGAAACAGCAGATAGACAACAATTAATTTCATGGAAGTCCTGAACCAATAGTGACGTCATGTACCTGCACAGGATACAGGAGGTTCAATTATCTTGATAAGATTACTTAGGAAATGTGAAATGTAGTCGTCTTGTTCAGGCCAATAATAATATTTTCCAATTTTTTATGGGTGCATCACTTTCACTTGTACTTCATTTGCCTGAACTGACTGCACTTCACCTGGGAAAGAACATTGTCATATTTGACAACAACCCAGTGCTGTTAAGGTTTCAGTGTCATGTGTTCAAATTTTTTCTGTGTATCCACTGCAATTTCAGTGTCACTGTCTAGGGAAACACCATCGTCAGAGGAAACAGTAAAGTCTTCTGCAATTTGCACATGTGTTTTCACTCCAGCACTTGTTTCACCCACCGAAATGTACTTACTATTCACAGCAGATACATAGTGAATGCTGTGTTTGTTTGGAACTGGAATTGTAGAATTCCATATCTCTCACATACTTCATCCTTTTTCTGTGTTATTTCCGACTTCTGTATATATACCACTGAAATATTAGGATTTCGACTTGCTGCAACATTAGCAAAATCACTGGCACTGCTGACAACACAATTTGGAGTTGCCTTCATATGGTTCCACACATTTATTTTAACAGTTCCCCCAATGCCATCCACAATGTCCTTCCCATGAAGCGTTGCGAATAAGTGCCATAAAAGTTTTATGTCATATTTGTTTTCTAGCAAATGGAGCACTGAAAACATAAAACTCTTTTTAAACTGACATGATGGTCCATCTGAGAAAATGTGGACTGCAGAAATTCCAGGAAATTATGTGAAAATGTTTTTACATAATTTTGTGGGGAATTGTGATAGCCCTATGTGAAATAAAATCATATGACAATAGTGGTTTTCCTATACTACATATTTTTTTATTAGCCTCTGTCTATTTAATAAAGAATTTGGTGGCACCTGGTTCTTGCACCTAAACTTCAATTTATGTAAATAATAAACCTATACATACTTACTTTAGATATGTTGGATGATATCTGAATCAGTAAAAGCAATTCTGTCATTTTGGTAACAATGTAACACAGCAAAATATTTGTTGTCAGAGGGAACAATAAATGTATTTTCAGCTAACAGTAGCACCAACTTTGTCAAAATTAATTGCAGTCACTACAGCAATAAACCAGGATGTACATTTTAGTGTTGCACAAAATAAAATAATGTACACTTGCAAGAGTGCAAACTTACACACAATGCTATTTTAAAAACCATAAACATATGCTGTATATTAATAATGGACTAACCAATAATTATTTGGTGTCTGGCGTAAAATTAATTTTACGTCCAACCCCCCCCCCCCCCCCCCCCGCATACTTCCGTCTATTAAACATACAGTTAAACATAATACTCTCTTATTATGTATGGGTATGAAAGACCAATACATTCCTACTTCGTATTTGTATTGTTATAGTAATATCACTAGCATTATTGGCTGTACAAAACAGAACACACATTTTAGTGTCGGACGTAAAATTAAGACATTAATCACTTTGATTGGTTCCTAAATAACAGAACGTGCAAGATATTTATAGTTACTACATTTTCTGCATGTAGTGCAAGGCATCAGTAATTGAACATGTCAAACTTTAATCAAATTTGGAGTAAATATATCATCAGTATAAGTCAATAAAGCAACATGTGTCAAATTAATATTTTTCCTAAAAACCAATTCTAGAAGTTTTGATTATTATTATTATTATTATTATTATGAGACAACTGCATGAAAATCTACGTGATTTTGTTGTCTCTGGCTCCCCCCCCCTCCCCATTTAACTGTAAAACGTATTAAATGTGTTACCTACACACACATTCAAAAGTACCAAACATGAAAATATTGACAATATTGATATGATTACTTTGCTTTTACTTACAAACTACATATTTGCAAACCTGTGTGCTACACACTGGTGATGTTTTGACCTGGTGCGGCAGAAATTAATTTTTCACTGCACTTTGTAATGAAGAATGTACACTCAGCATCGGTGCTACAAGGGCACTCGGAACAACTGAGGCATGTAGTTCACGCATCCGCTTTGCGGCTGCCTAGAGCGCTGGTATCACTCCTCCCTGCCAGGCGGGGGTGCGTCGTTACCTGCACAGAAAGTCAGCGCACAGTTCAAACTGACGATTGTGTAATGCATTATCTCCCTTATTTTGGACATTTTTGAAGAAAACTGCTGGGATTGGCAGTCCTTTCGAAGATCCCTCTACTGCATAATGAACTTTGAATTTCCCCACTACCAAGTGTTAACGATGGCAGCTCCTTAAATGGGCAAATACGCCCTGATCGGCTGTTTTATTTGAAAGTTTAAATAATGTGATATCATTGGAGTTTGAATAATGTTCACCCCTCTAATAGTTAATTGAATTGAGACTGTATAAATATTGTGGAATGTTCGTTCGAGGTCAGAAGATCGGCCTCGAGATAGCATCCATCACCATAAGTTATGTAACTTGAATGTTATCTCTCTACAAAATGTTAGGCTCTTCAAACAGTAGGTCATGACGTCACTTTAACGCAAGGCTAGATGCCCAAATGGGTGGTAATTTTCCAAGTATAAATATGTTTACAAATATAATTCTGATCGGAATCTGAAAAGGACAACGTAAAGTTTTCAAGTTGTTTTCTAGGCAGTCATCTGGGTGTAGAAACCGGAAGTTTTTCAAATTGTATTTTCTCCTCGAAAGTTAAGGCTCTCTACTTGCGAGCAGTTGCTTTGGTCAATGGGCGAGGGGAGAAAATTATTGTTTTGCAAAGTATTCGAATAAAGGGCAGGCAAGTCAACTCAGCCTGGAGTTTTTAAAAACTTTTAAATATGTTTCGCTGGTGGCATATTTGATAAATGTGCAAGGAATGGCAAAATTACGTATGAATTTATTTATGAAATTTGATTGCAAGTTGAGATGGCATTTTCAAAATGGATTGTTGTCAGACACATTTAAGTTAAGTCACAAGGAAATCATTTGAATCCAAGTTAGGTTTTGCATGGCCTTTGGTTGGCCGGTTAACCAAGGAATAAATTGTCACTTTGAAAAGAAATTATATAATTTCCATGTTGGGAATTTCTCGGGTAATATAAGGCATTATTTTTTAATGGCTTTTGGATTGCTTGGTAGCTAGTATTCAAATATTGCTGAGTCATAAATGTTGCCTTTTACTATGTTTTTAGTGAAATGTAGATTGGCTTGGATTTTTAACCAAATATTTTTTGTAGGGTTCTTTGGAACTATATGTACCTGAATTATTCCACAAATTGTAAAGTATAAAATTGCTGCATTGTGGCAGAAAATATTTTTGAGATTATTTTTCCTAAGAGGTTTTGTAAAGATATACACATATATCCAATTTTGTATTACTCCTTAAAATGTTTAAAGGAAATGATAATGTTTAAAGAAAAGGGTGATGTTTGCTGAAAACCAGAAGACTAAGTTGAATTCAATAAAAGAAAGTTTTTCCATACTTCATGTTTTGAACTTTTCACGTACTAGTGATACTCCTGCCCTACTTAAGAAAACTTCTATTGTCTACATTTTTGTAATTGGTTCTTAAATGCTCAGATCATTTTGGGATTGGGGTAATTCCAGCCTTGCTACACACTTGGGTCAAGTATGCCGCAAGGGTCTGAATTATTAATTAGAATCATTAGTTTAAGATAAAGCTAATTCCTGTTTCTAGTAAAGGAAATCTATTAGCTTTCCGAGGATATATTGCATTCCTATTTTATGTATATTTTAAAATTTGCTACAACGGTTGACCTTTCCGTGGAACTGCCCTTAAGGTTAAGCTCACGTATTGTTTTCGACCATTGTAATAGGTTATTTCAGCAAATAAGGACTTACACCCGGTCTCAATAACTTTGATACACATTAATTTTTTATTTTTATTTATTACAAATTTAAATTATAAAACTAAATACTTTAAAACACATTTGGGGTTATCTACATGCAACTTTTTTAGTAGCAGCCATTTTCCTTTTAATTTGTGAGTAGAATTAAGGAGAAATATGTGCTGATTTAAATACTTTGAAGAGAAGTGGGTTCATATTTTTTTTTTTAGTAGAACATTATAAAATCTTATGTTCCGTCTATATTCACTGAGATTGTAAACATAAACTATAATTTTGTAGATGTATTGAAACGTCTACTGAAATGGCCTACAACTTATTGCAAAAATTCCTTACTAATCAATATTGTTGTGAGATGCCAGAAGGCATATTTGAATTCATGAGGCATGGAGGTCGTAATAAAAATAAAAGCACTAAATTTGATTTTTAATTTATTCACACAGTCATTATTTACAGCATTAAACTGTCTAACTCCAAATTACTCTTTTATTCTTTGTGAGTGCAATAATTTAATTCCTATTTCAATTCTCATTAACGTCCTTCTCCATGACTACATATTGGTTGTAGTCAATTCGCAGTCATTATTTACACATGGTTAGTCTGTCTAGTGCCATCATTCCAAATTTCACCTTTGTGGCTCTGGAAATTAAATATCCAGCGTAATGAAGCGTGGTGTAACGCTGTTTTAATGTATTCTTAACACTTGAATGTTTCACATGCAGTACAAAATATTGTCATGATAAGCGAGTGACATGTTCCAAGGTATCAATTTGTAAATTGACTTCTAGGGAATCACGTAAATGTTAACATACACCATATTAAAGCTCTCGAATTGCAATACAAATTGCAAACATAACAAATCACACTCTTTCCAAGTTTCTTCAAGTTTATTCCAGATTTAAAATTTATACCGACTTCAGTTCAGTGAAGTACCACATTTTACAGGTTAGCATTTTGTGTAATTTCAAAAATTTCCAGAATAAGAAATGATGTTGAAATACAACAAAAATCAGTAACAAACTCTGCCACTTCACTCCGAGCATGCATAATGTTTTATTTATTACATAATTGAAAACTTTATTTCAGGCGTTACAAACTGACATTTAAAATCAGATTGGTTATAAACTAAACAAAACAATGAGCCACGTAACTTGAATGTTGCATCAGTCAGGTGATAGTGTACAATCAAATTTTATTCTTGTTTGCATACAGAATCGCAGGGGATAAATATGTTTAACTTTATGACTAATAAGACATTAAAACATGGAACTACTTATCGTCGTTCGCTGCCAACTTAACTCTTTGAGTATTGTGGTCATTGCTGACATTAAAATAAATGCAGTTATGGTCAGTGATTTTTTCTTTTAGAAAGATTGATTTCAAAAGTGCTCACTTTATCGTGAGCCACCTATAACAGCAGGATGTATGGTACTTTATTTGATGGTATGTTTGCTATTTATTTTCCTGTTTTAACATCATTTGTACCATTTATTTACATAAAAAATACTTTCATGAAAAACAAAGTGTGCACCTTGGGTGAAATAAGTGAGTGAAGAGATTTGGACGGCTCTTAACGAGGTCTTGAGAGCAGATGTTGGTAAAACTAGATGAGTATGGAGCAGCACCAGAATGAAAGGGTGGGGGAAACTGGAGATCCCAGAGAAAACCCGCTGAACAGCGGCATCGTCCAGTCTCTTGGGGAAGTACAAGTACATAGAAAATGATTTGCCACTGATCTAATTATTTAAATAACATTTAAAGTTTTTCATTTGTTTTTTCTGTTTAAATTTAGAATTCAGTTTTGATGTACTGTATTAACTTAATTATCACAATGTCAAAGAAAGTACACTACCTAATCAAAAATATTTGTATACCCCACAAAAATGTTCTTCTATACATGTATCTGGGATACACCCCATCTCCTGTAGCATACATTAATATGATTACAGCTCTTACTCTGCAATGGAGACTGTTGACCAGGTGTTTGCGATCTCTGGGAATGACCGGCAATTCTTCTTGCAATGCTGTGCCAAGTGTAGTAAATGATGTGGGTTGTTAGGGTCTGATGCGCAGTCATAAGTTCAGTTCAACCCGGAGGTATTAGTTGGTATTGAGGTCGAGGCTTGGGGATGGCCATACCATTTCTGGAACCCTATTGTCCAAATATCACTCACAAATATACAGTGCTTTATGGCAGGGAGCATTGTAATGCTGAAACACATCATCTCCAAATTGACCTTTAACCATAGAAAACGTGCAGCTGTCCACATTGTACCTATAGCCTTCTGCCTTTAATTTGCCCTGTAGTATGTATTATGAGCAGACCTAGTCCCTTCCATGAAAAACATCCATCCCCACACTGTTACCCTACGTACCTCTGCTGAATTTCATAGTAGGCCTTATACAGGTTGGCGTGTAGTGTTTGGCTGTACAGACAAAGTTTGAAGAACTGAGTGTGTGCCTGTGAAATTGAGGTTTAACTGTAATAAAACCTTAAAATATTGCTGACTTTCATTCATATGTTTGTGCACAGCTGAGCTAGAATAGCAGACAGGACTTGTTCAAGTAGAGACTATTTCTGCAACAATGTGGTGATAACAAGATTCAGCTTTAAAATGTTCCTCAGTAATAACACGACTGATAGGAAAAAACAGTCTGTCGTTCATCAGTCCTTTGACTACAGCAGTTTAACACATCAGTCATTGGCATACATGCATCATGTGTGTGTGCATACCTTAATGGGATCTGTAACAAAAACTGCTAGCTATCCAGATGGTACAAGTTGCTGCAAATTATGTAGCTTTGGGAGTGAATTATCTTGAGGGAAACCAAATGAGGGAGATGCTAAATTTGTTTCCAATGTAACCAGGAGGTTTCGTATGGGATGAAGTGGTGGAGATCTTCATTGTAGCTTTAACCACAAGATACAAAGATTGTGTGGCTGCCATGTGACGGTGGCTAAGAACTGCAACAGCCAGTTAGAAAAATGGTGTAGAACCAAGTTAAATTCTCAGATGATTGGTGATTCTAGACAAAGTCACATGCTGCTGGGTCGGCTCAGTGCTACCATGATGAAGACTGACAAAATCGTATGCTTTTGCTCCTTCCTGCCTCCTTGTATCTTTTTTTCTCTACTTCACCTTTCTTTCTTACTTAGTTCTTATGTCTTTTCATGGCGAGGAAGGTTCTTCCGTCCATCATGAGACACTGAGAGGCTGATTACTCTCTGGGATATTAATTGCATCGCATCCCTTCAGCAGTGTATTCATTTCTCGCGGGGTTCCCTTCTGCCTGGCGGGTTGTGGTTTGTCCACATTGGGGTAGTTGCGTGGGTACCACCTAGTGGGAGGGCTATAGTGGTTTGGAGAGGAATCAAACCCCAGGGTGAGTTTGATTGCGAATGTCTCCCTCCCTGGGAGTGCAATCTGACTCACCGTGAAGGCTGCCAATATATGGGATGCTAGCTTTCCCAATAAACGGAAGAATTTACTAAATTTCCATGTGTGGTGGCGAATATGGTAGTCCCCCTCTTTTCATATTCATCTGAAAAGCTTAAGTAGGATATACCACTTTAATAACCTAAGAGAAAGTTTACGCTTTCCAAAAGAGACTCTATAAATAATTTTTACTTACTAATTGCACTCTTCCCCTTAGCTGCCGGAGTTCAGTCCTACTGGAAGTATCTTATTCAGACACTCGCTAGGCATTGACTAAAAGAAATGGCCAAACTAGAGTTGTAGTGAAACTGCCGACAGGCGCGGGCGTACCGGACTCTCCCAGGGATCTCAGTATATCTTTTCCCTGTTATTCTGAGGGGTTCGGCCCACTCGCACCTATCCTGCAATGAGGAATTTATTTACGTTAATGAGCCCAACTATAAACACTTTCACTTATATTTTATATGAGAACGGGTAAGTATGAATGAATTCAACTAGTATACAATTTTGACGTAGCATTTTATTACGCTAAGGAAAACACTGGGGAATTCCAGTTCTTGTATAATCTAAAATCATAATTTAATTACGTATTTACTCCAGGTGAAGGCAAACTTGGATTGAAAAACTATCCACAATAAACTACTAGAAAAGTCACAATTTACAGCAAGTTGTTTTCTAAGGGGTGGTTGTCCAGAGGGGACGTCACGATAGCCTGCTACCGCGGAGTGAAGGAAAAGACTTTGGGTAAAGGGTGCAGGGTGAAGACATCAAGGTTACCTCCAATGAGCCTTATGCAAGCTGCTGGAGCTGGTGCTGCTGGAGGAGCCTTTGCAAGCTGCTGGAGCTGGATGGCTGACCTTTTTCAGGCTGGGAGAGAAGGTCTTGCCCAGCAGACCCAGGAGAGGCTGCCAACCGTTGTGGTTGGCGGGCCGATGAACTCTGGCAAGAGCATTTTCGAGATTCCTTATATAGTCCAATATCTTCACTTCGGGGCTCTCACAGGGGTGCGGGGGGTGCTAGCCTTTCACCGCAGAGGCTGATTGATTATCTCAGGGTAGCAGGCAGCACCAAGTATTCCTTATCACCCTGGGTTGAGGCTGACGACAGGTTTACTACCTCCGCTCAAGGCTCTGCTGCGGTGACGTCACTGGGTGCAGGGGTGCTGCGATCCTGTGGTGACTCCTATAACTTCCTTATCAGCTATTGGCTGGTCTATCGCTTGTTGGGTGAAACAATTTATGTCGAGAGGGTGGCAATCGCATATCGAAGTTAGGATGGGTAGTACAATTAAAATAATTAATAACGTTAATTATCTTCCATATCTGTAATTGTCCAGCTCGTGGATCAGTCCTGTAGCCACTTAGAATTATGTATGCCACTTAGGACTTGCCCCGAGGCTCTCAGCGCTCACTGTTGTGGCAAAGTCAGCCTGTAGTGTCGCAGTCGCTCTGCACAGCAATGTGTGTGCATCAAGTCTTAGGATGTTTCCATGGGTTTGTCCTGAAAAGCATGCAGAAGACCTTTGTGGTGATGGTCCATGACATGATCAGTAATTTTTCATTTGACCAGACTGTTGCGATCATAATCTTAAAATCTAAACGTATGTTTAAAGACTTTGATTTACAAAATTCTAAAAGAAAAAGCGGATTCAGAAAATTCATCACAATTTCTTCAGGAAAGTAATGGTTTAATGTTGTTCATGTAGTTAGTATTGTGGAAAGAAAATGGGAAAGTGTTTGTATTTTTTAACAATAAATAACTTGAGAAAACACATCTAGCTAATATACTATTTACTGAAAGCCTGCAATCTGTTTGTTTTGATGTTACTGATGGTTATGGACAAGGGACTAGTCTTACCTCAAAAGGCATTTAAACTGTACTCGGTTTGTAAACGAGCATGAGCATTTTAAATCCCTGTTGTGTAGGCTAACACGTGTGGGTGAGAACTAAAAAGTAATGTGATTGAATTGAATAAGCTTATGTTTACAATTGCACAGGAATTCAAGGAGCAACAGAAATTGTTTAATCTGAGTAAGTGATAGATGTGTAAAATGTAGCTTTCAAGTATTATGATAGGAGGTAAGCAATGTAAGATGGTAAAGCAGAGTACTAGTATAAAGGTAATGGTGGTGAACTGTAGGAGTGTGTACAACAAGCTGGAGGGCTTCTGGAGAAAAGTTGAAGGATATGGGGTGGATATAGTGGTAGCTGTGGAGACTTGGTTGACTGAGGAAGTACTGGACATAGAGTGTAGGCAGGATGAGTTCACCATCTTCAGAAGAGACAGGGATGGGAGAGGAGGAATAATGGTGTGTGTAAGGAAAGGGCTATAAGGGGCGGTAGAATGGGCTAGTGAGGATGTCGAGGTAATGGAAATTAAATTGAGTGGTAGTAGTAATAGGAGTATTACTTTGCTGGCAGCGTATAGACCACCAGGACAGGGATGGCAGGCAATTGAGATGATCAAGGAGAGGGTCGATAGACTAAAGGACAGGCAGTGGGTTGTTGTAGCAGGGGATTTGAATATGCCAGGGGTGAAATGGGTAGAGGGTGCAGAAGGAATGGGTAGCATAATGCAGAGAATGGCAGCACAGTTAGTCAAAAGAGGATTAGTCCAGATAGTAGAAACACCTACGAGATGGAATGAGGAGGATGTTGGGTCAGTGCTGGATGTGGTGTTGGTCAGACCTAGGAATGCTGTAGTTGGTGCAATAGTATTGGATGGTATAAGCGACCATCATATTCCGGTTGTAGAAATTGGGATTGGCAGGATGAGAGAAGTGCAAATGGCAGAAAGGTTTGTGTGGCAGTATGGGAGAGGAGACAAGAAGGGGGCAGAAAGCTTCCTGAGAGACAGGTTTAAAAAATGGTCTATGGAGGAGGGTGTAGAGGGGTTGTGGAGGGAGTTTAGAAGATTAATGGAGGTTATGTTGGAGAAATTTGTGCCAATGAAAAGGTTACGGTCTGGGGGAGATCCCCCATATTATGGACAGGAGATTTTGAAAATGAAAAAGAAGTGCAGAAAATTACATGCCAAGTGGAGAAATGAAGGGATGATAAGATCTAAAGAATTTATGAAACAAATGGGTAGGGAGCTTGAAAGGAAGATCAAACAGGCAAAGAATGTATTTCTGGGGAACATGGTGGAAGAAGGAAAAGGCAAGGAATGGGGGAAATTGTTTAGGTATGTTAGGCGGTTAAGGGGAGGAGAGGAAGGGATCCCTCTGCTAACAGGAAGGGATGGTAGGTATGCGAGAAATGACCAAGAAAAATGGGAGATGCTGCAAGGACAGTACTTGTCAGTGTTTGAGGCAAAGGAGGGTTGGAATAGGGGGACCAACAGGGTTCGAGGGGTTTATAGTGAGTTTAAGATAAGGGAGTGGGAGATAGAAAAGGTAATTAGGGGTTTGGAGAGCAGTAAGGCAGGGGGACCAGATGGGATAGGAAACGCAGCACTAAAGTTTGGTGGCAAGGAGTTGGCGAAATATTTAGAAGTGCTGTTTAAAAATTCCTTAGGAGAGGGTAAGTTACCACAAGATTGGAAGGATGCTATGGTGGTACCTATACACAAGCAGGGAGAGGATAGGGGGAGGCCTGGCAGCTACAGACCGGTGAGTCTCACATCAAGTACAGGAAAAGTAATGGAAGCTGGTGGTGCAGTATGTGGTGAGGGTAATGAACAATAGGAATTGGTTGGAGGAGTCCCAGCATGGTTTCAGGAGGGGTTACTCATGTGAGATTCAGCTGGCTGGGTTATTAGAGAATGTGGTGCAGGTAGTTGATGAGGGGAAGCAGGTGGATGCCGGCTTCATAGATTTTGAGAAGGCATTCGATAAGGTGCCCCATGGAACATTGATGAGGAAAGTGGTGGCGCTGATACCAGACAGGAGGGTAGTGGAATGGATAGGGGACTTTCTCAGGGGGCGAAGGCAGAGGGTGAAAGTGGGGGAGGCAATATCGGAGGAAGAGGAGGTTACGTCAGGGGTACCACAGGGAAGTGTGCTGGGTCCTTTGTTATTTACCATAATGGCATATGACATGGGTTTGGGGATTAGAGGAAAAATCAGATTGTTTGCAGATGATTGTGTTGTATATGCTGAGGTGGGAGAGGGGGGCGGAAATTTGCAGGCGGACATTGATAAGATATGGTTGCGGACCAGAAAAAATAAAATGAAGATAAATGTAAGAAAAACTAAGGTAGTGAGGTTCACAAGGAAGAAGATGATAAGCAGGGACATGTACAGATGGGAGGGACAAGAGATAGAAGAAGCAGCAGAATATAAGTATCTAGGGATTGTACTGCAGGGAGACCTCAGGTGGAAAAAACAGTAAGAGAGGGTGGTAACAAAGGGAAGAAGGGCTCTAGGTATGCTGGGAAGGGTGCTGAATGGAGTCAGCTGTGAGATGAAGGAGAAGGCGTAAGGCACAATGGTACGGCCAATGTTAGAATATGCTGCAGCAGTACGGGACCCGTATGTGGAGGTGGAGGAACTGGAAAAGGTGCAGAGAAAGGCAGCAAGATGGGTGAAGGGTAGGTGGAGAAGGCAAGGGCAGGATGATGAGGAAGAAGGGAACTATAGGCCATCAGTGATGATGAAAGAAATGGGGTGGAGCTCATTGAAGGACAGGAGGACAGTTGAACGGTTAGTCAGGATGTACAGGGTTGTGAATGAAGAGGGAGGATGGGGAGGGCTACTATGCAAGCTAAGTATGGGGGTGTTTAGGGGAAGAGGAAACAACAGTGAGAAGCTTCAGAGGGTGTGGAGGAGAACGGAGTGGGGTAGGCAGTCCATGCTTGTGAGGTCTGTGAGGGAGTGGAATGTGTTGAGGGAGGAATTGGTATCTGTGAGAGGGGTTGGTAAATTCAGGAAGGGAGTTGAAAATGAGTTGGTTGGGTGAAGGAGAGTTGAGAGAGCTCGCCACCGGGCGGTAGCCTAATTGCGAGTATATGTATGTATGAATGGAAAAATTAGTGAGGATGCAAAATCACAAGAGTAGAAAGTGTACAAATAACCATCCTATAAATGATCAGAGAAGTTGACATAAATATAATGTGGTTACATAAAGAAAACTAAACTAGGACAGATAACCAAGCAGTCAGTCTCTGCTTGTTATATAAATGAGAATACTGCATTTTCAGACAGCAGGAAATGTTATGTTGCCCTATTCTTGATAGCTTGGCAGCCTAGTTTATTTTCAGCTGTACATCCCTGCAAATTAGTGTAGTATTGATTCAATAGCTATATTATGGTCACAGTACCCTAGATATTTTGATTGTCGTGCCTATTAAAAAATAATTCATAGAAAAGTTTTTGTTCCACATTCCCAATGCAATTTCAAATTTTTGTTTTATGTGATTTCAGGTCGAGTGCCATTTTTGAAATGTGGTGCATACTTGGTTCCTGACCTAGACCCCATCATTTCATTTCTAAACATGAAGGTAATGGAATTTCTTGTATAGACTAGTCAGGGTTTCTTCACACTTTTTTAATTAAACCTTTCAAAAATCACACCATGTATAGTCCATTCCCCATTTGAAGCAACTTTCTCGGAGCCCTGCTAAATATCTACTTGCAGGCCCGTTTGGTATCCTTCCGCCCAATGTAAACAAACACTGCCATGCGACTGCCATGCAGCATCTGTCAAACTCAATGTTTACATGCCATTGTGTGTGTATTCGTGTTCTTATATTTTCGCTACACCTAAAAATAAATATTGAAATGTGACTTCTACTTTTATACCTGCCAAATGTGTTGTTTACTGTTTACAGCTTTTCAAAGGATTGTCTTAGGCCTATTTCAAAAACCATTTCGCACGAATATTCACAGTGTGGGCCTTTAACATTATTTAGGTCAGCTTTATGATTGTTTTAAAAATGCCTGAATTAACGATAGTTCTTACGGATACGTTACAGTAACATATTTGTTTTCCATGACATAGCACATTACACGTAATGCACGTTAATATTTTGCAGTGACTGTGTTAAACACTGTTACAACTGCGGGGTAATGAACTGTAGTATTTAACTTTTTGTTGTTGATATGTCTTGGGTTATTTCTTTAAATGAACGGCCTCAGTACGAATAACGAAGGAATAGCCAGTCCAATGAAAAAACGACATTAAAATCAAGCACGCAATTCGTGCTTATTTTTTGTTATAGAAACTTAAAATATAGCGGTGAACATGCACACAAATAAGCCTACTGTAACTTTTATTCTGCACATATTTATATGTGTTACTGTGTATTAGGTTTATTGAAATTTATTGGGGCTGGGCTATTTTGTTTATTGGTGGTAAATCACAATATGAGACTGTGTTTCAAACCCCCAGGGCAAAGGTACAACGTTGTGATAAATAAACAGACGTGGATGTAAATAATTAACTTCATCATAAAAACAGGTCACAGTTAAAACATATAGATAGTGCTAATCAAATATTTGAAATCACGCACGCACAGGGCCAGCGTATCGACCATGATGCACAAAAGCACGCCATTTCACAGACACGATGATTAATGAAACACACATCACAGTATATCTATTAGTGCCATGGAAACACAGACGTATAGATAGTGCTAATAAAATATTTGAAATCACGCACGCACTGGGCCAGCGTATCGACCATGATGCACAAAGGCACGCCATTTCACAGACACAATGATTAATGAAACACACATCACAGTATATCTATTAGTGCCATGGAAACACAGATTTATCACAACATTGTAACTTGCCTAGGTAGGTTTACTAAACACAACGTCTACAAACATGATGTGGTAATTTGAAGTATTTTTCGGAGTGAGTATAATTTACGCTTCATTTGGTAAAACAGCAACACTCCATGTCATGGCTCGCCATATCTGCCAACTTCACTTTGTTTCTGCCCCGTCATCGTATCTAAATATATTAAAATAAGTATTCAAACATTAAAATCTCTTTTCAGTTGTAAATTACAAATTCAAAAATCGTTATTTTGCTGTAATAAGTATGAAATATGCCACAATTGAAAACATGTACAATTGTTTTCCGCGTACTAGCGAAGTGAAACTTCCCGAGTGTGAAAGTGACAAAGGCAGAGAGAGCGCCAAGCCTCGTTCAGCAGACAGTTGCTTCAATGTTGCTCTCGCTTGATAAAACATCACCGCACCATTACAGCCTACTCACAATATTTTCCGCTGCTATTTTAAACTGTAAAAATGAGATAGGTTGCCATCGGGGCTACCCAAATATTAAATACTTCAGTAGGCACCGTTTACTTTACAAATAGTATACTAAAAAACGAGGTTAAAATAATATTTTAATCGAACTATTTCTTACCGCCCGTTGCCAACACATCGCTGCTCTCACTGTTGTTAATTCATATTTAAAAAGAAATAAATATTACAAGTTATGGAAGATATTAAGGTAAAATTTCATTTATTCAATAATGAAATGCTCTAAAGTTAACCACAGTGTTATATATTTGGGGAATACATGTTATTGAAAAAACAGGTTGACATTTTATGCCTGGAGTGTTTTTTCATAGGTTGATTTTCATAAGTCGCTTCCAGTCGGGAATGGACTATATGATGCATTTGGTTGTTTCGTAAATATGTGAAACATTTTATACACATGTGTTAACACAAAACTAACTTATTTTTGTTTAATTTAACTGGTACTTATATTTTATCCATAAATTATAATATTTTATTTATAACTAATTTGAATAAAGACAGAGAGAAGATCGGTGTGTTGGTATTGCCTAGTAAGAAATAGTTCTTATGCAAAATATTTTTACGCTGAGGGCACACGAATGTGGTGCGATGTGTCTCTGGTGTAATTGTGTAAGCTTTGTTAGTATGAGGCGGAGGAATATCCTGGAAGTAGAACTTTAGCAGGGCACCTGAAAAGTTAGAACTAGCCATGAATGTAGTATACCACTGTAAAATGTATTGCATCCAAAGGAAGCTGGAGTGACAAATGTGTGTCTTTCTTTCAGGAAATAACTCTGGTCGGCAACATGAGCAATGCGGAGAAGGCAGACATGAGAGCCTACATATCTTTGGTCTGCAATGTTTTGGGCAATGCAGAGGTGCGTTTCCAGTTGTGGCAGGACTAGTGCCACAAAGTTTCTTGAACTGTTCACTGCAGTAGGGGTAGACAGGCTAGACAGGCTAGATAGAGTAGGGAGGCTGGAAGCTTTATAGAGGCCCCCAAAACCAGAGGCAGCTGAGACCTGCAGGTAAACAATGAGAAAAGTTAAGAGACTGCAGGAGTGAAGTAATGGGATAATACACATTCTGAGAAGGAAAGAAAGAAAAGTGATGAATAAGGAACATTAGATTTGGGTAGATTTTAAACTCTAGTGTAATATCTTATTTCCTAAATCTGGGATAAACTTAAAAAGTCACTATTAAGATTTAAATTTGAACATTTACCAGGAGATGCTTCATACCTTCAGATCCTGGCAGTTACCTAAAGTGACCAGAAGTTCTGGAAGTCAAAGTGGGACACCCAATCCGTGAAGTTTTCATCACAAATTAACTTCATGATGCATTGTTTATAGCTTGTAACAATTATAACATTAAAAAAAAAAAAGTTTATAATGGTTACAACATTAAAAAACTCTATATGATAGAAAATAAGTCAAACAATTTATTAGTACAGCTAAACATGCATCAGTCCACAAAGTTCATTTATATTATTAAGGATATTGACATATTAACTTATACTATACTTATCTAATGATGAAATTTGTTTGAGCTAGTGGGTATTTGATGTCGCTAAATCATGAAATTCAGCACAGGTCTGTGTGAAATCTACTTTGCATATCAGTACAGCCTTCAAGGTAGGCAGCGAGATTTGATTCTTTTCAGGGGTCTACACTTTGCTAATTAGCGAAGAAAAGGAACTCATTCTACAGGTATCTGAAAGATAGAGAGAATATATGTACTGCATAATACTGACCAGACTTTGATGTCTTACGTACATTCTTTGATTTCAAATGCACAAAATAATTCATCATTTGTCAGCAGGCACCTTAGAATCATTCCACGCAGTAACTTTGTCACATTTTACATAATTGAACAAAAAAACTAAATTCATCAAAGAGAGCTGTCATCCTTCCTTAGCAATAACATCTATGCTACTCTGCACATTTGACTACACCAGAATTTTCTGCAATAGGACCCACTAAATAACTTGAAGCTCTTTAAAGTGCACATACCACTGATTCAGGTACTCTATACATGTACATAAAAACTGCAAACAAATTTTTCAATACATTTATCAGATTCACCTTATTCTACGTTATTAGCCAGATGTTCCCTCACTTTGCTAGGAAGAAATATAGATAGTCTCTTGTTCTGCTATATGTCCTGAAGATGCTCCATTAATCATTACCCCCCCCCCCCCACCAGGTACTGCAACACCTTTGATTTATTTCACAATGTTGGTAAGTGTGGTGGCTTGTGAATGAACAAAGTGTAGCCACATTTGTGAGAGAGGCTCTTCAAAGTACTTCTTCAGTATTCCTGAACACTTGGCTTGACTAAAAAATTATGACCACAACCCCTGGTACAAATCCAATAACCTCTTCACAGCTGGCATCACTGCAAGACACCACCTTGTGTTACTACAGCCAAGATTCTATTGATACTCATTGTCCACAAACTTGCAGAAATCCTTTAATGCTTCTACTCGCACCGTGTAAATATAGAAGTAGGAATATATTTTCACAGTTGCTGTTTGTCCACGGGCAGTTTGAATTTCATTGAGCACAGTGTGTGCACCACAACCTATACCAACAAGATATTTTTCTAACACACAGTTTAATTTCTGTAACTATTACTAGTTTCTTTCCTTGCTACACCTCCAAAGTTTGTGTTTGTGTTGTCACCACTATCTTGTTGCTTAACTCATGTGTGATAACATCTTCCAGATACTTTGCCACTAAGTCTGATGTGTTCCCAGGCTGAGACTGAAGATCTAAAAGTTTAACTTTTGTGCCTTGGTATGAAACAAAGAAACGTACAATCACTGGAAATAATTTCAAATTTCCATGGTGTGAGGCATCTGTTGATAAAGCAGCATACTTGACATCACATAATTGTTCATTCAGTTGTTGTCGAGAAAGCGGTGCAAAAATGGTTCATGCTATTGCTTCACGTTTTGTTCATCCATATCTGAACTTTGGTCCAAAACACTTCTGAATTAGTTTGGATGAATGGTCATTCAAACGGAAACACTGATTTTGTCTTATGGTGTGATAAACCCATATACCTTCCGTCGCTGTTACCTCCAAATCATTTGTTGTTGCATAGGAGCTTTTGAAAAACCCATGATAGTCTTACTTGAATTTCCACTAGATTCATGTAATTTATATCGACTGCTGTTCAAATGCTTTGTAGTATCAAATGAGCCACCATGTGACACACTGAAACTTACACTGCACATTTCACAATGCACTTTACTGTCCGATATTGTTTTCTTAATAAATCTGTACCTGCGTTTCAGGTGGTCATTAAATGTACACTTACGTTTTGGCATCTGGGAGAATTTATATTGAATACAACTTTGACGTAACTTCCTCTCTCTGAATTATTGAAATTAATTCCCAGAGGAGAGGAGTCTGAATTCCCTCCTACGATATAGTGGTTCAAGATTCCCTTTGGGAATGAGTTGTATGAGAAATATGTTTGCTTGCTGGCTGGATCGTCGTTGATCCTCCCATGTTGCAAGGTTGTAATTTGTGCCCTCTAGGCTGGGTAACCTTGACAGGAGGAGGGGATTCAAACCCTAGAGTGAGTTTAACCAAATATGTCTCCTGTCCCAAGAGTTTGGTTATGCTCACTGTAAAGGTTGTCAAAAATATACGTGATGCCAATTGTCACGTGAACTGTAACAATTCTAACAAGATGATTTAGAATCTGTGGATTCTGGCTTTCTGCATCCTTCATAGGGAGCCAGTCTAGTGAGTGTATGCGTTGGCACAAAGTCAAGTGTGGGTGTCACTATTTTAGGACTGCTAGGTACTTGAGGAGGAATTCGGACGGTGACGAGTGTACCGGCTGCTGTGTGTACTTTGCATGTAGGACCAACAGGTCCTAACTTTGGAGTGATCAGAAGTGGCTGAAATAATTCCGAAGTTGGTGGGTCTGGGATATAATAGTCAAGATAATCAACTGTGTAGTGGGGCCAATTCAATCCCTGTACTGAGTTTTCACCCTGCAATATTGCCTTGTCTCCAAAAATGTGTGGGACTGTCTAATTTAATCCCTGGTCCAAATAATGGTTCTGACTCGGTAATTGCACTTGCACTAATGGTCACTTTCACTAGTTGATGTAATACTAGCGAGTAGGACGTCTAGTTCTCATTGTAATGCTCGTCGAGCTAACCTTCTTAAATTACTTTGGCTTTGTTTAGTGTTTTAAGGCATCTCAATAACAATAATAAACTACACTATGATATTCTCCAGGCTCACTGGGCAGTATCCACTGCAGGTTGGAGTAAATCAAGGTTATTGGTTCCACCTGCACTAATCAGTGAGTGTGACGTTTATTATCTGGGACCGTTATGAGAAGTTAAATAAATGAATATTTACTTGGAAATAGGTAAAAGGAAGGTATGCACAAGTACTGACAATGAATGTATTTATTTATTTAATACGTTGTGAAAACAATGCGATGCATAGCTCTGTTCAATATAGAGATGTTTGCTTGAGGCTGCTGACGTAGTTCACTTGCCACTTTGTTGGAGACAGTACTTCTGGCACATGGAGTCTAGCAGTGTTTTTCTCTCAAATAATCTGAAGTCTTTGCAGACTATGAGGGCTCAACTAGAGTAGCACAGCTTACTCCCGGAGACTTTTAACTCAATACTGGCGGCGCGCTTGGCCTAGTGGTCAGAATCCTGGAGTATATCAGTTCGACTCTGGTGCAGACTATTGAAGTCAGGATCTGAACCACTTACCTCTGATCTACACTTAGCCTTGCTCAGGCTTGTTTATGCAGACTACTTAGCCTTGCTCAGGCTGGAGGGCCAGCGAACACTGCCATTCTGGGAACTTCCTTATATACCAAAATATGTAGCTTGTGGACTGTCGAAGGGGTGCTAGCCTCTTTTCTCAGGGGTTGGTTTGTTCCGACTTCAGGGCAGCAGCACCCTTTCCTTATCTCCCCCGTGGGAGGCTGTTGACGTTTTTATCACCTCTGCATGAGGCTCGGGAGGCTGCAGTGTCCTTGTAGCGGGGGTGCTGCTGTCTTGCATCATCCCTTGGAACTCGCATCTTTGATTGATCTGTGTCAATGGCTCCGTCGAATAATAATTATAATATCTTGAAAGGGAAATATAGGCAACTGCATGGTGGCTTCGGTAGACAGCACAATTCTTCCTTTCATATCACAAGTATGTAATCATTCACTAGGCTAGGAGTGATCCTGTAGGCACGTGATTAATTGATCTGTCGAAAGTGACTTACCCGATGAGTGTAGCAACTCCAAAGAAGTGGTGAAGTCGAAACATAGAGTGCACACGTCAGGTGCGCAGAAATGAGACACGCGTCAACTTTAAAAGAAAATTAGAACATGATCACTAGTTACTTCCTTGGTAAATGAACATAAACACAAAATTGAAAGTGTTATCAAGATTTGAGCAACTTTGAATGTCAATATCAAAAACAAGAATAATCAGTAGTGAACTTCCCATTCCCTGACAATGTCCACTGATCGCTCCTAAATATTTTTTTGAAAAACTGGAACTTAAAGTAGAGATTTTTGCAAAAGCGGGAAAATTAAACATCCCCTAACTGTTTCGTGGGACATTTATACAAAAAGAGGGACTGTCCCACCAAAATTGGTACTGCTCACTGTACAGTTACCTCCCTTTCTTTTTCCCCATTAAAAAAAACTCAATTATGTCTCCACTATTGTTTCCAATGGCCCCTGTAGTGAGGTTGGTTTTGTCTACTTCTCTTGTTAAACCAGATGAACTGAGCCAAATGTTTCTCTGTTATTGAAAAAAACTCTGATCATTTGCAATGAAGTACAGTAGAATGTAGGCAGCAGTTTTTTGTATGGTATGTATCACAGGTGTATTTTCAAGAAGTGTAACCGTTACAGCTGTATATCTGCTGGAAGGATGAGTCAACGTATGAGGAACTGACGAAGAAACGATATGGCTCGGTGCACCCTTGGCCCCTGAACCTCTTCTTGCCTTACCAAAAGCGAAAGGAAGTACTCAAAAGACTAGCATCTCTTGGCTGGAAGAATAAATCCCAAGATGAGGTTTGTTTTCAATCATTTTGGCTTCCATATCTTATTAATATAAGTGAGAATTTTAAAGTTTGCCCCTATGTTTACCTTTTTTTGTTTATGGGTTTTTTTTACAGAGTGTAATATATTGTTTCCAATTCCTAAAGCCATAACCTCAATTTAAAAAAAATACATACCGTATATTTTTGTGGAAGCAAAATGCTTTACACACATCCGTTACACAATGGCTTGAAACTGTTTGTTACCATTTTTGATTGTTTAGAAAGTTGTGACCTATATCTTTGGTACATGGCGTGATTGCTTGCCTGAATGCTCATTTTGCAGCTGTGGAAACTGGAAACCTTTCTGGGATTTGGGCACTACAGTTAACCCTAGTAAACTACTGATTTTCGTAGATAGTAACTGGCTAGGGGTTCACAGATAACATATTCACGGTTAAAGCAACGGGGGGAAAATGTTTACATACTGTACATGTAGGTTATGTAAACAAATAATATAGTCATACAAGAATTCCAGTTTTGGACAGCCAGTGTGTGGCAACATGTCATAAATGAAATTATCAACATCCCATACATAAAATTCTGTATCAACAGATGCATGAATGATTGCAAGAGCATTTCATGTTGACTATTTTGACAGCCTATATTCTCACAATAGACATTGGAGAAATACGTGGGCAGGAAGGAGTTAGTAGACAAAATGTTTATTATTTTATTTTATATCAATACGAAATAGCTGTTATTAGTATAAGTAGTTAAACTTCAATCTAGAACAATGTGTAGGTGTTTAAACAAAATGGAACGTAAATACTACGTGATAGTTTAGCTTTATTTGTCTCTTCTTGAAAGACTGTAGCTAGTGTTTGCTAACGTCGCCACGTACATGCTTCATATTAATTTAAAAGGCCGCACATACAGTATATCACAAAAGTATTTTTTAAATATTTCTATGTTAATTTGATACAATGTATTTTAAAACTGAGTTAGATGAAAAGTTTACTTTTTAAAAGGATTTGCTAGATTACTTCTGCGACACAGTAGCAAGCTAGGCGACCGTGCTGCCATCTATTGGCCAGTGTGCATGGCTCGCTTCGAAAGCTACGCTCTCATGAAATTACTTATTTTTCATGTGTAAAATACAAATGAATTCCCAGTGTTTTACATTTTCCACGAGCTATATTAATATGTTAACGCAACATACTTCCATATGAAGTGATTCTGCTTGCTCATAATTTGGATTCAGCCTGCAATTGTGAGCCTTCCTGAGGCTGGCTCGCCATTTTGTTTGTTGTGTCCCCTCCCACTTCAGCAACAAAGCAAAAATAAATGTTATTCATTTATTAAAACCACTCGTCATTTTGCAATGGTATCATTTTTGTGGCAAATAATATTTATGTTAATGTGATATTTTGTCATCCACTCACACACTGTATCACAGTTAACTTATAAGTAACTTCTGCATTTACGAACTACTGTAAACTACCATATCTCGCCTTTTTGAGGAGCAGACACCACTTTTAGTAGTGAAATACTTTATTATTATGAATGAAAATTTGCTGCCTGTCAGTTTCCCCAAATTATTAATTGTATTTTCAAACTTCACATATATTCGCTGTTAAAATTGTGTGTAAAAATAGTACCCAAACACTTATAATATTAAATCAAACCAGTACTGCAGCAGTGCAATTGGCAGCAGCTATTCAATATTTGACTTTGAACTGGTGGCTCCACAGTTAAGCTACAAGCAGATTAAGCCACCCTCAGTAAAATGGAAGTTGACTATTTTTTTTATACTCTTTGTATTTTTTGTTTTTCTTTATTGTACATTTTTTGTTTGCCTGTAAGTGTAATGTTATGGTCTTCTGTAAATTAAATTACAGGAATTTTATTGCTCCCATGATTTATGTCATATATAAAATGTAAGAACTGTTGACATCACTTACAGAGTTAGAAATACGGTGATTGTTCCGTATTGCGTATCTAGTACTACATAGTGCACTGATGCAACAACAGGTTATATAAGTAGAAAAATAATATTGTATTTGCATAAATGCATACAGATACATGCATAAATAATATTTTTTTCTGCTGCCATCAGAAAAAAATACAGTATTAATATTTTACTATTTTCTTTTCAATAAAATGCCATCAAAAAAAAATTCTACAATGTATTAGTGCTTGCAGAATATCCTCCGTACACAGTTGCAGGTAACCCTTTGAATCTGAAATAAAATACTCGCATATGAGCTGGACAAACAAAAATAAAATTGTACCGGAAATGGCAAAGTGTCGCTTCAGTCCAACTAGCTCACTCTCATACATACTTGCATAAATGATACGTAAATAACGTGTAATTATTTACGTAACATTTACATAAAGCATTTCAACACTCTTAACATTTCACACCAACATATAAATAATGTACCATAACATTGTTTGAGTACAATATATACAAATGATTTGTAGTATATTTTATTCAAACACTGTTATGGTACGTTATCTACATACCATGTATGCATACGTTCCGCGTTACATTCAGAACAAAGCCAGCCGATTGTGGAATGCATACATAAGTCCGTCGGATACATTACCTCTAAAATATCATAGAATGGGCACCCAAATGATTCTTGCATGTCGATAATATTAATATCTTCCACATACTGCTGTAGCCACACATTCTGATCCGCCCCCCAAATGACATCATCATCCCATGCATAAACACAGATTACCTCGTTAACTACATCTCATATATGGTCGTACGAGATTACTCCTTCCTCCCACAATAATCCATGTGAATTTTTAGTGATCCAAATATTGTAATTTTTGTCTTTTGATTCCAAATAATTCCACGAAAAGGAAGGAAGAAATTTTACCATTTCCGAGGTCCCATCCATATACTTTATGCAGATAATGTCTTCAAAACATCGGCGTTGTTGGCACAAAATCCTAGCTTGTTGCAAAACATGGTTAAATTGAAAGTATCTACTGAGCTAAACTTGCAAAACTATCACTGATCTGCTGAACTATCAACTGACAGCAGAGCTTCCTATCTGTCGATACTGTGCCTTGTGTGCAAAGTTGCTCTGTATTTATACTCTTGTGGAAACCTTGGGTGGGGTTGGCATTTCTACATAATTGTAGAACTCTGTAACAAACAGGAAAAGGCATATCACGTTGCAACTGAGCACGTTGAATTGCCAGAGGTCAACCAGTGAATGCGGGAAACACTAAGAGGAGAAGGAGGGATATTTTTGTATCTATAAACTATCATCCAGATAGCTATGGCATCAGTTGCAGCACAGATGCACAGACAGTATGTCTGACGAGGAGGTTGATCAAGCTGAGCCACATTCACCAAGATTTCAAAGGAGAGGAGAAGAGAGATGGTGGGACCCGCAGATGTCATTTCGGAGCCAAATGATAGATCAACACCATAGCCTAGACAGACACTGGAGCCGACATGGGGGCCAAATGCAGAGGGTCCCAGACAACAGATGTGATGCGAGTATCCTTGGTCGGGATACTGCTTCTCATATACGCCAGATCACATCACACCGGGACCAGCATATACGCCAGAGCACCTCACCAGGACCAACATATCGACAAGGGCACCTCACACCGGGACCAGCATATCAACAAGGGCACCTCACACCAGGACCAACATATCGACAAGGGCACCTCACACTAGGAGCTGCATATCGACAAGGGCACCTCATACCAGGAGCGGCATATCGACAAGGGCACCTCACACCGGGACCAGCATATCGACAAGGGCACCTCACACCGGGACCAGCATATCAACAAGGGCACCTCACACCGGGACCAACGTATCGACAAGGGCACCTCACACTAGGAGCTGCATATCGACAAGGGCACCTCACACCAGGAGCTGCATATCGACAAGGGCACCTCACACCGGGACCAGCATATCAACAAGGGCACCTCACACCGGGACCAACATATCGACAAGGGCACCTCACACTAGGAGCTGCATATCGACAAGGGCACCTCACACCAGGAGCGGCATATCAACAATGGCACCTCACACCATGAGCTGCATATCGACAAGGGCACCTCACACCAGGAGCAGCATATCGACAAGGGCACCTCACACCAGGAGCTGCATATAGACAAGTGCACCTCACATCAGGAGCTGCATATCGACAAGGGCACTTTATGCAGGGACCTGCATATATGCCAGAATGTGTCACACCGGAACCTGTTGCATATATACAGGGATCAGAAAAGGTAACCGCACCACAAGGTGGTACAGGACCACATATTTTAATAAATAATATAATGGGAGGACCAACTGTTCAAGGCTCTACACCAGGGCAACATGTACCATCGTGTCAGAGAGAACCTGCATACAGGCAGGATGTAATTGGACAGAATAATACCGACGAGGCACTAGACCTTAGCAGTATAACACCGGAAAAAAGCCACGTTTCAGACCATCAACACCAACAGGTGGAGCCAGAGATGGATAAAAAAAATTAGAAGGTTAAATTATAAAATATCAAAATTTGAAAAGGGATTAAAATTTTTAGAAAATAAATGTAAAAACAAAGTGTAAATTGTAAATATTGTGTGATGTGTACAATTTGTAAATATTTTGTATTCTTGTAAATTTTGTAAATATATGTAACTGCTTTTTAAATTTTGTATTTTATTTTTAACTTATTATTTTCTGAAATCAACCAATAACCACAACATTGCAAATATAGTGCAGAAACATACCTGCAAATTGTGAGCTGATTTAACAACAGCAGCACCTACATGGAAGTTAACTGAGTAAGTGTCGTGAAAGAGTTTATTTTAATTTAAAGAAATATTTTTCCTAAACCAAATTCCTAACAATTTAACATTGCAAATGGTAAATGTTTTGCCTACTGTGTTAGCGAAACATCTATGTGGCCGAGTGGAGTACAATTTTGCTTGGACTTTTTCAATGCTAGGCACATGTATTCTACCTGAAGGTTTACAATTATGATTTCTTTATTACCAAGTAAATCATTTAATAATTTTTTTGCGAAGGTCCTGCAACGGAAACAGTTTCCCAGCTGTATCTGCCAATCAGTTCATAAAGTTCTAATTTCAAATCCGAATAAGGAATAGTTCCTTCCCCTCATATCAAACAATGCATATTTTTTGTCACCCAATTATTTGTATACTTATCCTTTTCACTCAAACAATCCCACGAATAGGGAGGAAGGAATGTTCGAGTTTTGGATTTACTGTCGAAATAACATACTGAAAACTCTTTCATGACAAAACCCTCGTTACCGTAGAATCCATGCATACTAAAGAACATGATCCTTGTTCAGTAATTAGTTCTACAATGTGGCTTCAGATACAAAGCTTCCTTATATACTACACAATTCGACCTCTAACAACAACAAAGTCAAAAACTATTAGGCATCAAACATATACGAAAGGTCATTTACAAAAGCAGAGACTGCATTTATTTTTACTTCGAAAATGGTACAAACTTCATTTTTGCTCCAAAAAATGGAAAGGGTACTTTCGAAAATGGCAAGAACTTCGTTTTTACTTCAAATATAAAGGCCACTTTCAAAAATGGCACAAATTTTGTTTTTACTTCAAATATGAAGACCATTTTCGTTTTTACTTCAAAATTTTACCTTCAGCGAAAACTGAAAGTTAGAAACTGCATCGAATAGAAGTCCCGTTGCAGGCTGCAGTGTGCCAGTTTGCCCCTTTCCTGCCTACGCAGTAACGATGGTGGGAAAGAATCAAAATGTCAAGGGCATCAGTTCTGTTTTTTGCAAAATTGACAGTGGGTGATGCAATCAGGCATGCGAACGATTCCAGTTCTGTTTTTTGTAAAAGTGACAGTGGGTGATGCAATCTCTTGCAAAACCACTTGCGAAATGAAAAATGCCTAATAAATGTGTTTTTCTGGCTACTTATCACCAAACATCTTACATTTACAGACGAGGGCAGTCAATATCGCAAGTTTCATGAAAAAAATTAATTGTCATGGCGCTATGACCTGGAGAAGTAGACTACGAAATATTTTGTCAACAGTTTTTAGTACAAGAAACAATAATGATAAACTGTATGATTTCAAAAACAGACATTCTTCATGCAACGAACTAGCCAAATATGAGATTGCAACGAATCATCTACAGAATCTGAAGAAACGAACTACCTTCCTAGCAAGAAAACTAACGGCCGTAGAACCCCTCCGCCCGAACAAAAACGTCTACTTCAGTCAGAGGTGAGTAATTTAGAACAATGCTTTGAAAAAATGAATGTAACTTCTAAAATACTACATATATAAAAACTACGTTAGCTTCAATGTGTTAATTTTGTTTGCGCACTCGACAACAACTGTGTATTTGGTATTATGGCTAATATATATTAAATTGGAAGATAAAAAACGTCGGCAGTCATAGGTTGACCTGAAAAAGCAGACTACAGATTTCTTCCCGAGAAACGGCAATCGGTTGTACACAAAACCGGAAATACGTTACGCATTTTACCAACAAACAAATAACTGAAGCTTTGAACTGCAACAAATCATTTACTGAAAATACAAAAACTAGCTACCTTCCTCATGAAAAAACTAACGAGCGACAAGACCTCTCCACCTCAGTACGGTAAATTTGAAGAATGAACTTCGTGGTTGAATTTTAAGTGAATGGCGATAACCGGGCTCTCTAAAAAATTCCATTTTATGGAGTTTACTACAAACCAACACGTAAAACATTTGACATTTGGTCATGCCAAAATGGAAGAGAATTTAGTTTCATTTTAAGTGAATGGCAATAATCTGGCTCTCTTTAAAATTCAATTTGGCCAAAACATTTCATCAAAAAAATATATTGCCAAGAAAAATTCAAATTACACACATGCACAGTTCACCCGCTGAAAACTAGTGCAAAATAAATATTTGGTCAAACCAAAAACAAAATCATTCATTCTTTAGCAGTTCGCTGAAACAAAAATCAAATTACACACATACACCTCGTTCGTCCGGTCACCGCTGAAAAATGACGCCAGAGATTTCGGCCATATACTGAAAAAAAAAAAAAAAAAGTGCAAATGCAAATACCTGAATTTTGCTTGAGTTATTTTGGACTGGGCGTACATGGAGGCAGCATACATCAGGAATGAGTGCAGTCACTCTCGGTACGGATGATTCCTATTTCAGATGTACTCTGCGAGATATCTTTCCCAAAACTGCTTCCGCCTTCCAAAACATGGCATGTTGAATTTGACGGAACACCAGTTCCTCTAAATGGTTTGGGTATGGATAGACATATCTTCGCTGGCCAGTCTATCAATGTTGCGATGATATACGGCTCTGCTCTTTTCGCTGCAGACAAATTCCTTTTTGGGATTTACTTGCAAATGGTGGTAACCATAGGCATCGAGTGACTTGTAACCACGCCAGCAATCAGAAATTATGGTGGTACCCAGTCTCACCCATTCTCTTATGACCTTGGTAAGTGTGCTGGCATTTCATCTGCTGACTGGCACCAAGAAGAATTTTGATGGATCATGGCGCTGAACTCCGCCGAAAATCCACTGTCCTTCAACTTTGCAGCCCTTGCGGTTTTTCCTCTTTCCCAGCTTCGATACGTCAATTTCCACTAGGGTACCGGGCCCACCTATGCATTGTCAATGAGAATATAGTCATTTGATGCACACTTCTCTGCATAAAATAGACCACTCGACAACTGTTTTGGCAGAGCAAAGAATCTCCTCCATGATTGCACGCTGGCGTGGGTTCCTCAACAAGCACCATAGTAAAATGAATTTGAGGATTTTTTCCAGAGACAGCTTGGATTGGTCAAGAAAAGTGCCTGTTGTAGCTGACAATTTGTAATTGCACTTGATTCCGCCCGAATTGCATCTTCTGCACCAGTAAAACGCTCCTTTGTTCAAAACCAGCAATCGCACTTTTGACAGTCTATTGCCAGAGCCAGGATAGAGTGATTGACAAAATAGTTCACCTTCTCTTGGCTTCTTCCAAGAACTCTGTTAGCATTCAATAACGTCACACTACAGCCAATACACTGACTTACCATCGTAGTACTGGATACGCAATACAGAACATACACCAAAAACACATAACTAGTTTGTGAAACTTTGTGTTAACATAACTGTTGAAGTACGGTAGATGTCAATCAATGTAGAACAATTCGCTTGCAAAAAAAAAATTTTAAATAGCAGTCAGTGAGTTAACTCATGAGTATAATATTTTTGTTTATCTGGCGAAAGAACTGCAGCCATCAGCATGCTTAATACTGCAGTTAAAAACCACATTACAAATAGCCCAGTTATTTTTGGCCAAAAATTTACTGACGTGAATTTAAAAGTGTTATTTTATTTTTATTTCTTATTCCATTATAAAATGTGCACCTTTTCTTTACTACTGGCCGGCTACTCTGGGTTTCTACCTCTACAACTTTAGAAGTAAAGTAATCCATGTAAAAATTCAGCTTTCTGTCTTCCATTTCCAGGTAAAAATCTAAAATAACTGGGCTAAAAAATGCTGCACAGTCTAAGCCAAATGCAAATAAATGAGATATATGTATACTTAAAAGAATGGAAATTCAGAGAAGCGGAAGACATTTTCTGGATCTGCTAGTCATGGAACTATTTTGTGTGTAAAAGCATGTGTGAACTGATTGTTGAGGCAGTGATAAAGGGGTTTGTGAGAAAAGTAAAAGTGTGGGTGAGTCAGGAGCACAAACCTGTTGTGCTCATTACAGCACTACAACATTGCAGCTTTCAGAATAAAATGCCAGATGTTCGTGATGGCTGGAATAAACAATAATTACTATATTAACACAAAAATAGAGGGGAAACCATTAAAATTTTACAAAGAAATTCTTAGCATAAAACAGGGTGTAATCATATTCTCGCGTTCTTCATTACCGGCCACGGCTGCACACGTATTAATTAAAAGCCTTTAAAGTGGAGTGAGTAATGTAACACAGGGTTGCTTTGTCCCTCACTGGTCACTTTCATTCAATTGTTAACAAAAATAATATTTACTTTTCTAAGCACTTCAAAAAAAAATATTTTTTCATCTGTTGCTGAACTCTATGAAGTAAACCACAAAACAGAACAAAGCACATTTGTTTCCTGCAGTCATGAAATTAAATAGGCTTACATGAAATTCGGGCCAAAGTAACCTTATTTTATGGTACTTTTTAATTATACTTTACTATTCAATTATGAACAAAAATAATTTTAATTGGTTTATTTCAGGTATGCTCAATTACATAACTGTAAACATCCTAGATATAGCTTTTATAATTTTATGTGTCAACTTCACAGGTAAATTATAATATACAGATTGCATTCCTGGTAGTGTAGTAGTGATTTCTTCTTAAATATATGTTGGGTATTCAGGCATGAATTACCAAAATGAAATGGGGTGATCTGTTTTTTATGTTATTTCATACTGTGTTAGTATCCTAGGGTCATAGATTGCTCAAACCTTGTTCTGTATAAATCACCTTATATTCACATTTTCCTGCATTGTGTAATTATAGTTTTAGTCTTTACAATGAATGATGGCTTTCACTGTAACTGATATTCTTTGTGTGTGTGTGTGTGTAGGTTTTTGCCGAAGTTGAGAATTGCTGCAAGTCACTTTCAGATCGACTAGATGATCGAGAGTTCTTTTTTGGTTCGAAGTAAGGCATTTTGTAACTATTAATAACTTATTTGTTTCTCTTCACCTTTACCTTTGTCTGTCTCATGTCTATTTTTTCCCCTACTCCTCTCTCTCTCTCTCTCTCTCCTCTCCTCTCCCTCTCTCTCTCCTCTCTCTCTCTCCTCTCTCTCCTCTCTCTCTCTCTCTCTCTCTCTCTCTCTCTCCTCTCTCTCTCTCTCTCTCCTCCTCTCTCTCTCTCTCTCTCTCTCTCTCTCTCTCTCTCCTCTCCCCTCTCCTCTCCTCTCTCTCCTCTCTCTCTCTCTCTCTCTCTCTCTCTCTCTCTCTCTCTCTCTCTCTCTCTCTCTCTCTCTCTCTCTCTCTCTCTCTCTCTCTCTCTCTCTCTCTCTCTCTCTCTCTCTCTCTCTCTCTCTCTCTCTCTCTCTCTCTCTCTCTCTCTCCTCTCTCTCTCTCTCTCTCTCTCTCTCTCTCTCTCTCTCTCTCCTCTCTCTCTCTTCCTCTCTCTCTCTCTCTCCTCTCTCTCCCCTCTCTCTCTCTCTCTCTCTCTCTCTCTCTCTCTCTCTCTCTCTCTCCTCTCTCTCTCTCTCTCTCTCTCTCTCTCTCTCTCTCTCTCTCTTCTCTCCTCTCTCTCTCTCTCTCTCTCATATTTCCTCTTTTCTCTTTCCCTTCTCTTATCTCTCTCTTTTTCTCTACTGATTGTTACCAAATCGAAGCATATTTTTACTGATTTCACTTGGAATCAATACTATTACCATGGAAAAGGGAAGAAACATGATAAGTTATAGATTCCTTTTGTCAATCATCATACATTTTGGACCTTATTGTTACTACAAAATTTTGTTGGAGAAGTAATAAATTTTGTTAAATCCAAATCTCATGAAGTGCATGGGATCTAGTATACATCATGCAAAAATGGCAACTATTTTTTAAAGGATTATATTTATAAGTAAATTAACATTTTTGGTAATAAAAACAACTTTTTTTTTACTATTTGATTTCAATGAACATCAAACATTACCTTAATAAAGGTAGTAAAACCTCCATATAACAAAACTGAAGGGACCAAAATATAGTGTGTGTGTTTTAAGGAGGTTTGTTGTATTGAGGTTCCCTAAAATTATACTCGGTCAATACTCAGTAATTTAAATTTTGTCACATATCATACTTAACACATTATGAAACTACAGTAAATTCTTGATTAACTGGAGTAGTGGTGGGGAGGAAGGGTACGGTAAATTGAAATCACAGCTAACTCAAAAATATATATGTATAATAGGCATACTTTTAAAACCCAAAAATTGCATCAAAACGTATTTAGCTAACTGTGTGCACTAAGTCATGTTCGTGTGTCTCTGATGGAAATATTTATTGTTTTATTGATAAAATAAAAATTTTTCCTAGCAGATTGTTGTACTTTTCTATGCAAAATGATACCCCAATTATGCATAAACAGTCATTGAACAAGTTAAAAATTAATAAAATCCAGAACCGCAGTGCCACGCACAGGCCAAACACAGTGTGTGATTAAGTCCTGTGTCTACCTTTCCTGTGGGGAAATTAGACTTTTTAATTAACGAACTATTAATATATTAACGGGTACATATCTTTTCTTGACATCCAGGTCTCCAGTAGTATGTTCACAGATAATGTGGAAAAAGTTAAGAAAAACTGCAACACTGCATAACTGCAAGTAGAATGCCAACAATGAAGGCCATTTTGAAGTATATTGTCATAGGAAAATTATAAATGTTAATTAATTTTTATGCGTGCCGAAGTTCTCCGTTCTTTCGAATTAAGGGGTAACTATGCTGATTGCCCTCTTTGTCCCGGTGAAGGAGAGTGGAATCAAACCCCAGGGTGAGGCGTAAGTTCCCGTCCGGGGAGTTTTACTACCCTCACGACCAGGGCTGTCAATCCCAGGGAGGTGAATGAAGTATTCCAAGTATTCCAATGGTTAATCGATGGTGGTTGTGGGGATAGTTGATCTGGCGGGGTGACGGGATTTATCCGCAGCGGCCTCGTCGGCCGGCGTGTGGGGACAAAATTAGTCGGGTTTGGCCACGTGGTTTAGGGGTAACTTTCAGTGGGAGTTGAACCCTAATGAAGTTCCCTGAAGCTAATCTTATTGTGAACTTGTTAGAAAGAGCTTCCACTGTTAGGTTTCGAACCCGAATCCATCTGCCAGAGGCTAATCGTGCTGTGTTCGAGGGAGCTGGGGTGACGAACAGGAGCTGCCGGGGTTTCAGGTACATTAATGGGTGCAATGGTCTCGGTGGTTTCCGCAGCTACTTCTTCCTGCTCAATGTCTTCCGGCGGACACCATCCTAGTAAATGGTTAAGGGGTTCCTCTTGTGTCGTGAGTGTGACTAACTCATAACACACAGGTAATTAGACTGGCTTGACAGGTGAAAGTTCGACTGGCTTAACCAGGGCTAGCAAATTATTAAGTGGCCATGATCTATTTAAGGCATGTCTTTCACGTTGCCTCTGACTGCTTCCAAGTCCTCCGTGGTTGTGATGCATCGAACCTTATAACTGACTAGGAAAACTCTTCTACAATTAGTGTAGGCGACACACAAGAAATACGAAGTATGTAAGATTTATCGTGTGAAAACGAAAGCAAAGTAGACGACGTCACCCAATTAATTTAGTACAAAAAATGAGTATAAAATACGAGGATCAATAATTAATAATCTACAGGTGAAGGCAAGCCTGGAATAAAAGTACTAGCCAAAACAAATAGGTACTTAGTTATGCAATTCACAGCGTAATGACTAAGTTAAGGGGAATCTCCAGAGGAACATTAATCGCAGGGGAAGTGGTAGAAAAGCTGAATGTGACACATTATGTTATATTTTTCGTGGAGGAAAGACCATATAATTTTCACAATTTAATTTTTCATATAAATGCAAATCATTGAATGATGGCCACACTGAAAAGGTTTTTCTAGCATACAGTGGAATCCTGAGCTGAAAAACATGTGTATACAATAATTTATAAGTTTATAACATGTACAAAAATGTTGAGTAAACACATCACAACACCAATGTCCTGCGCTTAGTTTCATTGGCCTATAATTTCTACTACCCTCTTGACGCGTGACACGTTCCTGTGCTGGTAGATGGCACACTCTGATCAAATGACTTCGCCCCATCTTGAGCACCAATCACCTGATGGGCAAGTCATCGCTCAAACCAAACAGTAATGGAGGTGGGACACGTGGTCTACCAGAGTTGACAGAGCCTGAATGGAACCTTCCTTCCATGTGATCTCAGACTGTTTGCCATCTCTCTTCACGAAGTCATCCTGTCAACGCCCTTCCCCGAAGAAATGACCATTTCAAATTTGCCGCTTCCATCAAGACAGCACGCAATTCAAACTTCGCACCTCTGAAGGGTAGCAGGCTGCTGAGCAGAGAGTCACTGCCTTCACGAGCGCATGAGGGCAAGATATGTCGTTGCCTCATGCCGCAGCAGATAAGTGTACAGGAACCTATGTGTGACGTCTGCGGTTCCAACCTCCCAGGAGTGGGGATGATTCCCCTGCACCCTTCTGCGAGTCTCGACGTTGGAAAAATTAGTAAATAAGGAGTTCCAGTGCTGGGCTCAGGGCAGTCTGCAACACCTTTCAATGCTGCCCAGGCTGAGGGTTTTAGCCTACACCCATGCCGGTGACCGCAGAAGAACCAGTGGCCATTGACTACTCCAGCATCTCCGGAGGACTGCTGCCTATCAGAGGCCTTCAACTTCTTCAACTGCCTCCACTAGCCTCTGGAGGACGCCGCCATCCAGAAAGCCTTCCACTTCTTCGGCCTCAAACAGCAGCTCCTGAGGGCCGTCAACGACTACCAAAGGCTCCTGCCGACGTCATTCTCTACCTTTTCCTCAACCTCTTTGTATCTGTATACCACCCAGGTAACATTAGGTCACTGTAATGACATCCCATCTGGACACCTATAAGGTCTTAGCCAGTCTTGAAAAGTTACATCCCTTTAGGACAGTCTTCTTCAATTATCTTATGATTTTATATTTGGCAAATTAATTTATTTTAGATTAATTTACATCATTGACTGCACACACCAAACTACATCTTTAATATTTTACCCAAGTAGCCTTCACCTGTTTTAATGTAACAACTTCTGCTAAATTCAAGATTCAATATTAGTATTTTCTGTGATTTTTAGTTCAGGAAAGTGCCACCCGTAATATTTACTAAATATGTAATGTAATAAACTTTTTTTAAATTTAATTTTCTGTGTTGTTCTCATAGCTTATATACCCCTTGACCCTTAAGGTTTTTTTTTTTTTTTTTTTTTTTTTGTTTGTTTTAGAGCTTACATTGCTCTCACTTGAAGTTGAAGTCCGCTACCACGTATAAATCGCCACAAAGACAAGTACACCACACCGTTAAGAGGCAAACCGAGATCTACTGGCGAAATGCTGTGTATCTCTCTGGAAATCTTCGGGAGCGCCCAAAACACTAAGTAACACCCTTCCATTCAGGGAATCAAGTGTGTCTGATAGCATCCTACTCTGGCCCACTGGAGGACGATTAAGTCAGACAGATCTATCAGTTGTACTTGATCCTTGGTGGAAACAACACCTAGGAATCACTGGCTGGTAACGTGAAGATCCTACACTTTGTAGTTCCATCCAGAGCTGGAGAACAGCCGGACATTGAGCGACAAGGTGGACATTGCGGTGCGAGATCCGTTCCCTTAGAAGTACACGCTAGGGCCATTGTCTTTAACTGGCTTCACCTTAAGATTTTCTAAGTATGATTTGTGCCATACCAAAGAAAGGGCGGTAGAAAATTTCAATTCAAAGAGATACTGAAACGACTGGAGGCAGAAATTGCTAACTTACCTCCCCTAGAGAGTGAGGAAGAGAAACCTTTATTTACGCCACCTACCAGTGTGTCCTATCAGTCACTACAAAAAAATATTCTAATTGTACACTTGAACACCTCAGTCCTGGGACTAGATACCACGTTACTGCATCCATCTTACACCTCAATCCCTCCTCATATACCCAAGAAGTTGACTAGCAGTTTGAGCGCTGATTCTCTGCAACCACTGCCAGCCGCTGTTCAGCTGGCAACCGCATCATCGAGCCAGCCGGAGAAGAGGAGGGTGCCACCGCCTCGTGGACAACAGGTTATGTATCGTAAAGTGGTGCTCCCTATGTGTCTCGACTTTGTTCCCGTTCGTGAACCAATCAGACCCACTCTGTACTCCAGCATACTGCCTAAGCGATAGTAGATAACCCTTGGGTATGATCTCCGTGACACTGACCCCGCATTATTTGAAGGCCACCTCTGACACTAAAACCAAATCTGCTTCCGCAGTCTTTTTAATGTGATGCTAGCTGTAGGGGTTATAGTCATCAATTCGCCGACCAGGAAGAATAGCCCCAAGAATTCCAAACAGTAGCCCTGTATCCTTCAACGTGGTGTGACCCACCTGAGCCGGAGTAAACAGAGGGGCTTGTGTTCAACTTCCGTCGACATCAGGGCTTACCTCTGCACTGTTTGTAATGGGCTGACTCTGGGTAATTAGATTTCAACCCTCAAATTGTTTCTGTATTATTTCACTCAGTCAAAAGTTCATGTCCCTTTCACATACAATTGACCCCCGTATCAGTGACTAGTGAAAGGGAAACAGACACACACTGTTTATTCTGACGAATGACATATTTCCAACAATGATATTACAACTTTAGCTCATCAGTTTTTATTATTGACCCTGCAACAAGATGCAACATTTTACTGTTTGCTACGGCAAGAATGGACGTTCCAGCCTGTAGATTGTATTATTCACCGGCGGCCAAAGCTATGCATCCAAGACACAGAGTACCACAGCACACCAATAGGTGGCTCCACAAGTATGATTCGCCGCATCTCAACTCTCCAAGCCAGCTGGTGACATTGTGCCTTGAGGAAGCTATACTAAAGCTACCCCCTATCTAGTAGACACCAGTCTATCTCGGCCCTTCACTGCATTCTTGCCAAAGGTCCCGACAGTTGTACTGATTTCATTGTCTCCACCGCAGCCCATGCCGGAATTTATGGCTAGTCTGCTTGCCTCGCTCCAAAACTTTCCTTTATTCACTGCAGTCGTGCCAAAGGAACCTCCTCTCCTTGACTCCACCGCAACTCATCGCAGCGGAGCCATCCTTACCAGCCTATCTTCACCGCATTCGTGGCAAAGATACTACCCGCCACGTCGTCTACACACCTAGACACTGTGGCCCCCTCCGGAGCAACACATACGTAGGGAGTAGTTCCAGTTTAAGTTATTTTCATAACGTTCGTCTACCCCGCCATTGTCAGCCTAGGACCAGGTTGTCTCTACTCGACTCAGTGTAGGTTTAGCTTCCCGAAGCTCTTGCTAACGTTAGAGGTAGTGCGATACCACTCTACTTCCTGTCAAGCGGCATAAACAGAAGTTTTGCCATCTCTAGGGTATCCTTTCCCATAGTATAGAACCTCTCCCAGTGGACCTCACACTACTCAGGGGATTGCAGGTGATTGGGGAAATTACTCATACGAGCCATACATACTAGTCAATTACCCACACCCACCTTGGACGGCCACCCATTCTGTGTTCCACGGAATCCAGAACGGTAGAACCCGGACACTAGGTTCTCAAGTCTCTTGAGGCCAGCTTGCCTGCTCAGCTGCATACTATCTCCACCGCGTTTTGGCGCCGGAGCTAGTGTTCACTGGGTGTAGGGAGTATGTTCCCTACTGAAACGCTCATCCACGTGCGGAGACTGTCAACGGCGTGGCCTGACTCTCAGTGCTCACTGTGTTTAGGCACAGAGTGCTGAGTTAGGGTATCTGCTTGGGTCAGTAGATGCTACACGTGGTTGTACACCAGGTAGGACCACATGTCACCTGTAGTCACTTCATGGACGTGAGGTGTGTGATTTAGTCCAAATACCCTATTCCCATCGAAGGGATATCCGAGAGAAAGTCAAAGAGGTGCTAACTGCCTTTGGGCACCTGCAGGAGCTTACCCCACTCCTCCTTGGTACTCTCATGCAGCTTTCCCCCAAGGATAAAGCCCAGGCATTGAATTTATTCCTGTAATTCCAGAGATACCTAAGGATCTCTTCGAAGACCCCATCTGTCTAAGCAAAGAAACACACCCATTGCTCGCAGCCTTCTCAAGCGCACAGGACCAGTCTTTGGACCTCGCCAACTCATTCTACAGGGGAGTAGAACTAGTGTCGACTGTCATGACCTTTGAGCCCTTGACAATAAACCAGCCAAGTTCGCACGTCAACCAGAGTTGTCCCAGGTCAAACCATCACTAGAGGTTAGGCATTACCCAGGTGTACCACAGAGAGCCAACCCATTAAAGCAAAAGATCACTTTCACAGAACCCTATTTTATGCTGTGCCGCAAAGCTACAAGGCCAGTCCTCTACACTTGACGTGCACCAGTGTCACGTAAGGACTAAGAGAGAATCCCATAATTCCCGCTAGAGGGTGCATCTGACCTAGCACCCGACAAAACCGACCCTCCTAAAGTAGTGACGACATTGACAGCCCGAGGCATCACGCGTCAAGAAGAGGTAGTAAGAGTAACTGCAATAGTGACGACTAAGCAGTTATATCAGGTCAGCCAGACCTTAGCCAAGCCAAGAACAGACTTCGGGAGTCTCCTAAACACCCCGTGGCACTCAAACATGCAACCGCAATGTCAGTCAAAGACATGAGTGAGCACAAACTCAGCTGCACCGTTACAGCCGCAACCGAACACAGCCGCTGTTCGAAACCTAATTGCTCCGGCATGGGGACACAGAGAATCTAACGCGCCCACTGTCAACAATGGTTTCACTTTACCTGCGAAACCGGGCATATGAACCGTGCTATACCGAATGCCTGGAATACCAATATGACGAATGTTGAACCCGTCAGACCGCATTCTGCAAATGGATTACCTGCCCAGGATGTGGTACCCACACAGTGTGCTGCATACTGTATGGGGAGACTTACCACTATGGATGCATAGGTTGACCAGGCAAGCACATTACCCAACCAGTAATGATATACCAATGTGAAGTCTGTCGTCATGCCGCTGAATACAGACCACATAACCCAGGACCAGCCTCCCACTTCAGCATCACTTGGAACATGGGAGAGCCTCGGTTACCGGAGTTTGTGGGACGTCATCACATGGACCTGCTGGTGTTGATGGCCAAATGTGATTGCATGTACGAAGTGCCCGAAAAGCAATGGGTCTCACGAGCACAATCTAAACTTAAGGGCAAAGTTCTCGAATGGTCGCAAAAGTATGGGGAATTCGTTTAGAATTGGAGCCATCTCAGTAGATGACTCGCATAACAATTCACTGGCAAAGAAGTACTGGCGCACCTCACTACGGAATTTTGCAGCCGCACCCAGACACCAGACAAGGAAGATTTTTTGTCTGCTGCATGGTACAGATGTACCGCCATATTTTCTCAGAAGGAGATTAGGTAAGCTGTGTGCGACAGGTAACTCGCCTGTTGTTACCCAGGCTAAGAAAGATTCTACTCATCCCCAAACCACTCACAGTGGACGAACTTGTAGACCATGTGCGAGAAGCAGAGCACAACTTCAAAGCGCAAGCTATCCTCAACCACCTGAAGCCAAACAAGCAAATGGAACCAGATAAATTGTCCGAGCGACAAACGAAACGCCGCCACTCGCACCGCCCACTCCTCGCTTACCGAAATGTTGGTATTGCCCTGCGTACCATTTCAACAAGGACAGCCCACAGAGACTAGCGCCAAAGCAAGCACGTGTGAAAGACATGCGCAACGTACCACTCAACGTGACACAAGTAACTAAAGTGTCCTACAAAAGGGAAACTCTGCTGCCGGCGGGTCAAAAGGGGCAACGCGTGAGACAAGAAGGGCAAACTGTTCAGCTCTTAGACAAAGAGGCTGACCCACTTGAAGCCCCGCACATAGCAGTTCAATTCAATGGGGGGAACGTGTTAGCACTGCTCGACTCAGCTGCATCTGGAAACTTTGCAAGACGCTATATACTGACACGCATCTCTCTTTCGAGTTAAGTGGTTAGAGCACAGACTGCCCTCCTACACTCTATAGCTGATCCTTCCGCGGCGTGTTCTCGATTGATTTGCCCTGGTGGGTCGTGGGAGGTTCACAGGGGGCCGCTTGGAGGAGGGATTGCTCCTTAGAGGGGGGGGGGATCAAACACCAGGGTGAGTTGAACGTTGACTGCCTCCCGTTCGGGGAGTACAATCTTCCTCATTGAAAGGGTTGCCAAGATGCGGGATGCCAGTAGTCCCAGGGTACGAATCGTGGTTACAGATTAAACAATGGTAGCAGTGGGGTCGCCTCTAGTCGTGGCACTGTAGGCTGATGGCAGGGTATGTTATTCAAGGGGGTGGAAGTTACACTGGGTTTGGGGCAACTTTAGGCTGTCGTGGTGTCAAAAGAGTAACTGGGGTAAAGGGGTGCAGGATTTCGATGTTGGGGTTACCTCTGGAGTGATGTGATGGCTCCTGCAGTCAGTTAGGGCAGGAGGAGCCTTATGCAAGTTGCTGGAGATGTTGAGCATTTACAAGCTGCTGGAGAGGTTGAGCCTTCGCAAGCTGCAGGAGAGGAGGTCGTCTTGCTCAGACCAGGGAGAGAGTTCGCGGACCTATGCGGCCGGCGAGCCTGGCAACCTCTGGGTAGAGGCGTTTCCGTGCCTCCTTGTATAGTCAAAAATCTCAGCATCAGTGCTCTTCCATGCGTGCGGGGGGTGATAGCCTTTATCCGCAGAGGTTGGTTATCATAGGACTGCAGCGGCGGTGCATATTCCTTATAGTCCTGCATGGAGGCTGCTGACATGTTAACAACCTCCGCTCGAAGCTTGTCGGGTGTGACGTCACGGGGTAGCAGGTGTGCTGTGATCCTTTGGTGTCCGTTGAAACTGCCTTCTCCGTTATCTTTGTGCAGTGGCTCGTCGGGTAAAACAATCTTGATTCGGGGGGGGGGGGGGTCCGTATGTCGGAATCTGGGTGGACAGTTCAACTAATAATTAAAAGCATTAATTATTTTTGTGTCCGAAGTTGTCCGACGCGTGGAGTCGATTCTGTCTGCACGTGAATGGTAGTCTGCCACTGTTGTGGCTTGTCCCGAGCTCTTGCTAGCTCATTTGTAGGCGAAGTCACCTGTAGGGTGCTTAGCAGTGTGGCATGCGTCAATACTCACGGAAGAACGAAGGGCATCACTACGTCCGCAAACCAAAACTGTGAGAATGGCTAAAGTGGAATGCACGCTCACTGTCGACAGTCTTACAACACTCATTGTTCAGCTACCCAAGATCAAGAGCCAAGCTGAGTTAGTCGTGCCACCAGACATCCAGGAGAAATGTATACTAGGCCACTCAGGGCTCAAGCAGCAGTAATGCATAATGAACCACAGGCAGCAGAAAGTATACTTGGGCGACAACCACCGCGTAACCACAAATTGAGAACACTGTTCGGACAATGTCAAACCTCAAGCTCTCCGTGAAGAAAACATCAAACATGAACTCTCAGAGACTCAGTTCCGACAACTGAAAGAAATCCTCTACGAGTAAATCAACGCTTTTGGCACCGGAAGAACGCTTTGTTAGACAAGCACTATCCAGCATGAGATCCTGCTCAACACGACTCCACCTGTCTACACCAAACCATTTAAGGTCTCTGCCTGGCAACACCGCCTTATCATAAGACATGAAATGCCAGGGAATCATAAACAATTGGACTCTCATGACAACTCCCACGTTGTTCTAGTTCCGAAGGACGGACAGCTAAGGTTCTGCGTGAACTACAAAGTGTTGAAGGACGTCACACTTCTGATTCTGCCACCCGCCCTTGACCTAACGCACACTTTGCGTGATATAGGAGAGGCAAACGTCTTAGCGCATTAGACATGCAGTCTGGCTATTGGAAAATCACCATGTACCCCGATGGCTGAAATATACAGCGTTCACCTGAACAGAAGGAGAAACCCTTCAGTTCTGAATCATGCCCTTTGGACTCAAGAACACTCCTGCTACATTTCAACATTTAATGTTGGCTGAATCCTTAACAGGATATGATTGGCGATTCTGTTTTGCATACCTTGACGACATGATCGTCTATTCCAAGACCTGGGAGGAGCACCTCACTTACTTGCTACGAGTATTGGAATGCCTGGAACTTCACTGTATGACTGTCGAATCTTTCGAAGAGCCACTTCGGCGAGACTCCCATAGAATACTTGGGTTACATTGTTTTAACAGACAGTAACTATCCTCAAGCAAAGTCCATATGGGTAAACAAGAAGCCAAGGAACCTCGTACCAAGAAACAGCTCTGACACTTCCTGGGACAGTGTAACTGGCTCCAAGACTTCATACTTAACTTAGCCGACCTTAGAGAAGGAAGCCTGGTGATGGGGATCTGAACATCACGCCTCCTTGCAGGCTCTGAAGACTGGCTTTGAGCATATTCAACGCTTACATCGGCCGCACGAAGAAGGACCCCTGATCCTACAGACCGATGCATGCCAGAACGGCTTCGGCGCTGTCCTGCACTAAGAGGACCCGGCCAGCACGAGACTCAACATCACGGAGCAAAAGTACCACATAAACGAGCAAGAATGCCTCACAGTTATATGGGCCATCCGCAAGTATCGCTATTATAGAGAAGGAACTCATTTCATTTTGAGAACTGACTGTAAAGTTCTCAACTGGCTACGAGATTCAAAGAACTAAATGGCCAAGCTTGGAAGATTGGACCTCTTTTTCTCCAAGTTTGATTTCAAAGGCCAACACTGCCCAGGCAAGGACAATGACTTTCCAGAAGCCCTGTCATATCAGCCAAACCTGGAAGATGAGGCTAAGCCAACCAAAGACATCGACCCTATCTTGCTACCTCAATCCCCGGAAAGCAGCCCAGAACAACAACTCAAGTTTCTTCAGCTCAAAATCATCCGAAGTCAGATAGAGCACCTTCAACAACAGGACCTTGACATGAAAGAACTCCTACGCAAGCACCCGTAATGATTTAAACTACTTGACAACATCTTCTTTTCACACAACAATCAACCCGGAGCTAAGGGCAGTATCTGAATACCGAAGGACTTGCGTGCCGATATCTGCCGGCATTATCATGACCACCTCGACGCGGGCCACCCAGGCACCCGGAAACTTAACTAATATCAGCACAAGATACATCTGGGACGGCATGAGCAGGATGTCTGCCAGTACGTCCACGGCTGCACAACATGCTGCAGAAACAAGGGCTATCCCGTGCGACAACCGATGGCGAAACCTCGCAGACCGCACACCCTATGTAACCCCATGGATACAAATTATAGCAGCCAATTTGATGGGAACTTATCCTTGCAGTACCAAGGAAACAGGTACCACTTGGTCGTGACGGACCTAATCTCTAGGTGGGTAGAAGCCTTTCCTGTGCCAAGCCACCCTCTGCCCACCACATCATAGGGAAAATTCAACAGTGAAATTTTCCCATGCTGAGGATACCAGCAGAGCATTCTGATCAATAACGAGACCCAGTTCGCTAGCAAGAAATGGCTTCTAGCATGCCAAGACTGGGGAGCTGGGACCTGGACAACTCCACCATATCACTCGCAAGCCAACCCCACTGAGCGAAGGAACCAGGAGCTCAAAAAGAGCCTCCGACTCAATGTGGGGGAAGACCAGAAGCACTGGGATTGCCATATTCCCAGGATACTCTTTGCTCTCAGACGACGCACAAATTAGGCTATTAACTCCTGTTCTAGCCAACTCCTACTGAGACAGACTCTGCAGCGCCCAAGGGACTGAGATTGGGAACACGAGCCAACCAAAATACTAATTAGCCGTCCTGGCCCAAATAGATAAAGCAAGGAACACCAGAGAGGCGTACATTGCAAAGAAGTACAAGCCACCACAAACTGGCATTTGAGCCTTTGAAATGGGTGAATTGAGCAAGGTGTTGGCAGCCACAGGGAAATTTCCTTGCTCATCCTCTGCTAATTGATGTAAAGTGTGAAAAGCCAGGTAGGGAGATGAGGACATTCCGTAAGTTACCATGTCCAACTGGTACCTTCTATCCTCGGGATGAACCTGCATTTGCCTATGCATTTGTCATATGTCAGCAGTGACAATAATTGCGTGCGTTCGAAAACGAATGAGAACAGTCAAAATGTCCCTATGTAGTTTCTAGACCAGTAAACAGGGTATCATTTAGGGATGTGCCTGCAGCTGTTTTGGACAAAGCATCAAATACCATCTGAAGTCTTGTGGTGGTGCTGCTGTCAGGCTTCAAAACACACTGGTGAGGTATGAAGTACTGTAGGTCTTTTCTAACTTGATATCACCCACTTTGACTTTGCTCATGTAACCGGCATCAATGTAGTTTTTCATGAATGCCACATACTCTGCTTTAAGTTCTAGATCCTTTCTTGGCCTACATTCCAGCAAATAGAACCTACGAAGATCAGACATTATCAAGTCTCCTATGTACCATCCAATACTGTCACAAGTGGGAGTGCAATGAAGATCCTCTCACATGCCTGATCATCTGGTGAGCGGAGATCCTTGGCAACCGGTAACTCTTCTAGCTCCAAAAATTTCTGTACGAATTTCTCCAATGTAGGGAGCTTTACAGAAGACATATATAGTGAAGTGATACTTTGGACTTGAGCTGGAGAGTTCTGTTGCATGTGTCCCATCAGTATCCACTCAAACTCTGTGTTGAATGCCTTGAGTATTACTAGATTGTCATCTAGTTTGCGATGTGTGAGAATATAGGGGAACAGCTCCGCTCCACTGATTATGTCAGCTGGTCGTTCCACATTATAATCTTCATCTGCGAATTGCAAGTGCTTTATGTGAGACCAAGGCGCCTCTTTGATCGGTGTGCAGGGAATTCATCCAGTAATGTGAGGTAAACCTAAAGACTCAATTTAAAATCTAGGTGCATCCTGTTCTCAATGCTTTATAACGCGGGCTCAATGGTGTAAAAGACAGGCTATGAAGCTGCACTGGCATCCTTTTGCAGGCAATTCCTAACCTAGACAAACAATTGTCTGTAATAAAATGGGCCTGACTGCCCGAATTAAAAAGGACCCTTACAGTTTGAAAGTTTCCGGATGAATCTTGAATATCTATCATGGCAGTTTACAACATAACCATAGCTGCTAGCTTGCTATTACCGGCGACTGACAACAACACATTTGTTGAGGAGTTAGCTGAAGGGTCCTCACCCTCTGCCCCAAAATCAACCTCCTTCTCAGTCGTTCCTGCTGTGAAGTGCAATAATGAAGTGATGCCTAGACTGACAATGATAAGATGAGGAGGATAGACAATCCTTGAACTTATTCCCTGTTAGTAAACAATTCAGGCACAACTTGTCCGTCGCTGAACCAAAGCGTTCCTTAGGACACATTGATAAGAATCTAGGGCACTTGTATATGACGTACAAGTCTTTGCAGAGGACACACTTACGGGAATCAATGAGAAAGTTGCTTGAGACAAGCTGTCATGGTTTAGGGGGTTCTGGCACTACCCCTACCTTTGACCTAGGTGGCACTACAGTAGACTGTGTCTGGCAACAAGTCACCATCTCCTGACACCGACAGTGCTTTTCCAGAAATTTTATGAACTTCCCTAAGGTGGGAAGTTCACTCTCTGAAAGAGTCGTCTCCCATTGTGTTTGCAATGGTACATCCAATCTTTTGCAAAATATGGCATGTAAGATGTCCCATGTTTTCACTGTCACCTCAAGGGCCTCCAATGCAGCTATGTTTTCTGTGATAATAGTTAACAACGGGTGCAGTGAAGCAGGTGAGTTCACACATGCAGAAGGGGCTTCCAGCAAAGAATCCACATGCAAGGCAAAAATCAGGCGTTTGTTATAGTACCGAGCTACTAATGTGTCCCAAGCAATACGGAAATTTACTTCCAAAATGGGAAGGGTCTGAATAAGACTTAAGAGTTTGCCACTTAGTGAAATCTTCAAGTAAACAAATTTTTCAACAGCTGGTAAGCCAGGGTAATTCATCACCAATGTTGTAAATAAATTACAGTAATTCACCCAACATTTTAGATTCCTTTCAAACTGAGGCAAATCAATTTTCTGCAGGACCGCTTCCGAACTGCGCCCTTGACACTGCTGAGTGACTCTGCTATTGCCATAACTGTGTAGTATTGCTCTTAAATATTAATAATTCGGGCTGAATGTTCCTCCAAACTGAAATTTTCTGACTTTTCCGACAAGGCTACTAACGTAATGTAATCCATTTCAAATGTTTGCCTAACGTCTGGAAGATTGTGTGCATTTGCCAAAAATATATTTATTTTCATCGGGTGAGTTGTTATTGTCTGAGCAAGACCATAAGCACATTTCACATCGCATTCTGCTAAGCTTAGCTGCGCCAACACAGCAGTCATGTCCGCCATGATAACAAACACAAATAATTATACAAAACAAAACAACCCTAACCTTCAATTCACGAACAAGAAAGTGGTGCTACGGTGTCACCATTTTATGTTCCAAAAACATCTACTAGGACACAAACACCCCAAACTCAGTCTTAAAATATAGATTCCATCCTACACTTGTTGACTCATTCGTGACACGAATATACCACGCAATTATCAGCACCAACAAGGAAACTACGACTGCAGGAACTATCTGGCCCCAAAGGACCAAAATGTGAGTTCCAATACGCTTGGGGACTGAATACTTTCAACAGAACAACTAAAAGATTAATCAGTGCACTGTAGCACAGCTTACCGGCGTACCGTCTTGATTACTACTGCCATTTCCTTCCACTTGGAGGCGCCACTGCCACAATGATTGCTGTAAGCGCAGGTAATTAAAGCTAAATCACATAGTCTAGTGTTTCCATTGTAAATACACACACACACATCCACAGAGTCTTCTAGAACACAATATATACTATGTATAGTTACCAAACACAAAAAGTTTTACTTGTATGTGTACCATTTTCTTAATACCCACTTCAAGGATGGTGTAATATTGTAAAGATTAATTTTGTGGCTAAAATCTTAGCCACTTCGTATTTTTTGCATATCTTCATGTCTTGTGATATACTGTACTGTTCTACTGTGGTGAGAATTATCATGAACTTGGCTATCTTTGCAAATTTGTGTGCGCAGCCTTGTTTCAAGAATGATTAGTATTTAAATTGATATTGAGGAAATTCCAGAGGCGAATTTTTTCATGAGAACATTTACTAACAAATTGTAGATGACTAAAGATGGAAGTATAAATACAGGAGCCAAGCTCACCCACTCTGCATTTAATCATGTTGCCTGTTGGGCTGTGTACATTTGGGAAGATATTCAACTATGTTTGTTGCCTTATGCTCTGTGGAAGTCTTTTAGGATCCTATATTAGCAATACTTAACTTTTAAAGCACAATATAGTATTTAAAACAAATAAGTGTTCATAATTGGGACAGTATTAAATGTAGGATTTGACAAGTGTGGAAATGTGTAATGATTGAGAATTGGTGTGGTTGCAGGCCGACAGAGCTGGATGCTGTGGTATTTGGTCACGTGTTCACAGTCCTAACAACTCCGCTTCTGAACAACAGGTTTGCAGCAATTGTGCGAGGACACGAAAACCTGGTGGAGTTGTGCAAGCGGGTTGAGAAGGACTTCTTTGAAAGGATCCCGGATGCGTGAGCTGGGTGTGGCCTGATTTGACGTAGTAACAACCTAACTCTTGCAGTGCTCTCTGAATGTTGCTAGCAAGTTGAGCCCACATCAGTGCATTAACTTAATAAGGATTCTTTTGCTACTTTGCTGGGCTGTGGTTATACTGTTGAGAGTAGAAATGTGACTATACTGTACTGTATTAAGTTACCACATGTATGACTGAGCTGTGCAGAAAGTGTTTGCTGAGGTATGTGATGATTTCATGCATTTTGCTAAGGCATAACAAATATTATAAATCAATAAATCATACTACAGGAAGACTTGGAGCTAGCTGCATAGTAAATAATACTAAAGACAGAACACCAGTCAAACCATGTAATACAAAAACCCTCTCTTCTCAAAATAGTTTTGCATAAGTTGTAGGGAAAAGGCAAGGAAACATGCTAAATTGCAAAACAATACTACAATGATATGTACATAATTTATTTATAAAACCATTATTGCATGGAAGTAGGAAATAGATAAGTTAGGAATATATTCTTGGTATGATTTATATTCTTATATCAAAGTGTCTTGTTCCTACACAGTACAAAATAAAAAGTGTGTTGCTTTGCATTTATTGACTTGTCTCGTACCAGCTTGTTGCAAATGACCATATAAAAAGTCCTATGAAATTTTTTACATACCACATTTATTTGTTGAACATTTTAAGTTTTCCTTAACCTTTTATCCTGTCATGTATGCTCTACGCAATTGTTTATCAAACAAACACAAACTTTTTTTAACCATTGCTAGGTACAGACCATATTCGTATTGTTATTTAGTCATTTTCAAATTGGGTGCTGTCGGCAGCAACTTGTGTAGCATTAGCAACAACTCATTAAAATTTTAACCAAAAAGTATTTTTTAAGGAAATGTATAGTAAAATATGCAGTGGACTCTCTACTTACTGAAAATGCATATAAATTTATGCATGATGCGTAACTGGCAACCTTTATTTCAACTTCAACTCGGCCCGTGCAATGCCACAGTAACTCATCAGAGGATCGAACCCTGAGTCTGCTTGCAGTCAGAGCCGACAGGCATGCTCCCAACCTGGGACAACACGAGAGAACAACAGACGAACTTACGTTGCCAGTTACATTTATACGGACGTCAGTAAAGCGCCCCTGCCTAGCCAGCCGAACGAAGCCAGCCTGCCCCTAAGCGAGCATCAGCTACCACCCGCACATAGGGAAGCTACCCTGCTTCATTTCTTCGCCAACAGAGTGCAGCAAGGGCTGCGCCACTCTAGAAGGGAGGAGTCACCCTACCGAAGATGCCCAAGCTGAAGGGAGATGCTGTCAACAGTATTTAAGGTCGGACGAGCTCCCAGAATGCCAGTTGTCATCATATTGTCTTCGTTCTGCCTTGTCACTCAGCAGCTTGCTCTACCATAGCCATGCTAGGGCTCTCTGCTCCCTATGTCTCTATGAGAACCAGCTACCACCGAAGCCATCTTCAACCCCCGCTTACACACACTCCACTTGGGAGTGCTACCCCAGTCACCTCAGGACACCACTAGTGAACAGTAGGGTTGGAGTAGTTCTCACTGCATCTTTAGTTAGTTGCTCTAGCTTGTATATTTGACTAAAGGGTCTCTCCCTTTCACCTGTTTGTAACAGAGGCGGATCCAAAGGTAAAGGGGGGGGGGGGCTCAGGGAGCTTGAGCCCACCCCCCTTGGAGCTGTATTTTGGACTGGATAAAAAATGAGATTTGTCTGGGAACATATTGAATTGTTTATTCAATATCAATAGATGCACATAATTTAGAAGTTCGTAGTAGATAACTCGACCAGAGGCTGGTTAGCTTCCTGGCTCACATCGCGGAAAGTGAGATTGGTGTGGAGGGGGAAGGGACAAAACCAGCACCTGGCTAGTATCACGCAGCGTTTTTTTCCTGTAACTGCATATGAGGGTTTACTATATTTGTAATTTAAATTTCGCCTCAGAAAATTACTGGTTTCAGATTTTTTTTTTAGGTGTTTTGTTACTGGAAGCCTGTCCGGAGCTCTGCCTCGTGACAACTAGACTTGTGTCCATTACGGTACTGTTCAAAACACTAATTTTACAAAGAGGTATTGCAGATTCTAACCTCACAGAAAAAAAAAACTAAATTGAAAACATTGTGTCAAACCGAATGGGTTGAAAGACATGACACTTTTATGATATTTAAGGAACTATTTATACATATTGTAACACTGCTTGATGAAATGGTTACGAGTAGTAAATTTGACTCAGAGGCATCAACCAAAGCCTCTATGTACAGTTCTGCAATAAGGGAGACTTAATAGTGGCACGTGAAACAACAGCCTACTGTCTTTCCGTAACATTGAAACTGAGTGAAAGCTACAGAGTCCCAAACAAGATCTTTCAACTGCATTCAGTATAACTGATGTATTCGGAACAATTCCAGTGACCACTAGTACAGCAAACAGAAGCTTCTCAAATTTAAGGTGGCTGAAGACTTACTTAAGGAGTGCAATGGGACAGGTCCGACTAAATGGATTAGCACTGGCCAACATCCACAAAGAACGGGATATCAATGTTGAGACTGTTATTGATATATTTTGTGAAATGAACTAAAGAAGAATGATTATGAGTAACTAGAGTGAGGACAGTGATTCTTGAAAATAATGCTGACTCTAAGCAAGTTAAAATCCTTAAGCAATTGTTCAATTATGTGTCAAAATGTAACACATTTCTTCATTATGTTTGTGCAAATCACTGTAACATCTTTCTCTCCATTTTCTGTGATGTCATGTGCATGTCTCTCTCTCTCTCCTCTCTCTCTCTCTCTCTCTCTCCTCTCTCTCTCTCTCTCTCTCTCTCTCTCTCTCTCTCTCTCTCTCTCTCTCTCTCTCTCTCTCTCTCTCTCTCTCTCTCTCTCTCTCTCTCTCTCTCCTCTCTCTCTCCTCTCTCTCTCCTCTCTCTCTCTCTCTCTCTCTCTCTCTCTCTCTCTCTCTCTCTCTCTCTCTCTCTCTCTCTCTCTCTTCTCTCTCTCTCTCTCTCTCTCTCTCTCTCTCTCTCTCTCTCTCTCTCTCTCTCTCTCTCTCTCTCTCTCTCTCTCTCTCTCTCTCTCTCTCTCTCTCTCTCTCTCTCTCTCTCTCTCTCTCTCTCTCTCTTTATTTATTTATTTATTTATTTATTTATTTAAAATGTATGAGTTTCGTGGTTTTCACACCTAAATATTGTATGCCTTCAGAGTAGTTAGTTCTAAAGTACTTGATATTAATAAATAAAATTTGCATATGTAAACAAAAATTATTGCCTACCCCTATTTTGTTGCAGTTATTCTTATTATGTGCATTGTAACATTGTAAATTGATGCACACTCTGAATAGTACACCCACTGTAAAAAAAAATTTGGTTATCGTAAGATAAAATTATTCACCTCCGCCCTCCCAAGTTAGCTTCCACCTTTATAGGTTGCTAGATCTGCCACTGGATTGTAACTTAACTTCCACAGGTTGCTTGCGAATCACGGAAGCCTACGAGTTATTACAGGTCAGCGTGTTTATTCTCTCAAGAATAAATACGTTGAGTTTATCCACCAAGTTCTGGTTCCAAGTGTAATTTGTTATCTCTCTGCTACCTGATATACGCCATCCCTTAAGGATGAGGCAGATGACAGCATCTTGCCAAACTGTTTCAGACCTTAGAGTAGGACTATGGACTCCCTTGACTGAGCAGCACATACGTCTTGAAAATACCACACAATCGCCAACCACCCATACTGTGAGCCCAGTGCTCAAAGGCCCTTGGCACACAGGTACAGTAGAGCCCCCTACTTTGTACACTCTGCAAGGAAGAGATGGGTCCACCTGAGTAAGCTAATCCACCCGATTCACCATATTAAATTCGCCAGTTGGAGTGCCAGGCGTAACCCAGTCCTATCTAAGTGGCTCATGATGAAACAGCAGTGCCATCCCAAGTCGCTTAACTCATTCCATCAACCGCATCAAATTCACCAGTTGGATTGACAGGACTGACGTGGTGTGACAACACTGCCTCTGGATACTACTAGCTAGGGAATTCTGTTGCCACCCCTCCCCTTGGGATTAGGCACAATCTGCCTGCAGATTACAGGGGCCCCACCCCTCGTTCACTCCCCAGCATTTATTTGAGCCACCCGAGAAGACCACCGGGACACCACATCCCATCATAGTCTGCCTACATCTTTGACTGCATGTGGGCCTGGGCATTACTGATGCCGTTCGTCATTCATCGACGCCTGCTGCCGCCGCCCAGAGCCATCACAATCCAGCTCAACCACTGGCCGAACCCCAGTCGCCCCTGTAATGGACCCCGGATGCCACCCAGAGAGGCCAGCCATCAGTCAACCCTGACACCGGCCTGCAGGAGGTAAGCCAGGGTTGTCATTCATCCTAGCCGCCACCAACAACTACACAGCGTGCCAATGTCCTACTAAGCCAACTCTATACACGGGGCTGCTCAAAGGCTGGAGCGAACAAGTTTAGAACCATTAAGGTCCAAGTTAGGTGTTCTGTGACCAAACACATCTAGAATCCCTTTGGTCGGGTGACGTGTTAAGCACCCCGACCATCACGCGTCAAACAGATAAAATTATCTACTTTTATAATTTACCAGATATTGCAACAATCAAAAATTATTTCGGTCCTGTCTCATAAGATTTCATGCAAAGAAACTTTTTAAGCATGATGTGTGATGTCCTATTGGCAAAGAAGCATGTGACAGCCCAAGTGTTTTGGTGGGTGTGAGGGGAGCACACCGGAGTGAGTTTGAACTCTAATTGCAGGCGGAACAGGAGCTCGACCAGTATAGGGACTGGTCGTATGGCTTTCTGGCTGGGCACAAAGTCGGGGACGGCAAGCACAATCTTACGTTTGGGTGGAACCACTCTTATACTTGGGCGACTGATGGCCTGGGGAGGCTGCTGGGCCTGCTGCGGTACTGGCGGAGTTACGCTCTAGCTAACGCCGGGACCTGGTGCGCAAATGGGTAGGTAGACATTGGTACTGGTGGTCTCAGTGAGTTGGTGTCCACGAATCCAGGGGTTGGCGATGCCGAATGGGACTTCCTCACCCCTGAGGAATGCCTGGATGATGGGGTGGATCTTGATCAGTCTTGGTGGGTGGCTGAAACAAAGCTGTTAAGGGTGCTGGAGTAACTGTTCTCTATATCACAGAGTACTTCAGCTCTTCCCTGGCTAACGACCACGATACGTGGGTGAGTTCCCCAAAGGATCAGGCCGCTATACCCAGGAAAATACCCCCTCCGGTACCAGAAGCACGATGGATGGAGCACAGCCCAGACTAATAGTCCAGCCCCAAGAGGATGAGTTCCTAGTTTCGGTGCTCTACCATTCTATACACCGGGGTGCATAGAAAGGGTGGCCGTCCAAGATGTGTGTGTATCTGATGTATGAGTTTCCTGAAGGGAAACTCATTCCTATGCTAAGTTCAGAAAACTGTTTAGAAAAAATTTCTGGTCTCTTGCTGTCCCTCGATGGACCTGTTGCTTACTGGTTAAGGTTCAAATACTACAATGCTGTATTACATCCTCCGGGTTTAGGTTAGATAAACTAGAGTTAAGTCAAATCTAAACACTTACAGGTTAAACGCAACAATTTGTGCTTAAACTAGGTTACTAACGTAGGTCGGAGTCTATAAACAAGCCCAAGATTAATTTACTTATAGTAACATGCGCTGGTTAGGCAGGCTGTTCATGACGTGGGGTTAATGTCTTTAAATGGGGAGAGGGGGACTTATGAGCACCTGCTCTGGGTAACAAACCTGGGATCCTGGGTGTCAGTACTAATTTAAAACTGGATGTGAGTTTGTGAGTAGATTGGGTTTTAATGACTGAGGGGGTTTTTGACCAATGTGATGCCAGTATCGCGTAGGACATCTAAAATGTCAGAAAATTTAAGGGAAGTTAACTACGGTTTGGTGCTTTGCCATTGTACAGAGAAGTTCTGGTAGTTTTCCTCATGGGAACAAAATCAGGTGTGGTAAGAATTATCCTTCCCAGAGACTGTACCTTGTAACTGCCGGGCCGTGGTGCACTTATCGTGGGCTGGCTACTGCAAGCAGTGGCTGGACAGCAGCCGGTGTTGGTTACAGCAGTGTGGTATTGAAGAACTGTTCAATGTTATAGGAGGGCAATCCTCTAAAGGAATGCATCAATAAATAAGGATCTAGTCCTAACAAGGCAACTCCTTCTTTAATTATGGTCAAGTGAATGGGGTGTGACTCAATGAGTAATTGAGTTGGGAGCTCAAACAAAGGAGTGGGATTAACTAACTTTTAATAGTGCTTGAACTTCTAGCTTACGTTTATATGTAGCTACACCTTTCTTGGTGTAAGGCATTTGAAATATGCAATAAACTAACTTTGAGAGCAAGCCAGTGTAGTAGTGAATATTTAGCTTGTACTTCTGAACATGCTGGTTTTCAATGAACCCACACATTATGTTGTTCCATCCCGTACTTTACAGTGGAGGGTGGAACGTTCAGCCGTTACAGCGGTGAACAGAGCATAGGTGGTATTGTCGTTTTGTACAGGAGCGTTGAGATAAGACTCTGTTGCGGGTCGGGTGGCGGATGCACTCCCCTCTCCAGCCTAGCAACAACAGCAGGAGTGGAGTAAGGACATACTTCGGTCACTCGATTCCACACACAGATTGTGTTCCTAGTGCTTTGGGCACACTCGAGAACTAACTGGCAAAAAATCTTGGGTTTGCCTATTAGGGTGTGTGTTTCTGCCTTAGTAGCATAATACACACATTGCCGGGTAACCCTTAGATGGAATTTACTATCAAAGAATATTAAATGCTTACAAAAGGTGGTTTTTACTCTACTATTGAGAAAATGTTCAGAATGAAGTTTGAAAATAATTACATTGAGACAGATGGTCTCATTTTTGCATGGAAAATTACTGTCCGCCTGCCCCAGCAAACTCACTTCGCCTCACACCAACTAAGTCACCTACACTCGCCTGCCTGCTGTACTACATATAAATTGATCGTCCGTTTATTTCACACAAAAACCTACTAAAGGCTTACTCTACAATAATTAATGAAGATGTTTTCCTTATCTTATATAACTGAACACTGTTGTGGAGTTGGCAAGCAAAAACGCGAAGTATTCACTGACATTAAAATCTGCAGCGAGAAACACGAAAAACCAGACGCACCACGTGCAGCCACCTTGGCCTTCATCGTCACACTGTCAGCTGAGCGGTAGTTCGGCTCCATCCCTCCAGTAGCACTGGTGTTGTGCGGCTTGTGTTACTGGCACGTGAGTTTAAACAGTAAAAGGTGCACTACTGGTATTTATTTCTCCAAAATAATTTGGTTTCATGGAACCTCCTATGGGAGACTAAATTGTTATTGGTGTATAAATTATTTTTTTATGCCCCACTAGTGGTGGGGACAGGCCTCCTAGGAATTTTCTGTACTTAAACTCCGGCAGCCTTTGCCTTGGGGCGAGTTTGCTGCTGGGTTTAGACGATAAGGTTAGTATCAGAATTGTTGGTAGATAGGGTCCTTAGGACCAAGAATGTAGAAAATGGACTCTTGTTGGACCTGGCTGGTGATAGAATTTCCTTAATATGTTAAAATGTTATTTCCCATATCGGAATATTAGATTTTCAGAGCTTAATCTCTCTGAGGCTGTTTGTAAGATCTTAAAAATAAATAATGCCAGCCTTGTTAAAAATGGTGAGTAAACTAAGTGTTGAAAAAACCAAAGAAACTTTTAAGTAAAAGTAAATCAACCAGAATGTTATGTGATTTAGAAAATGTTTTTCTGTTAATCAATTTGTGTAAAGGGAAATGTGAATACCCTAGTAATTGAGACAAAAGTTTTCCAGAGTGTCCGTGTGAACAAAAAATATTTTACATAATAATTTTCTGGTTAGAGAATTGTTTGCATATGTAAAATTTTAAGACAATATTCAGACTTTTTTATACCAGTAAGTATTTATAAATAATGGTAGCTACAAAGGAATGTAAATTTTTAATAAATTATTACTATTTGGGTCTGTAGTGTTACGAAGTTTCTTAAAATGGCCTCAGTAATAGTTATGTAGGTGAATGTTTTGAGAACGTAAATTATCAAGGGCTAAAAAGTACACCAGTCATATTATTTATGTTGAATGGAAAAGGAATGTAGTTTTTACCTTTTTGATAGTTTGTTGTGTACCATGATTGGGATTGTAGTGAATTGATCGGAAATTTAAAATACGTATGAAGTTATGACGTGAACCGAGGGCTACTGTGTGCTCTTATGGCCATTTGTGCTGCTGCAGTCAGCTATCGCATCAGTGCATGCCAGGGGCGAGTTAAACATCCCTGAGTACGTTTGTGTAAGCCACCAGGAACAGCGAGTAACTACCCTGTTGACCCACGGCCATCTGGCGATAGCAAATATGGTATAAGGACAATATGAGAAAGTAACCGGAGAAAAATGTGAATCAACGGTGCCAGCGCTCGTGGCGGTTTGTACTGTTCGTATGATAATAAGTTGAGTTATGAATGAGAAGTTGCGAGTATTTTGGATGCGTTTTAATTCAAATTTTTTTGCTTGAGTGGTTATTTATTAAGGCAGGAAAGATTTGTGTATTTTATGGCTGCAATAATTGCAACGGTGCGAACTACAGCAAGTCCTTTTTAAGATTTTTAAAGGATGCAAGTCGGTAAGTACACGAGCTGTAGTGGATAACATTTTTCATTCGTGTTTTTATTGCTAATTCCATTTACTCAAACCTTAATTTACTTAAATACTGTTTTGTTGTTTCCTAAGTGCAAGCAATGGGTGCAGAAATGTAAGAGCAGACCTGGATGCAATGAAGAAAAAAAGGGCTGGCGGTTTATACCTACACGAGAATAGTGTGTTCCAACCTTTTCAGAAAAGAGGATTTTTGCAACCCAAATTTGCTTCCACAAGACCAAGAATGAAGTCATTTGAGTGTCGTAGCTGCTATTTATAATCTTGTACACTGAAGGGCCTTGCGAAGTTTGATAGCCTTTAACCTGAAAGGTGGAGTGGTAGTTATATTGAAGCGGCACCTTTCGAAAAATAAAAGTAAACAATGTTTACAAATTCCACATTTGTCTATTAAACTGGCTGAAGTCTCGTGTTAAAGTGTGTGTTTAGTTCAACAAGTTGAGCTAGTGATATAATTGATTGATTGCTTCGGAAAAGTTGTTTACATAGGTATGTTTGTTGATGATTGCTCGTACAATGTTTACATAATCAGTGTTCGTGTATTAAACTGGTTGGGGCCTCTTAAGTGTTTGTATAGTTCAGCAAGTTGCTAGGGATAAAATTGATTAATTGCGTCAAAATAGTGTATTCATATTTGTGTCGGTGATTGCTCGTACAATGTTTACATATTAGCCAAACATTATGCACCAAGCCAGAGTCCCAGCGTCAGCAGGGGACTAAATACCCAAAACAATGATTAAAAAACTGCGTCGGCAATTTATTTTAGGTGGTAACGCGAAGCATAATGCCAGCGAAACTGGGAGTTTCTCCATAAATGATTGTCATGTATAGCCTATTTGTACTGAGAAATAATGTATGTGTGTTTTGCACTTTAACATATTTCTATACTATTTGTAATATTACTGTAATATTGTCTTATGAAAACATGTTTAGTTACAAAAGGATTGAACTGAACATTAGGCACCGTACCTAAATTGACAATGATATCAATACAATCTAGAAATACGATAGTGGGTAGAGCTATGAACTTGAGGGAAATTAAGAGGTAAAAGTTTATAATGAAAATGTACATTTTTTTTTTTTACCTCACAAATTCCTTGATCTTCATAGCACCCCCCCCCCCCCCCCCCCAACTTTAGTATTTGTATCTTGTATTGGTAATTTTGTCTATTTAATTAATGTATTGTTCAGTTTTTTTTTTTTTGCAATTTAATGTATTTTCTTAAATAAATACTACGTTATTTAAATACTTTTCACCCCAGATTCCCTTATCTTCATAGCTGTCCCCACTATCGTTTTCGGGGTTTCTGTTGGTCAAATGTTGATGGCCCTAGGAAATTCGTATTCCATGTAATTGGTAGAGTAGAATTATGCCATTTTCTGAGATATTTTTTAAAAGCCCCCATTTTTAAAAATTGCCCAGTTTTCAGCATATATATTTTTTGTTTGTGTAGATATCCATATTGTTTATATACTTTTTCAGTGTATTTTCATAATTTGGAATGATATTGTTTACATTTGGGAAACTATACATTTGAATATTAATTTTTATGTTATTTGGTTTCTGTTTGCACCAACTACCAAATATTTTCGATTTTTTATTAAAGAAACAACAGAATGAAAACTGTAATAGTTTCCTTTCTAAGTAGTCGCTAACCATTTACACGCCCTAAAGTCTACATATCGTTACTGTTTTACCATGCAGAAATTACTCTACATACTTAATTTGCAAGTAATTTTAATTTGAATTAGTGAAGAGTTGTTGCATACAGTTTTTGGTGGCGAGAATAATTCTTCTCCAGCCAGTGTATCGAAGTTCAGTCTGTGTGCTAAACACCATGTACTGACACCACACACCAGACACTTTAATTGTAGCAGTGGAAATGTCATCAAGTTGTTTACAGTTGGCAAGTCAATGTACGGGATATATATATATATATATATATATATATATATATATATATATATATTGATTGCAGAGTGTGAACCAGCTGTCGAGTGAGGGCCACCATCAAAACCAATCAAAAGTAAATGCAACATTCCCCCCTCCCCCCGTACTTGCATTTGTTTACACAACGTTGTACAAAACTTTCAAACTATAATGTTTCACTCCCGAGAGTCATCGTTACATTTCAGTGATAATTATTATAAATATTTTACAAGTAAATAAAGGATTTTTTAAATTTCAATTCCTCTTATTTACTTCCTGAAATACTCAGTATGTTAACTTTGTGCGTACACCTATAGTATTAACTTAAATGAGATGTTTTAATGAATTATTTTGCCACATTTTGCAATGCAGATAAGTTGCTTATAGTAAAATGCACACATTTCTTTTAACCTGTTAGCCTATTTACACAGTTTTGTTTGTGGTGATCACAGTATTGTATAAAGTACTTGCAAATTGCATTACAATAACAAGTGACATGAATTTGAACAGAAAGTGCCATAAATTCATGACCAAGGTAAGTTATTTTCAGTTTAGCTGCTTTTGAATTCTGCAACATATTTTCCAGTCTTATTGCTATGAAGCATATGAAAATCGGTGGTAAAAATTTATTGTAAAAAGCATTTATTCAGCTTGGTTATTAGAAGTGACTTGTTCATGATGATATGTTATAAAAAATTGGAAATATTTGTTTCTGAAAGTGAATTACAAAATTTAATGTGCTTAATGCATGCAGAACTTAAGAGGTGAAGTAAATAAACTGAATGGTTTGAGTACATATATAAGAATGTACTACGAAATATTTTGACCAATTGCATTTTCATCCTAGCGCCATTTGTACTGCATAAATTTTATTAGTAAATGGTGAGAAATGATTGATTAAAATGTTTAAATAATGTCATATTATTACATTCTGAAATACTCTCCTTAATACAGTAAACCTTATTTATAATTTGTATAGTATTTAAATTATTTATCTCATCTATAATCTCTCAAATGTCACTTAAGTGAAATGATATCAGAGGCGATGGTATATTTTCATAGTTGGTATAGGAGTACCATTGTGTTGAAAGCTGTAAGCATTTTGCAGTCAATGTTGCTGCTTCCTCCATGGATTAGCTACACTAGCCAAGAAAATTGATGTCTTAAGTAAGAACTTGTGTTCCAATGTTACATGTAATATATGAATACATCCTGTGTGGTGGTCAAAATAATGATCAAATGGGGTACTCTCCATAGGCACTGACATAGTATTCTAAGAGGTAACGACCTGAATTAGTCAAGTAAAATAATGACACATTTGATATTTTACTATGGAAAGATACTTACCAAAATCCTAAATTACCAAATCGCAACCACTTCTGAACAATTGACTTAATAGCATCCGAACTGAACACTACTACGAAAATACTATTGTACTAAATTGTAACTTTGAACACAGTCTCACTACGTGTGGTATGTTTGGGTGTGTCAGTTTATTTTTCATAAATACATACAAATAAAACATTTTAAAAGGAATGAGGTGAGCAGTTTTACCATAATTTATAAAAATCTGCTAACTGTTGAAGTGATCAGTTAGTATCTATAAAACCAGCATTTGGAAATGAGTGGGAGGAGGCGGCGATTCTCTAGCCCCTTGTGTGCTTAACTGTGCCTTTAGCACGGTTACAAATTTGACAGTACACCCATTTGGATTAAAATTTCCCTCAATCCTGAGTTTCTCTGTACTGCAAAGATACTTTTTGTTCTGTTCATGAACAGGCACTAGAAATTGCCAAGCTACAGAATAGTCCTTTGTGTATTATTTTTTGGATACAGCCCCCGAAATTTCATAACAGGTTCAATCAGATTATGAAGAAGTGACTGAGGTTTCAAATATTTGTTACATATGGTTTAAGCATAGCTGGGTTAACCATAGCTGCCTGTGTTTCACTTGAGGCAGTGTAGTTGTGGCATAACTGCAAGACAGAACTGATTATATGTGTAAAGGTGAACTCGCAACCATCCCTCGTACCCGTCAGGTGGTCGCATGATCTTCGACCAATCGCAGGGCAATGTTTTTATATCCGTCAAACTTTAATTTTCGACGGACGCAAATACGCTCTTTGAAATAAAATGCAACGCACTGAATATGTGTTTATTTATCTTCGTGGTAAATTCAGGAAATTAAAACTTAAACAATAATTGAGTACACATTTTTATCACGTAAAAATTTGTTTCCCAAAAATGTTTCTCTCTTGAAAATGTATTTCCAACCAAAATATACCTTCTACGAAAGAAGAAAGCAAAATAAAAACCACATTTGTTAGGAATAGAAATTTGTGAAATAATTATTTTGTTGCTAATTTAATGATAAAAACTTCAAATAGCAGTAAGTTAATATTTACGCAACTTATTTTGTTGCTAGGTTAATCATAAATATCTGAAAGAAATTGCTGCTTATAGTGCTAATAAAAGCCACAGCGTTAATTCACTAACTGTAGTAGAGCTATTTTTAATTAATCTTACATTAATAAAACACCGATAAGTGGTGGAGATTTTTCTGTCCAAAAAATTTTTTTGGTTATTACCATTCCCGATATTTTTGCAGAAAAATATGCTTGGTGTCAGCTCCATTCCCAAGAATTTATTGAATAAATGAAGTCGGTTATGTATCTGACAAATGATTACCGTTTATCATTCCATTCTCTTACTTATAATTGATTAACATTTGTCCTTTGTAACTTGCAACAATATTAAGCTTTAGGTACATTTTTTAATACGACATAGTAATATGAACAACTATTACATTTGGCAAAACAACACGTTGTAATACTACGAGATGAAAACTGCACTTAAATCTCATATGCCGAGTCATGGAAATTTGAATTTCCCAGGTATTTATCAGCACAAGCCACTAGAGCGCTGTTGCGGTGTGTCTCATGTCGACAATTTTTAAAACGCCTCAGTTTCCCATATTTTCCTCTACCATATTTGACGATAGTACTATTGGAGGGAACGTGGGGGATGCCTGTACAATAGCATAGCACGCGTCTCTTGTTTGTCGTGTGTCGGCGGGACTGTAGGCCCAAGTATAAGTATAGTAATGATGTGAAGTGTTTCATAATGCTAGTTTATATACCCCATTCATAGTGTCAAGACTCCACTCGTGTGGTCACAAGTGTTAATATGAATTCCTTTGTAGGCGTGCAGAATGAAGCTGCGCTTATCTTGTTTTAGCATTACGCTGCATCTCATAGAGAATACCATAGGTATGACGTCAAGGAAAACACATGTTAACGAGATGTTATTTTATGCAACCGACGCCTTGTGAACGACAAAGTGCAATACTCTCGATAAAACAACCATATTTGGGCTGAGCTTTTAAGATAATAAACGTACAGGGTTTTGAATCATCATTATGTCACATTTTTCGCAATGTGTTCATCCCGTATATTCATGTTTTTATAAAACATTCGTAATGGTGGCGGCATTCCTGTGATGTCATCTCAAAACCTGTTTATTTTGCATTTAGAGCCATGGGAATGTCGCCAATATGTGTAATGTAATTAATAGGAATTAAGAGGGTATACAGAAGTATTATATAATCTTTGTGTAAGAGTAAGGGCAAAAAGCATAATGAGCTAGCATGAATCTGAACGCACCCTCAGCTTTCGCCCATGCGAAACTCAGTGTCGTTCGGAGTCTGACCTCCGCTATCAGCCAGCACACTGCTCCGGAACCACGCTCTTCAGTGCATCCCCTCGGTATAGAAACTTTTGGGCGTTAATCATTAATTTATTAATAGTGAAACTTCTGGAACCTCTTTGCTTTTATTCTAATACCGAGGGGTCGACTGACAGCAAATTTTACAGTAAGAACTTAAGTGCGCAGTATGCACGTTTCGAAAGCAGCACAGTGCCGAGCCCGCATAATAGAGTTTTGTGGAGTACAAAGTCAGTTGTATTCAGTCAGATGCAATAAAAGTGTGTGTGATTTTTATTGCTTTTACCCTGGATAATTTAGGGCATAACATACTAAGGCCGAATTTTAACCTCAGTGCTTTGTGTCGAGTATTATGGATCCTGCCCTCCATAGGCAGAGTAGAGACAGTGTTTGTGTAAGGGGGACTTTACCCTCATGCTTGTAAAATGGTAGAAACCACTATTTTAACATCAGTGTCAGTAATTGCACGATAAACACCGCAACCAGCACTATGGCAAAATCCAGGAATCCCCATTGCCGTCGGCCCACGACCCCAACATTTGCTCAATCGGGCTGGTGCCGGACAACACATCAGCTCGCCCCCTGCCTTGGGTAAGAGGCAGGGCGACCCACATTATTCCTGAGAGGGGCACACGCCAGTTTCAAAGAGCTCGTGCATGTGTTTTCTGTGTAACTAGCAACTAATTTTCTTTCTCTGTTGAACGTTGTTTTGGCAGGATGTGGCTGACCTTGGGTTGCCCTACAGTGTAGGGCATAGAGAGGGCTACAACGTATTTATTAAATACGTAATTTGACACTTGGGCAAGCACTCTTCTAATAAAGAAATATGTAAACTGGGGCGAATGGCGACTAGGGGGTGAATTGGAACATTCAATATGGAGAAAAGGTTTTAAAATGTGTAAAAGCCACACTTATGGCGACAAATTTGTGGTGGTTCTGGTTTTACAATCTGGAAACTATATATTAGATTCCGTATCTATTTATTATATTCTCTATGATTTTTTTAACAGTTGGCTGATCTAATAATGTAGACAGCTGTTTGACTTAACAGAAGTGCCGTGTACTTAAGATATGATTCTGTGTATTCTAGCATATTAGTTTATGACCGTCGTGTATGGGTTTTGACGGGTCGTGCGCGACTTTGGCTTTACTTAAGGGATCAATATTTTAAATACAAGTCAAGACGAAGAAGCCGATCAGAACCCAGTGCCATTCGTTGTTGGTGGGAAACAATATTTATAACTTGTATTTTTGTTATGTCCAATCGTAAAATCGTATGGAAGTAATTATTTTATTGAGAGGCAGTATCCCTCTTGATTCAAAGAATGGTTCATGGGAATGCTTTCTTTCGTGGAAGAGGTTATTGAATTCTCTTTAATTAACCTTTTCAGATTTACTGATGTAAATGCCTAATGTTGGCATCGGCTTCCCCTTCTATGACATTTCACGTTTTTTTAAACTATTATACAAGCAGTAATTACAAATGATTAAATATATATAAATTGTCGATTTTCCAGGTTATCTCGGTTACTTACATCTCCTACGGTTTTTATTGGCAAAACTCAAACAGTTGCTAATTCAATCATAAACTGCAAGTTCGTTGTTCATGTGCTTATCGAGTCATTACAATTCTTATTTCTTCAATCTTTAATCGTAAACCCACTTTTATACAATAGACAACTTTAACATTTGACTTTACATTTCCCCGAAACCAACAATACACAAAAAAATGTAAATTCAGAGTTGAAAAAATTCATCTGATTTGCGAGCTTTGTAAAAATGTGTACCTTGTTATGTAGATCAGTTTTTAGTAAGAAAAGGGTCAGATGATAGAATACTGTTTGGTTGTGCGTAACTTGTGTAGAGAGATGGTGTAGGTGTCGAAGAACATGGTAGCCGCATAACTGGTAGTAATTATGTCCTGCTCATCAGCTCTGGCCGAAGAGCTAATGAGTTTATGTTCGTTTTCTTTTAAATTTAACTTGTGCTCGGGATGGAACCTTAGCTTTTGCAGTTGTTTTAAGTACTGTTCAGACCTCCAGGGGAAACTTTGTAAAGTTATGAAATTTTAACATATGTTTACTGGTATTCAAAGCTCTGATATTGCGTATCATTTTATGCACTAATAATTGTCAAATTGCATGAGATGCAGATCCCCATGTGCACTCCAGATGGCAACGATAATTTTGAATTAGTTTGTAATTTCAAAACTGTTTCCATAGTAATCTTAATACCTATCTGGAAACCTAAAAGTTTTATTACAACTTGCTCTATGTGTAAAACTTGGGTAAAGATAAGTGCTGAAAAAAAGAAAAACAAACTTTGGAATGTGATGGCTGTTGAAAAAGAAAGTTAGTAAAAGGAGGGTTCGGTAGAATGGTTTTTTGGAAAAGGACTGCTGAACAAAAACTCCACAATGATGGCTAGATGAGTTTGAAGCTGCAGGAAAGGATTTTTGCCTAACTTCGAGGAGGCGGAGATGTACAAGGGTCCGAGAGCTCCCAATGGGAATGTTCGACGGCGGAGTGCTTGATGTGGTGACTGGAGGACAGCTAAAACTGCTCGAAGTACTCTGATTCCGAGGTGCCAAAAAAAAAAAAAAAGGGATTCCCCGCATCATATCGGCGAAGGATGAAGTAAGCCAATGTCAGAATAAATTTGCTTCTACAGTATAATTATTTTTTGCAAGTTTAATTTTATGCCAGTTTATGAAGAAGCCCTGAATTTTTGTTTTAAGAAGTGCACGGATAAAATACTCGAAAACTTAAAAAAATATATATATAAGAAGTAGTGCTTACGACGTACAGTTAACAGGACTTATTTAAATAATAATTGATATTATGAAAATGATTCAACCAGATTAACACTTAACGAAATCAGTTCTCGAGTTAATGAAGTTGTATCTGGTGTTGACAGGGTTTAAGTTACAATTTGATCGAACTTTTAGAGTACTTTTAAATATCTCACAGCCAGGTTTCGTGTTGTTTTCTTTAACTTCAAGTAAAGTGATCATATATTTGTTTATTATTTTCTATTATTCATTAAAAATAATTTAGATGTATTAATTGTCCATTAAGAGAGCCATGTGTGATGATCGATTTATTTAAACTATGCTGGAAAAGTAACTGTCATTTCTCAGTTAGTCATAGTTGTTCACAGTCAATGGTACAAAATTACATACAAAATGGCTGTTAGGCTACAGCAAGATTTAGCAGTCAATTGCTGTATTAACTTTGGACAACTGTAACTCTATAGTTAACAACTATTAAACTAAAGTTGAAGACAGTGATATTAGTGCTACTGACTATGAATGCGCAGTTGGGTGACTGTAGTCTTACAGCTGTCAATTGCAGAAACACAGCTGGAATAACTGCAGAACCTATTATTGTTACCAGCTGTCAAATCACAGTTGGATGATTGTAGTCTTACAGTTATTCCTCAGTTGACGACTTCAGTAGGTCAGTTATGTAACAACTCTTTTTCAGCCAACAACCACCGTTTGGCAGTTGCCTTGTGTGACTGCAAGTCTACAGTCAGGAGCTTCAGAATTGTAGTTAAACAACTGTCCTTTCACAGTCAGTAGCCATCAGATTGTTGTTACCTGTGGCCACACAGTTAACAGTTCCGATAATAAAGTTAGGTAATAGTAATTTCATAGTTAATAGCCACAATCTTTAAGTTATAGACTGTGAAAGTAAAACTGCCAATTCTGGAATTCCAGTATAACTGCAAAAGGGCAGTCATTTTTGTGAAATAACTGCAAAAATGCAGAAATTTCTTGCAAAATTAACAGTGAGATGCCTGTTACAGTACCAGCAGGGAATGTCTTCATTAAAATTGCATTGCCTATGCTTATTCATGTCGCTTTTCTGTGTAGTGTAGATGCTTGTTTAATGATTATTTTAACTGTAGTGATATATAGTTGTAATTGCAGTGTCCAGTGTATGTCCGGTTAGTTTCTGAAATGTATGATTCCTTTGACACACTTATCAAAAATGGTTAACAATTCTCTCATGGCACACATCACACACATGTCTTATATATTTAATTTTGAACATACTTAGATCCAACATATGAAGAGGGAATTTAGCACAGAACACATCTGCATAACTTAGAAGTAAATAATGGCAGTACCTTGTGTTTTAAATTGCTCCACATGTCTTTTGTGTCCATACTGGGTGGAGTTGGGTTGGTACTGCTTTTTGATATTAACAGAGGTCTAGTTTATGAATTCCGATAATTTTTGACAGGTTCATCCCGAAAGATATGTTAGTGTGTTTTCAATTATTCATTTTAGTGTAGTTTTGAACCTTTACTTTCTTTGCTAATTTTTTTATTATTATTATTATTTATTTATTTTTTTTGTTCTCTAATGCTAATTCCAATAACCAAACCAATCAATCTATCTATAAATAGATTATTCAAGCATACATAATCAGTAGTAAGACAAGTTGAGAGCGATCGACAGACACTATTAAAGTTGGTTTTGTCACTTTCATTTCAGCCCCAGGGTGGCTAAGATTAGTGAGAGTTGCTATAGCTAACTTAAACTGGTCTTTAAAACGAATACTCCAAGGCAATGATCCATGATAATTTTGTTTGGTAACGTCACATTTGTTAACGATAATTTTTTCTATTACTTAGTATTTTTGTTGTCTAATCCACTTGCAGTGTAGATATAAGAGGGTAGTCTACCTCTATTCAGCTTGCAGTCAGTAACTTAAATAACAGAGTATTTTTGTCTTTTGAGTTTTGATTATTCTCACATTTTGTGAATTAATTCTGGAGGATTATTAGTGAGAAGGGCATCCTATTAGCCCTACAGTAAATTCTATTTTTTTCTCAAATAGAACACTGGTTAGGCCAGTTTATTTAAGTGAAACACATCGCTACATTACTTCTTCCTCAGAGTTAGATCCACGAAGCAGTCTTGGTACATTTTCGTTGAAAAGTGAGTAACCACCCCCCCCCCTCCACCAAAAAAAAAACGCAAAACCATTCGCCCTCCTACCACGCATACCAGCCGGTTTGCTTTTCTGAATTTTTTTTAGCTTTTGAGTTTAATGAACTTTTTATATTGTTTTCAAGTAAGTATTTAGGGTACAGGATAGCGTGCTGGCACTGTTGTTTTAAAGCTACAGCACGTGGCGGAGACTTCGCAGGTTAGATTTTGGTGTTGTCTAATTTTTCTGTTATTGTAATTCTAAACTTTATATTCTTTCTCTCCCTATCTCATGACATTTGGTTTGGGGTACCAGGTAGCCTATTGTTTCTTTGAGGCATTACCTAAGGGGATTGTGTGTCTGATGCTGTCGAGGGACATTGCATGGTGGTGTTGTGTTATTAATAACTTAGATGTTAAGATAGTAGTAATGTATAATAGGTGGTTTCGTAACAGTGTTAAGTGTTAATGAAATAATTGTGATCATGGGCGAGTGCAGTACGTAGGGTTTACTTGTTTGTTTTTTTTTTTTTTTTTTTTTTTTTGTATTGGAGGGTTTCTGGGAATAATAATTTCTTGTCAGGCATGGTGGCCGGTGGTAATGTTCCCAGAAAGAAAACTGAAAAGCCAAGGTACCACAAATAGGGTTAAATATTATTACCATTTAAAAATCAATTCTTGACAGATTTTTGAAAATAGTCTTTTTGTAAAAATAAAAATGCCTTTAGTAAAGAAAGATGCTTACTGAATGTTATATGATTTTGTGGCTGTGCCTTTTAAATGGAAAAAGTCTGTCTATGTGTTACATCGTGAAATAACATGTTTGGCAGTAAATGGCGAGGAAGTCGATTCTATTAGAGGTAGAGTCCTGCAATATTGCAAACCTTTCCAAGACAATTTGTGTTTTATTCCTAGATATTCTGATGATGGTGCAATAGGGGCATTGTGTCCAAAAGCAGTTTTTCATGGGGCGAATGCTGAAAAATTAGGGGAAGTATGTGCATTTAATTGCCACTCTGGTACACATTTTATTGTCACTCAAGTACAGCTTGAAATATATTTTTTTACTAATGCAGAGGGTAGAGTTAAACTGTAATATAATCAAAAATGAGATGAGAATGTTATATTACAGTTATAATCATGGGGCTATTGATGTGGCTATGGCATGTGATTGCTGGTTGAGTGTAAATGATGAAATTCAAAGTCCAGAGACTTATCCTTGTGACTACAATACCCGAGCAGTGTTTAACATCATTAATGTAATTCCTGCTGCTTGGACTAAATTTAATAAATTTCACTTCCCTGCACAGTCGACATCTACTCATACTGTTTTTCCCCCTCTTTTAATGATTGCCTGGCAGAAGAATGGCCTTCTACCATAACCCACTTAATCATTTATATGGGTACTAGCATCGATAGACTGGAATATATCGTTCTAGATGCACCTTTAGGGTTTGAGAATTTTTGGATTAGGAATTTGCAAAGCCTGGTTTTAGGCCTAGTAATCCTTGTGTAGTTGTTTATAATTGTGAGAAATACATATTTAATTGAATTAGGTATGGTACCAAGGGTTGAAGCAGTATCCCTTAATGCTATTTTAGGACTAGAAATTGGTTCCACTGGTTCCTGCCATATACAGGAAGTACAAGATGGTAACCCCTCCCCCCTCCTAGTGTAAAAGGGTGATTGACACCGTATGGGTGGACTATGAGTGGATGAAGGGAAATTGGTGTGCGGTAAAGGTTGAGGTTAGGATATGTACGTGTTTCCCAGGGCTCCAGACACTGCCCCAGCAGTGTCAGTGTTGGTAGAGCTGACTCTTTTGTCTCCGAACCGCATTGCCGACGACCCAGGGTGAGGAAATCCACACTGCTATGCTTATTCCTTCCTGTTGATGTTTAATAAGTTTGACTACTTTCCCTTTACCAACCTCTCTGCGGGTGCTACGCCGTGTTATGTGATAATTACCACCACTGCCGGGTGCCTATCGGCTGGTCCACATTCCCAAAAATACGGCCATTTACAAAATATTATAAATGACATTTAACACTGAATGCTTGCATCGTAAATTGTGGGTATTGTGAGGGTCCATAACCTGAAGAACCTCACGGTCAGACAAATGAGAACACGTCGCAGTCCTGTTTCACACGTCTCTCAGTGCATTTTATTTAACTTCTCATCAGAGAAAACTTACACTTGTGCTGGGCTCAGCCCGCCACCAGGCGTTACAGACAAAAAACACACACGTGGTCAATAAGAATTACGGTAGTTTTTAGTCCCCCAGAGCGATGCAAACCACAGGAGGAGAGGGGAGGCGTTCCGGCGGCTAAAGCAAATGGTTCCAGTGTGAGTAGAAGTCTATTGTAATTAAGATGGTCAGTTGTAAATGTGAATTTTGCTGGACACGCATGACGCAGCCTTGCCCTCGCGAGTCTCAGATGCTAACTACTGGGCCGGCTTGGCGCCTTCACCGCCCAGAGGTGAGGGAGCGCACCTAGCAGGTACTATTTTATACTGTCCACAAAACAACTATCTCACTTGCATAAATAAAAGCTTACCTGTTCAAAATAAAATATAAATTAACAAAACATTTCAAACTAACAAATAAAACACAACACCCTTGCAATGACTGATATGAACACTGCAAACAAATGAGGTGAAAAAAAACACTATAAGTCTGCATTATTGACTTTAATTGAAATAAATCTGATATTAGGGTGTAAGATATTGCGTATTCCATTAAGAATGTTCTACAGTACCAGTCTTAAGTCCTTTTTAACGTGGCCCTATTTGCGTTGTCACCACGGGCCCAGTGCTGCACTTAGCTGCACCTACAATCTGTGCATTAACTTCCACTAGCTTGCAATTTACCCTCTTATTGCACTATGTGCACAAGTGCATCACTCACATGAACTTTGCACTATGTGTGTTGCTCATAGTGTGGGCTACTGTGCTTGGCCGGGCGAATTATCTGTGAGGTGGGAGACTCAGCACACGTCAAAGGTCCCCTCTTCCCTCCTGATACCATTCACAGGCCTGGTGCAGCTACTAGCAGCACAAGTGTCTCCTTGCCTGCATCCTGGGTCACAGCATGTACGAATGTCCCTGTTGAGCCGCACATGGCTGTGGCGACAGAAGTTAATGCTGTTGCTGCTGTCTCGTTGTGCAGGGCATCGCGATGCCCTTCCACGTGGTGCACGATGGTGTCGGCTGCTTCCGCCGATGTGTTCGGCAGGGGCAGAATGAGCCGGCAGACTCGATGCTGCTGTCGCCATCACTTGCGCTTCCTTCTTCTCCGCTGTCACTGTTGCTTGCATGATGTCATCGCCAGGAACGACCCGGAAAAACAACCACCACTGTCGACGTCATGGCAGGGGTGCTTGGGTAGTCACCTGGTGCAGGTGTCCTCAAAACGGCTTCTCTCTCTTCAATGCCTAGCATCACAACGTCGTGCATCGAGGCATCCTCTTGCTCTTGCTCCACTTGAAATCAGGCTCTGTTAGTTGGACTGATGGGGGGTGCTCGCTGCTGCTGCGCCATCAACAACACCCGGGTAAGCCATCGGAAACTCCCTGCAAGACGCGGTTGCGCCGGGCGACTCCGGCCTTTCTGTTTCACCTGGTGGCTCACTTGCTGGAGGTACTGCAGCAACTTTCACCTCACTATCCCCACCCCCCGGGGTTGTTCGTCATCGGCGATACCGTCCAGGCTCGCAAGGGGTGTGTCGCCGATTTCCGCTCTTCCTGGCGGGTTATCTAGAAGCTCTCCCAGGAGGGGTGCCTCACCACTTGCTTCCTTGCTGCCAACTTCCAGGAGCTCGGCAGGAGCATTTCCGTCATGGGTCGATGGGACTTATGGCATGACTTCCTCGGCAATGTCGTCTCCTGCTAGCCGTAGGTCGTCCCAATAGATCCGGATTCTTCTTCTCCCCATCCTGACTGTTTACGATGTTGATCCAAGGCTTCCTAGGACCCGGTGCGGCCCACTCCACTTTGCTGCAAACCCCGTGCCAAAGTCCTTGGGGGCGGTGGATTGCAGATGGACTCGCACATATACTTGCTGTCCTGCGTTGATCTGCGGAGTCAGCTGTGTGGTGGTCGGCACCATTTTGTAGTGTACCATTTCTGGTTTTGCGGGATGTCTTGAAGTAGTCATTGACGTCTCCTTTGCAGCATATCACTATATGGGTTTTCGCTGCTTCTCCCGACTTGTGGGTATTGCACCTCACCTGGCAGTTGTAGATTATGTCCGAGCAGGACATCTGCTGGCGTTTTTCCTGTTGTGGCATTCACTTGTCAGTGTATTGTGTACAGGGCAGCTGGCATGTGGTCTGCCCACGTGGCGTGTTGTTCACCGTCTTGTAGGCAGTGTTGCACTTTTAAATCCTGATTATGCCTTTCTGTTGGGTTGGCCCTTGGGTGGTAATTGGCAATTTTCAAATGTCACACTCCCCACCCTGCACACAAATCTATCCACTTGTGTCCCGTGAACTGTGGCCCATTATCAGTCAACAAGTTTTTCGGGAACCCCCCACCCCCTAGGGAAAAAGTCGTTACTCATTACTTGCGCGAAGTTGCCTTTTCTTGCGCAGCCGGGGGAGGCCTCCATCCACTGTAAGAAACTGTGTGTTACTACCACTATAAAGTGCTTCCCTTTGGCTGTTCTAGGGTAAGGCCCCATGAGGTCGAGGAGGCAAATGGTTTCAAACAGTTTCTGGGGGGTCCTGGGCTGTTGTTGTTGCCTCCCATCTGACCACCTAGCCTTTAAAATATTGCATAGAATGCAGCGCTTAATGAACTGGCGTGTGTCACATGACAGTCCATGTCAAAAGAACCATTCCCTCTTCTCCTGACAAAACTGACAACCTTGCTGTTCCTGTACTACTATGAGTAAAATTCACTAATCAAAAAATCGCTATCCTCAGTGTTCATTTGTTGCACGCTGATCTCTTATACTGTTCCTTGCTTGACCGGGGGAAGGAGGTCATCTCAATCCATTTCATACCTCACAACAACACTTGCACTGGGCGCTCGGGAAAGCAAGTCGGCCAGCTGATTGTCTTTTCTTGTTACGTGCTGTACAACGAAATTGCATGCCTGCAACATCAAAGCCCACCCTACTAGCTTACTGCGCTCCTCGCACATGTATTGTAGCCATACTAGACAACTATTGCATGTACGAAGTGTGAATCTCTGATATTCTAAATATGCACATTACTTTTTGATACCCCACACGACGGATGGGCATTCGTGCTCATTCATGTCGTAACGGCATTCTGTCACGCCGAGCTTAGCACTAGCAAAGTCGATTATCTGTCTGTTCCCCTTATGATTATATTGTTGCAATACTGCTCCCATTCCATCTTTACTAGCATCGGTCTGTAAATGCATATGTTTGCTAGCATCGTACCTGGCGAGTGTCTGAAAGGTCTGGAATTTTTCTTTAATTTCGCAGAATGCTTCTTTGCATTACTGTCCATTGAAACCATGTGCTCTCGCAACCAGTTTGGTAGTCCGAAAAACTTCCTTAACTGTTACCTCATGCATGGGGGCGGATAGTCCGTTACAAACTTGATTTGTTCCGGGTTTGGTTTGTTCCCTTCTTCGCTCACAACATGCCTGTGGAAGTCAAGCATAACTTTTACCACGTGGCACTTTTCTCCCGCGAATTTAAGTCCATTCAATTCCAAACGCTGTAAAACATGTGACAAATGCTCCACTTGCTCCTCCCAGCTATTAGACTATACAAGGACATCATCCAAATATGCTAATTTATGTTTTCCAATAAGGCCATCTGAGATATGGACCATTAAGACCTGAAAGGTAGTGAGTGCACATTTCAGCCCGATCGACATTGTCCAGAACTGGTATCTATTTCCGTCTGGCATAGTGAAAGCTGTTTTCTCACGGTCTGCAACTTTAATGGATAGCTACCAGTAATAGCTTTTCAGATCTAGCAAAATGAACACTCTGGCTTGTCCAGGCAATCTTAGTGCCTCTATTACATTAATGTACATGGGTAACATCTGTGCGTAACCTGGTTGAGCGGCCAGAAGTCTACGCAGAATCTCCATGAACCATCTTTTTTAGGCACCAACGTAATAGCGGAGTTGTAGGCACTATTCGGGGGTTCAAAAACACAATCATTACGCATCCCATGCACTTGTTTAATTATTCTGACCTGATGTGGATAATAGCACCTAGGCGGAGTTTGGATAGGTCCCTCTTTCTCTAGTGGTATTTCATGTTCCGCAACGGTCGTACGATGCAGGGAATCATGCTGCGCGAAAATTTCCCTACACTCATTTGGCAAGCGTTGAAAAGCTGCCTGATTGGCTTGCGGAATATCATTATCTATCTCACTGAGATCAATTATGGGTGTGTTATTTACTGGCTGATGATCTATGTTGTAAATATTGTGATGCTCCTTCGCACCGAAATATATGCATCTAGTGACAGGTTCGACAATAATTTTCTGTACCGTTAACTAGGGAATACCCAATATTGCATCTTCGCGAAAATCCGGGGCAATGACAGCTCATGTTGTCTCTATGTACCTCACACATACAGTCACAACTACTCCTCCTACTGCTTTACTGCTATGTTGATTCGTGGCTAGTCTAATAACCTGATTCGCAGTATTGTCACCACTCTGCCGAATCTGTTTTGGAAGGGTTGTAATTCCTACAATTGCACTCCATAGTGTTTGAATGATCGCCACCAAGTGCAAGCATCCCCGTAGTATTGCCCTCCGCTAACTCTTCCTCCCAAACACCATAGCGGGTTAGTCGTGCTGTACATTCTTCGACGAAAATGATTTGGTCCTCTGTCAGTGCGCCCGTGAAGCTGAGCAGTGTTTGGAACTTTGTGGAGGTTTCAGTTGTGGCCGGTCTTTGTGGTATTTGTGGGATTGGAGTTGTGACGGCTTCCAGTTGTCTTCTGCTCTCATGTTGAGGCTCGCTAATATGACTTGTTTCCACACCACTCGGTGTATACATAGGCGCAAGTGGTACAGACGAATACGTAGCAGGAATTGGCTGTAACATGGGCAGGAATGCAGGTGTCTGCAAGAATGGAAATTGCGGATAATAGGGTGCTGGAGTTGTAAATGTGGCAGGAATGGTCATACTGGGCTGGCCACGTGCTCACTGGCAGCATGAGGCAGTTGGGCTTCATTGACATGGCTGTTGTGTCCTGGGCTGTGATCCTGTTCCACTTTCCCTCTCCTTTTTGCTGAACGGTTTCCTCGACCCTGCAACTTCCCTCCTTGCACACCGTCACCTCTTCCATTAAATAATCCGTAACTTTTCTGCTTGGATTCTGCATGCTGTTACTCGCATGGCACTGTTGACATGAGAATTTGAATCCGAATCCTGTGCTTCTCTCTGCTTCGCTCATGCTTTCCCGGTGGTATTTCTCCTAACATTATTTTATACTGTCACAAAACAACTCTCTCACTTGCATAAATAAAAGCTTACCTGTTCAAAATGAAACATAACAAATTAACAAAACACAACACCCTTGCAATGACTGACGTGAACACTGCAAACATGAGTTGAGAAATACAAAACACTATAACTCTGCATTATTGGCTTTAATTGAAATAATTCTGATATTAGGGTGTAAGTTATTGCGTATTCCATTAGGAATATTCTACAATACCAGTCTTAAGTCCTTTTTAACTTGGCCGTATTTGTGTTGTCACCACAGGCCCGCTGCTGCACTTTCTGCACCTGACACTCTTTGCACTAACTTACACTGGCTTGTACCTTACCCTCTTATTTCACTATGCGTACGGGCGCATCACTCATACGAACTTTGCACCATGTTTGATGCTCATAGTGTGGACTTCAGTGCTATGCCGGGCGAACGGTGTGTGAGGTGGGAGACTCAGCACACGTAATGGTCCTTCCCTGGAGTCCGTTATTGCTATGTCAGAGATAGTGGCAGAGTCAAAACCCTTATCAAAAATGCAGCTGTCCATAAAGTAGCCTTGTGGTTGTCGATAGAAGAAAATAACTAATGTCAATTTACGATATGAGAAAAAAACTTTAGATAACTGTTTTTTTTATGTATAAGCTTTATAGGTTATATCCTTGTAGCTGTAGTTATACCATGTAAAAGGAAAAGTTATGTCAACTGTTTATTTCGTCTTGAGTAATTACCCAAAAGGGTGTATGATCCCTTGTTTTATTGTTTTTGTTCTGACACCAGACAAATCTGGTATTAGTTTTTTTTTTTTTTTTTTTTTTGTTATGCCTACAGCACATTTGAGGTGCTGGGAGTTAACTTTGAAGCCACTATAATATGATGTGTTTTGCTTTAGTTTAGGGGAGGATTTAGTGTGCTATTACGAAATGGAACATGTATAGACATGTGAAGTATCTTTTAAACTCTTGGTGCTTTGTTCTTTTTATTGCAGTTGATTTCATCATTAATTTTATTTCATCTGTGGTGTTAAACTATGACATAGGTACGTGGGTGGGCCAGATCAGACTGTAGATCTTCGCTTTATCACTGAAGTTCCATGATGCAATGGACACGGTGTTGTGGTGAACCACTACAATTAACATCAAGGTGTTTTGAATCAACAAGGACAATGGGTGTACTGCGAAATAGACTTTCCACAATGAACAGTTTTTGATTAAAAAGTGGGGATGCTGCATTAGAACTTTACAGTAAAAACCTTTCCTGCAGCTAGTTACAAGGGTGTTGGGGGCGATGGACACTCATTTTTGTATTCTTCTTTGTCGTCATGGGGAGAAGGTACTGTGCAGCTCCATTGATTGGACTTTGACTTGATGATGAATTGTGTGTTGACCTGGAGTATGGTTCAGAGTTGATTTGGACGTTTCTGTGCCATGGTAATCGTGCCTCTCTGAACCTTTTCCAAGCATCTGTTAAGGTACCGTCAATATCCTGCACCTAACCCTCCCCCTATAACCTTCTTTATGCTTAATCGACATGATGGTGACCTGTGAACCCTTGGGCAGCTGAGGTCTCCTTGGAAGCAGATGTGTAACTATGGTTCTTGTCCTAGGCCGATGTGGAGACCCTGCCTGACAAGACTGCCGAACCATCCGAGCTGACCCACGTTCCCGAAGAAGAAGATGATCTTTCCACTACCCCGAATTACATTGAGCATGTGTGTACCTTTCTGATGCTAGCTTTAAGGATCGGCCAGCTCTGAAGACATGTGCTACGAGTATGTGTATGTGCAGCCTGAACTGTCTTTTCGAGTTTCTTTATTTGTTGTTTAGGTAGCCCAGATTTTAAAGTTTTGGTTATAGTTTGATTTTGTTATAAGGGTTAATATGTTTGTTTTATTTGTACAAGGTAAGAATAACATCATTATGTTATTCTTGCCCCTCCCCAAATCTACCTATTAAAGATAGGGACGAAAGATTGCATGAGGCCAAAGGCTTACCGAGATAAAGTAACCTAAACTAAAGGGACTATTTGTTGTTGTGTTGTTGAAGTTATGTCGTCCCTGATACTTGTTCTCTGTGTTTTCAGTAAGAGTGATGTACCAAAGTTGAGAGACTCATCGTGCGGCAACTGGCGATGGTGATTACTGTCCTGGAGTCCCCCAAAGTCTGTGTGGGTTCTCACTGCAAATCTAGATGTGGAATAAGGGAGCTCCTCGAAGCAAGTAATGCAAGTAGCCGACACGACAGTTTCGCAAGTTGTCTCTTTTAAAGTGGCTGTCGCCTAATTTTTTTTAATAATAGAGTAAAATATTGAATCCCAGGTACATTGTTGCCAAACCATATGTAAATGTAAAATGCTTGGAACTGGTAGTTGATTTCATTACATGGGGATTAGTGTTGAGTTTAATTATTTTTGCGGTCATTCTCTAATCTTACAAAGGAACTTATATGTTCCTGTAGAAACACACAGGCTCTTTGCATGGGAATAACTTGTAATAATACTGGCCTGAGATTTTTAGATGATTGTGCAGATTTTGAGGTCCTTATGTTAATATCTCGATTTTGGTAATATTTCCTATTTTATTTTACATTTGTGATACACTTGGCATAATTATTGATGGAAAAAGATTGTAGTTCCATTTGTTATATTAAAAAAAAAATATATATGATAACAGCCAGTGTATTTTTTTGAACATCTCTTATCTTTTGGAGTTTTATATGTGTGGAGTTCACAAATTTATATGAGAGGGCAAATGTACTATGCATATTTTTGGGGGTTTAAATTTTTTTTTGTAATTTCTATTTAAAGTGTTTTTTGTTAAAATAGTTGCCAGTATGGTATTCATGATTGTTCTTTCCCCTTTATTGTTCGGAAGCCCTAACTTTTGGGTTGAGGGAAGTTTCCTATCTCTTTGTTTTTGGTTATGATGCAAGAGACCTACACTTAATTGAATTTGTTTTATTTTGACTTTCCTTTATTGGAGGTTAGGTCAGGAAATTAGGTGGTTTTGGTTGGGTTAAGCCCTCCTTGTTACTTGTTAATTTTTTTATGTTACGAGGCAAGTGTTTTTTCTCTTTCGTTAATAAGTAATGTGGTGAGAAAAAAACTAATGATTTTATTTCAAAACTAATTTTGGGAAGAGAGTTTCGAAAGTTATTTGTTATGTGTTTGTGTTATGTTTTGGGCTTTTTGGCTTTTTGCTTGACCATCGAGGTTTTTAAGGAACTGAAGTCACGTGCTGTCTTAATTAGAAAGAGTTTTGACACCACTGGCATCAGCAGAATTCTACAGACGTGATGGCAGCTAGCTGTATTTTTCTCGGCCCAGGTGCTCATTAAGGTTCCCCTTCAGCAGTTTGGAGGAACTGTTGTGTTATCTCGTTCGAGACACAGAGCTGCATCTGTGAGCTTAGCCGGTGTTTTCCTCGGCAAGGGTGTTTTGATTTGATGAACACGGCACCTTGCCGCTAGGCTAATCCAGGGAAGGGGACGTTTACTGCCGGGCTGGCGAGTATCGTTCGCGTAGGTGGATGGCTCTGATTGGTCAAACATGGCATTAGCCAAGGCCATGACGTTAGGCGAGGTAGGTTGTGTTTTGGGATTTAAGTAACGAGGTCGAGCTAGTCGTGAGCGGGCAGCTGAAGTGAGCGGACAGAGTTGGGCGTAGGTATCCAGCGAGAAGGAGACTGCGACGACACGATGATGCTAAGTAGACGTTGATATCTTTGTTTTTGTGCATGGTCGGGACATTCTTCCCTACTTTGCAGGAAGAATGGCCTTGGCCATGCCTTTAAATAGTTTTAGTAAATAAAGGGTCAAATGATAGAAGACTATCTGGTACTGTGTAGCTTGTGTAGAGAGTTGGTGTAGGTGTCGATAGAACATGGCAGCTGCATAACTGGTTATTATGTCCTGCTCATCAGCTCTGGCAAAGGAGCTAATGAGGTTATGTTCTTTTTGTTTTAAATTCTAACTTAAGCTCGGGATTTAACCTCAGCTTTTGCAGTCGTATTGAACCTTTACTTTCTTTGCTTATTCTTTTCTTTACGTTCTGTAAAGCTTATTCCAGTAACCAGGACAATCAATCTATCTATGAATAAATCATTTAAGCAAACATAATCGGTAGTAAGACAAGTTTATAGCGATCAACTGGCACTTTTTGTCTTTTTCATTTCAGCCCCAGGGTGGCTAAGATTTGTGAGATTTGCTATAGCTAACTTACACAGGTCTTTGAAACGAATACTCCGACGCTTTGATCCATGATAGTTTTGTTTTGGTAACTTCACATTTGCGAACGATAATTTTATATTGCTTAATATTATTGTTGTCTAATTTACTTGCACTGTGGGTATAAGAGTGTAGTCTACCTCTATTCAGCTTGCAGTCAGTAACTTAAATAAACAAGTTTGTTTCTTTTCTTTTTTTGTTTGTTTTCTGAGTTTTAAATATTCTCACATTTGGCGAGTTAATTCTGGAGAAGTATTAGTGAAAAGGGCATCTTGTTAGCCCTAAAGAAATTTTTTTTCTCAAATAGAACACTTGTTAGGCCAGTGGGATTTCTGGTTTTTAGCTAGTTTATTTATTAGGAAATAAGATTAACTGTATAAATTTAATTGTGATGATTGTAACTATTATTTGATTTGAGTAATCAAAAAAAACCATACTGTGTTTACAGTTTCGCTCTTGCAAAATCCAGTGATTTCAATACTAATTTTCTTGAAACATAAATCTAAAATTTAAAAATGTATGTTTTCTGATATTTTTATTATTAACTGCTTATTTTGTATATATGTTATATATTATTAACTGATTCCCATTATATATGTTCTATATATGTGTTGAAATAAATAAAACAGTTTTTTTAATATTACTTTTACTTAATACCCTTCACTTATGCCCGGTTGCACCAACCCTATAGAAAATCTTAGTTCACATGAACTGAGTTTATGCAGGAATCTCGTTCATAACCTCGTTCAATTATATTTGTGTTGCTCCAAGCTGAACTATGTTCATGTGATCTCAGATCTTGTGATCTCGAGATTGATACTTGCGGTCTCCCGAGTTAATATGGTAAATGAAATATCGTTGACTGGAATATATGACGACATGGATTTTGGAGAAAATTTTATTTTTTATACGTACAATTATTCTTTGCATATTGGCATCGCTGCAAAATATGAACAAAGTTGTTTTTGTCTCGAGAGTCACGATCAAACCTTAGAATATTACAAAAGCTATTTTGTTTGTGATAATGTACTTTTCCAACAATTGCAGAATGATTGGGAATAATTATCAAAAATAAATTTTATTTATGTTATTTTTCGAGTGTCGTTGAATATATACACTATGTTTATTATGTTCATGGCAATATTTAATTTAAAATGTAGTTGATGGATAAATAATTGCTGAAAGAAAAAAATAAATAATATTTGAAAGGGCCTATTTTACCGTGAACAGCCTTGTATCACTACAGCTCAATTCTAGATTAGGATTCTTGTATGAATTTTACCCTTCCCTACGATGTCAGTCACAAAGCTGATATAACCCTGAGTGGTCTTGTAAATAAAAGACTCAGATCACACACTACACATATAGCTTCCCTTCTGTTCCACCTGTAATGTTGTAAACCTAATTAGATATTTTAAAAATAAATATTTGTTATTGGGACCAGGGTGTGGTAACAAAGTTATGTTGGACACTTAACCTAGGCCTACTGACGTTTCACTGCAAATGTAAAAGCCCAAACATATATATTATTGTTTCATATGGAGAGTGCAGAAAATGTGACTTGCCTGATAGTGATATGCTAAGGGCAATAGTATATTGGATTATGAAACCCAGGGAATTCAGAATGTTAAGTTACAAAAAATAATGAAAAATTTGGACACCATTGTAAGTGCAAGATATATTAAAGTTGTAAAATGTTTAATTTTCAAATGATTTCAGTTTCACTGCCTACAGATGAGTAAAGAGTGACAATGTTAATTTTACATATGGTTAAAGAATACACAATGTGCAGAAAGTAAATCTTAAGCAGGTCTTTCAAAAGTGCCTAATTTTACTGTAAGCAACATATAGCATGGTTTTGTTAAGTTCAGTGATTATGATTATCAATGTGTGTGTAATTTTCTTTAGAAAATAGCATGTTCTTCAAAATTTAACAAAGACTGTGGATCTTCAAGACCTATGTAACTTCTTTTTTTGTTTGGTGCTTGGCTGTAAAATGGGAGAGATGTATTTATTGAAATTGGCAACTGTATATTTAAAATAAGTTCACTACCACCGCAGCTCTGACAAATGGGGTTTTTGAATTTATTTAAACACAAATATCTATAAAATTTACATTATTAACCAAAAATTGTTGAATTAAGCTTATAACAATATCATAGGTGGAACAGAAGGGAAGACATAAGTGTTGTTTCCTATCTGAGTCTTTTCAGTTTATTTACAATATTACGCGGACTACATAGAAGGATAGGGTACAATTAATACAAGATTATGAACCTAAAATTGAGACTTAGTATAGACTCTACATGTGTGTATAAAACGAAATATACCTTTCATGAAAGATATCTTGGACATAAAATCAATGTGTTCATGAAATTTACAATGCACTTACTTTTCAGATGTAGTGTTGACAAAGAAAGCCTATACTTAAGCTTTTTCGCTCCAAGAATTCTGCAATCATTGGAAAATTGGTTATCGCATACAAAAAAATTATCTAGCATTTATAGATTGCCTAAGCTAACAAGTTTCTAATCAGCCACTCTCTTCATCCATTCGCAAAATAAAGCATTATTCTTAAACTGGGAATCTGTGTCTTACAGTTCCAGTCACATAAACACACCCAAGAACACAGTATTTCGAATTAGGCATCCCGTTCAATCAAAATTAACCTGAAAATATGAAAATCACCAAACCAATACAATATGTCTTCCATTAAGTTCATTATGTCACAATGTGTCACACTAAGTTGATTCTCAATGACGTATATTACAACATCTATTTTGAAATAATATTAATGTTTAGTTCCTCCAATTGAAAATAAATTAAATATGTGTAAATATTTTTTTTAGCTACAAGTATTATACCATTAAAATATATTCCGAACACATTTAAATAGTGTGTTTAACATGTTTAACATACACACACCGATTTTGGACTGCATACAGAATTCACATAAATTTGAGTGGAAGTTGGTAGTATCAATTCAAACTTCCCGCCTGTGTGCTTGTAGTTCCATAGCGCTTTCACCTAGCACTAGTAGTATAACATTGGTATGCCGAAACTTTCCCTTATTTAAGTATCTATGTTCTATGGTTGTATTTATTTGCCTACATTTCAGTGAAAATACAAACATAATTGTTTCTACGCTTTGTATAATTGATGGATTTGCATGGTTGGAATTAACATTAATCATAGTTCTTGGTGTAGACAGTTGTAACTTTCTTTTTTCCGATAATGAACAATTCGCATGTACCAAACACGACGTAACATGAGAAAGAATTGTTAATTGATTTAGTATAAGAAAGTATGAGCTTAATTGAGAGCAGAAAGACTGAGGCTGTATTTGAAAAACAAAGAATTTGCATGGCAAACGATTGCTTCTGATTTCAATTCGCATAATGCCGTTCACAGTACTTCAAATCCGTTTAAGACGTGTTACGATAATGCATGTGTACATTTGTCCCAATGACACAAGGATAGCCTACAATCTCATAAAAATTTTGCAAGATAGTATGCTGTTCTCGTCTACTGGCTGGCATTTTAAAAGTATCAACATCAGCCAAAAGTGCAATTTGGTGTGTTATCCTGTGTACTATTCTATAGACTGTTGACTTGTGTATAACCATTAGATTGATACACACAATCAAAAACGACCCAGTGCATAAAACGTAAGTGTCAACAATACTTGATTGAGGGGAAAAGCTGGCCTATTCCTGTTGCTATCAAAACTTATATTGTTTTCGATTTTATGTAGCAATTTCAATCAAAGTTATCTGTTTAGAAAGATGGAACCGCATCTTACATGTCTTTTCATATAGGTCCTGGAAAGGATGCTGTCTCCTCATATAAATGTCTTGGTCTAGGTACATCTTTGACAAAATGTTGCTCGAAAACATTATCCATTTTATTAAGTTAATGTTCTAGTTTATTTTCTGAAGAATACACAGTGATACAAATAATTAGCTATAAGTAACTTCAGAAGTAACAAACACTCTAGGAGTTCAAATATTTGTATGTTAAACCGAATTCGACAATGCATTTGCTAATTCTGTTGCCTTCGTAATAAAAACACAAACTAAGCAAAATTAAGAGATTTCGTTACAAAAAAAGTCTCTATTGATGACAATGACGTAAACATAAACATGATCATAACCTACAATATAATACAGACCATCGATAAAAATAACTTGAACCAAGATCATTTACTTTGAACACGTACACCGAAAAAAACGAACCTGGTTAAAGGCGTGAAATGTTGTGGTGCAACACTTCATATACACTTATCTTAGTTCAAACAAACAGTGAACCTGGATCATGGTTGTGATCTCGAATAGTGCAACCGGGCATTCATGAAGGAAATGAAGGAAATAGGTATTAAATTGATTTCTACTAGTGGGATTGGTATGGTAGCAAGGTATACCTATACTTGCTACTAGATAATAGTTTTTTTTTTTTTTTTTTTTTTTTTTTTTTTTTAGTGAAACACGTCGCTGCATTACTTCTTCCTCAGAGTCAGGCCCATGAAGCAGTCCTGGTACATTTTCGTTGAAAAGTGAGTAACACCTCCCCTCCCCCCTCAACAACCTTTTCCCCACACACACCTTCCCCCTTTTCCCCTTTCCTATTTGTTTTGGCTTTTGAGTTAAATTGACCTTTCGTATTGTTTTCAAGTAAGTATTTAAGGTACAGGGTATCATGCTGTACCAGTTGTTTTAAAGCTAGAGCACGTGGTGGAGGCTTTGCAGGTTAGATTTTGGTGTTGGCTGATTTTTATATTACTTTAATTCTAAATTTTATTTTACCTGTCTCCCTACCTCATAACAATATGAGTGCTTAAATCGCATATTTTTATTTATCATGGTCGCCTCTGGGCCACATAACATAACTGTAACAAGTCACGTAAGAATTATGGGTGGGTTAAAGACAAGAAACAGTTCTCGCCGGGAGTGTGTACGGGCTTTTGGGGGAATCTCCGATAACTCCCAGTAGACTAGGTATTCTTGGATATAGTGGAACAGCATCATCTGCAACAGCTACCAGATGTGGACATCCAGGAGGTCACTTCAGGGTCGTCGGCCACACGACCCACATCATTATCGTGCTCTAATGAGTACTTGCACCCCACGGAAAACCTCCTGCATTATTTTATTCCAATCCTCATAACCTCTGTACTATATGGCCCAACCTAAGATAATGTTAAGTGTCGCTCTTCCATGTGGCCTGTAAAGCCATTAAACCATGCCATGCTTCACTTGTGCCATCATATTTATTTTCCAGGCCATCACATTGATTACCATCAAGTGTCGATCCTCCATGTGGTTATTTACACACACCCAAACCCGAACCTCATTTTCCCGGCCCTCATTTTCTGCCATCTTGGGGCCACACAACACCTGTGATGTCAGTACCAATGGTATATTTTGCATATTTTCATTCCATCATGTGTTATTGTATAATTTTTTTTGGGTAATTACACTGTCAGTAAAAAAGTTTTTTAAGTGCAAAATAGAGCTGTAAGAATAATCAAGGGCAAAAGAAAGTCATATTCGTGGAGGCCTCTTTTCAAGAGTGCAGATATTTTAACATTTGCATTCGAGTACATGTTTTCAATAATTATATTCATGCTTAAAATCAGTAATTTATTTCAGAAAAATGAGTAATATCATAAGCATGACACTATAATAGAAAAACACAACTACACATGGCTTCAGTAACTTAAAACTTGTCCAAAAAGGGCCCTACTACTGTGGTAGCCAACTTTTCAATAAACTACTACAACACCTTCAAGATATTTACTTCTATAACATTGAATGCACATTTTATAGTGTCGATGGATATCCAAACTACAAAAATTAAGAAATTACATGTACTGTATAACATGTCTTTGTACATATTTCTTGTTCCGATTTTTTTGTTTTTTCTCCTTCTGTTTCAGTAAAATGATGATGCCCCACAGCATGTTGGTAAATAATAAGTAAAATTATGAAGAAAAGATAGGATGAATGTGATGTGTGCCATGTTCCCTCTTACCCTCCTTCAACTGTTTATCTGACAGAGGCCCAAAATGTGACTGTAGCTGGGGTGTGCACTCTGCGGCTGCGCAGAGTGTGTATCGCGCCACTAATGTGAGACAGAGTCGGCTGGTGCAGAATAGCATCAGGGCACATAGGGTGGTTGCCTAATGCAGCACCCAGATAGACTCCATGAGGCAGCGTGAGGCGTAAGTTAAACCGCCAACAATATCTGGACCAAAGGACTTATGGCTCATGCCACTCATTTTTATGAGATGTGTTATTAAAGCAATTTGTTATATGTTACCCCTTTTGGTTCCCAATGTAGTTTTTAAGTCATTTGATATGTATATATTTTCTCATCATCCACCAGCATAATGTCGATTGTCATTCATCAGTGTTTTTATATTTCAGAATCATCCAGAGTGTTGTACACATTTTTAATGCAGGTATTTTCAAGGCTCCATAGTGTTAAACTAGAGTTAGGTTTTCATATCATAAAGTAGTCAGTCAATGAATAGCATTGTACGAGGGTGGTGCATGTGTTGCGAGCTCCTGCGTTTCCCGTACGCCAGGCAGTCTTCACTGCTTTGATCATGGATATGTAACAACAACATACATCAATTATTTGGAACATTTCCTTTCATTAGCCGCATGGTACACAGCACTCACTTGCCCATGGGACTAGCACCGCCCTGGAAACATCAATTTTCTGTAAAGAAATTGTGTGTCGTAAGACACTTTGCAGCAGCATAACCACAGTGACATTGTTGTGTTTGCCACTCTTATCAGCATGTAAAGTGTTTCCCTGAGAGGGATGTGTAGTGATGTCGAATAAATACTATTGTTAACTGAACAGTGCTTAAGTTATTTTGACTGCCTTGTGTGTTTAAGGGGCCGGGCCTGATACCAACAGCGACCACCAGACAGTTTGCTCACTGTCAAGTAAGTTCGGCGAAGCCTACACTGGACTCTAACAGTTGTTAACGCACCCCGGTTCAGTTCATGCAGCATGTTCGGACTGAAGCCGAACACATCGTATCAGTGCGAGTGGTTTAAACAGCGATGATGTGTTGAATTAAAAGAAATGTGCCTTGTAGGGAAGTGTAGAATTGGCTATGCGGCCATATGCGCTACATGCTCACTGATACATGAAAAAGGACTTGTGTTATATTTTGGAAAAAATATGCAATTATATAAGGCTAATGCCATGTAAAGACATACGGGCAAATAAAATACTGGAAGAAACCCATCTTATAGCCCAGAGGACGTTACAGCAGTATTTCAGTTGTTTCTTGATATTTTCATTCCCCCTTGTTTCATCTGCATGTCATTCGCCAAAGTCTCATACTTATATATTATAGTTGTATATGTTTTTGTTTTATTTCTGCAAGCGTATTTAATGCAAGGTGAGTGTAAGTGCTATGTTTCATGTTTGCAAGAAGAAGAAAGTATTGCACGTGCCCCACCTGCCCGCCAACTCCGGCAGGCACACCACATTGCACAGTTAATCATAGTTTCGTATCTTGAGAGAGTGGATGCGCGGTCCGACGTCGTCGCGTTTTCCCACGTGCCCGGGCGGCATACAACTTTTTGTCTAATCACTTCACTGGAATAGTCTTTAATTAAGCGGAATTGTTTGTCATCTGCCGCCCAGGACACTCCATATCTCTCCTTCCCCTAGTTAGCATCGCCGGGGTAGGCATAAGTTACCCGTAATCCATTTACTGGGTTCTCGCCATTTTTGTACTGTTTCCCCAGTCGGCGGGTTAAGCCCGAATATGTGTACGTAAGTTGTTTTCATCGAAGAACATAAATAAAACCTATTGAATGTACATAAATGTGTGTATGTCTTTAATTCGGATCATCTTCGGGCATTTCGTGGTGCGGGTCCCCTCCTTCCCGCTCAAATGTACTTTACAGAAAGTGCTTATCAAAGTGTATTTGTCATGCATCGAGTTTTATATGTTCATCGTTCACAATCGTTGCACATCATGAACATTTAAATTGGAATAATATCACTGAGGAATACAATGCTGGAATGATCTTCATCTTTGGCTGTCGGCATACGACCCATAAATCACAGAGTCAGCTTTACAACATCATGGTATTGTCACTGGAAAATGCCTAGCGACATGGGTACAGTATAATTCCTAACAAAATATATTCCAGCAATTTATTTGCCGCTCCTGAAAACCCCAGTAACCCCATCTCACACCACACCACCACATCAGGCCCTAACAATACCCCCTCATATCATGTCAACATTTCTTTGTTTTATTCAGTCTTTTCTAGTGTATCTGTATTGACAGTTTGTTCCGGGTTTTAAGGGCGTGTGGTTGGACCGAACAATCCACATTCGCAAGTGTTAACTATTTTTTTAGTTTTACAGCCAAAAGTCTATTCATCATGGTATGTAGTCGACCCACCGGCTACCGTTTAGCAAACAACAGCAATGCAGCTTAATGGCGATTGCTATCATCGGGGCTGAGGTCACATATTTATCATCGGGAGATTTCGTCTGGGCGTACGATCAACCACCCAGGGATACGAATCACCATGCTACATCTTCAACTTCATGGCATCATCACTGATGCTTGGCACCTAGTCGGGTAATTCCATTCCAAACTTCACCTTCACCAGCACCCAAAAAGGCCTACCACCTTTCAATACCTATCTCGCTCTGCTTAACACCGTTAAGTGTCGCCCCTCCATACAGCAAAATTTCCCGCCAAAATTTCCCCTGCCAAAATTTGTGCAGTATAGCCAAAATTTTTCCACATTTTTTCCTGAACATTATTGAGTTATTCCTATCTATCCTTGCCCACCAACGACTAGAGGACTACGGGACAATGACAGCGAAGGCAATGGCAGAGTCCTGATGCCTTTGGACGCCTACAAAATGTCATGTGTGTCAACAATAGGGGAAAGCACACCAACAACGATGGCGCCCGCCATCACAGCATGTGGATGGCAGGAATCATTCCTTTTCAGTGATCTGTGATGCCACTGCTTCATGCCATCCAGCTGCATAGGAGAGGGTGTGCATCATCATTATCTCCCCGCCGCCACACATCAGATGAGCAGTGATCGCCGTGCCGGTCAATACCCCCGACTGCGTGCTGAGGGGACAGCTGCGAGAGGAGAGAGCATCCCCCCCTCCACCGTTCCCGCACTTCGCTTCTGCAACCTGGTGCCATGAATGGCAGGACAGCTGACAGCATGCTGGTGCTGTGATATCCAGAATATTTATGTCCCATTGTACAAGGCTATCAAGCAGGATATGAAGCCAACAATATTTGCCAATGCCGTTGTAAGCCCAACCTTGTTGACAGCTGCAACGGTGACAACCATGATGCAGTGAAATACAGTGACAGCTTAATAATGCAAGACATTAGGTGCCCAACAATACAGATTAAAGAGAAACTTATAGTTTTCCAAATTACTACTTGCCTAAATAATGTGGAAATCTTTTGCGTAATGGCCAGAGTAATATTATGCTAAAATATATGCAGTGCAGCATCAGTTACAATCGTAAGTGCTTTTATGATAGTGAACTTGATACAGCCTTGGGACTTTTATTTGATGGCATACAGTACAACAACAACAGATGTATTGCAGGGCGTAAACCGAATGTAACCCATATCTGTGGACACACCGCATGATCACATTCTTGAATTGTTGGGACAATGAGACAATAGCGCAGCAGTAAATTTCAATAGTAATCATTCTTAAGTGATAGTAGCTCGGGATAGCAATAACATGTCGAGCGCAGTGATGCATGGTAGGGGAGGAGAGTGGCAGCAGAGTAGGTGAGAGCTGCAGCAAGAGGCGGAGACACTGCATGCTTCCACCACTCACATCGCCAACATAAACTAACCCCCACCACCTGAACTTACCTCAACTCACACGTCATATCCATTCCAGCCACTCACACCATTCTATCCACCCATACCCCACATGTTTTCTACGCCTATTTTTCCTACATTATTACCAACCATAACAGAGCCTTTTCAAAATTTCCCACCCATCACACCACTCCCGCCAAATTTCATGGGAACAATGATGCCTAAGCCTACAACGACTGAAAATGCAGCATGGATCACAACCATGGAGCTGAAACAAAAAACAACCTCCACCATGACGGAGCACAACTAAGTCACCCTTCACATTACAGACCCTACCAACCTTCGCCGGGAGTCCAATGGAGTACCTGACAGCCTTTCAGGAGGGCTGCATTCGCGCCTTACTAGGTATGGTATCAGCAGGGAGGAATTGGCCAGCTGTGTCGGAGTGCAACTCCACGGAGATGTGCACTCCTGGTGGATCTCCTTAAAACACTATGGGCTCCAATGGGAGGAGTTGCATAGCTCTTTCCTGTGTCGTTTCAGAGGGGTCTTTACATCTCTGCAAGCTCAGAGCAGACTGTCATTAGAGGGTCAACAATCGGGTGAGTCACTCACCGCCTTCATCACACATAAAAGCCACATCATAAAACATTTTCACCCACATTTGCCTGAACAAGAATTGCTGGAGTTCATAGCGGAAACTCCCAGACTTAAGTTCCGAGCAGACCTCTTACCTTTGCTCAATGGTTTACTAGAGGATCTCATGTATGCAGCCATACAAGCCACATGAGGAGTTTGTAAACAAATTCAATCATTCCACATCGCAACCACATTAACAACCATCATGTAGTTTTAATGGATATCAACAAACCAAAGTGTACAAGCATAATCAAAAGCAGAGTGGAGCAGTAGGGTCGAGTGGTCAGAAACCACCTGACAAGCCTGACAGGAACCTGGCAGGTAATGTCAACAATGCTCCGAAAGGATGGAACCAGAACCATCTGCAACAGCACCCATGCAAGTATTGTCCAGGTTAACAATACCGAATTAAGGAGGCAGCAGAATGTAAGAAGCAAGGAAACGGACTGCACGCTTCCGACACCCTGCCTGCCAAAATTAAAATTCAACAATAAAAATTAACACCACCACACACTTTATTTCAGCAAATTAGGAGCAGTTATGCACCATTGATACATATTTTAGTTTCTATTAATGGTCAGCTATGTCATGCCTTGATTGATACTGCAGCTTCGCACAACTTCATACGACTGCACTTTGTAAACAAGCAGGACGTTACGCCTACTAATCACGTTCTTCAACTGGCAACGAACGAGCATTCGAGTATGGCCATAGGACGGGCAGTAGTAATAGTGAAAGTCTGAGATTTAGAGACCACTACTTCAGTCATTTTTATGCAAGATATTTGCAAAGTTGCCATCTTGGGCATATCCGTGGATTACGAAACAAAATACCATTGTAGAGCTGCCAGCCATATGCATTTATTTTGGCGCGAAAGAGAGACAATCTGTATACAATTTAGACCATTGTCAGACAGGTAGGCTACCCCAAGGTGCCATTAGAAGAATTCGACCATCAAGTCCAGCCAGAACATCAGGCTGCATGTAAGTAAAAACGATGTGTTAAAGAGAATTACAGCTGCAAAGCAGGCAATTCTGCTTATGGAAGAGAAGCCAGTATGCACAATTTCACGTGGATATTTACCCCACGAGGCCCGGATAATTAAGGCTCAGATTCAGGAAATGCTTAAGGACAGAGTAATAGAGCCAACATACAGTCAATTCAATTCGGCAATACCTTGGCTCCAAAAAAAAAAGATGGAACGTGGCGATTCTGTGTCTACTTTCGCCCGTCGAATCAGGTTGCATGCAGAATTCTCCCACCTTATATTAACGTGAAAGATGCTTTGAGCATGCTGGGGTAAGCAAAAGTTTGGATATCCCTGTTATTGGCAAGTACCTGTGAAGTTAAAGGATAGGCCGAAAACAGCATTCACGGCATCAGACGGCCGGCGATTTCAGTTCTGTGGAATGCCATTTAGACTGAAATGCGCCCCTGTTACTTTCCAAGCAATGATGGTACATGTGATCGATGGCATTATTGGAGAGTATACGTTCGCATATCTCGATGACATTATTTGGTCAGACAGCTGGGAAGAGCACAAACATCTTGTAAAGGCTAGCAATTAATGGCTTAACATGTTCAGTGGAGAAATGTCACGTGGGAAAAACCAGTATTGATTTTTTTGGGTAATGTGATCGACCAGGAGGGGAACAGGTCAAACCCTGAACAATTAAAACTTATTGACAGCTACCCAGAGCCACCAACACATAAACAAATATTGTAATTTTTTGGGCTCATTAATTGGCTGCGGGAACATATTCCAAATTTTGCAATAATAATGGCCCCGTTGACAGACTTATTCCCGATGCAAAAGCAATTCCAATGGACAGACACAGCGGAGGAGGCCTTCATTGGCATTAAGAGCGAATTCCGAGCATACCCATTACTCGCGCACTATGACGCATGTAAATATTTGTACCTCAAAACTGATACAAGCCGAGAAGGGATTTGTGCAGTATTGAACCAGATCGACAATAGCAGTAAAACGTAATCTATTTTGCAAGTGACAGGTTAGGGCAAACAGAACGATGCTACAACATGAACGAGAGGGATTGTATAGTGGTCATATGGGCAGTTAAAAAGTACCATGCTTATCTCGAATGCCAAAGGTTCAGACTACAGACCGACAACTGGTGCTTGGTATGGTTTCATATCATGAAAGAGGCATAAGCTAACAAGATGGGCATTACACTTGCAGGCCTACGATTGCATAGTGGAACATGTGCCCAGTAAGGGAGACGAACTGGCAGACACATTATCATGCCACCCCAACAATGAGCTAATTGTTAAAGACGAGGCAGAACAGGAGGAGATTTTGCTGCCATATTCACGTAATCCCGTATTCGAGGTTTGCATACAACAAATGGACATCACCAACGATGAAAGGCCCATTAGCAATTTGTACCAAGAAGTCACAAAGCGCAGGAAAGAGAAGGTCGGGCAATGTGACCAGCAAGAAGTGGAAGGATGGCATGTCATAGATGGCAGACATGAGACCTGTTCCTCTCAACAGCCCGGGAAATGGAGGGTGTATGTACGTGTGCGAGGGATCAGGTGCTCTCCTATTCACACAGTAGCAGCGTGGCTAGACATTAGGGCGTTGAACAGACAGTTCTAAACATATGCGATCATTTTTTCTGGCTAGGCCTTAATCGGTATGCAAGACAATTTGTGCAATGGTGCCACAAGTGCAACTTGTTCAAACATGCCGATAGGACGGGAAACAACAGCATATACCATGTGTGCCGAAGAAACCATTCGAGACTGTTTACATCGATTTGATGGTTCCTTATCTGAGGACGAGGGGAGGAAATTGTTTCCTGGTTGTTGTGACTGACAACTTAACAAGATGGACAGAAGCTTATCCCAAGAGCCGAACAGAAGCCAAGAAATTTATTGACAGACAATGGCACGCAGTTCAGCAGCCAGAAGCGGAGAGAACTGTCTATGAAATGGTTTGCCAACCATGTTACAACAGCCATTTACTATCCGAGGGCAAACCCCATGAAACACCACAATCAGGAGATAAAGGCACAAATGCGGCTCCATGTGGGAGTGCAACACACAACATGGGCAGACCATTTATCCGCCATTTTGTATACACTCCGACAAAGAGTGAACACAGCAATGGGAAAATCACATGCGGAAATATTGTTAGGCTGCAACTTGCGTTTGCCTGGGGAAGCAAATTGTCCACAGAGGGAGGACAGCAGTGAACTTCTAAGTATGGATATGCATAGGAAACAATGCAGGAAGAGCTTGCAGATGGTGAGAGAGCGACAAGAGAGATACACAGCTAAATGGGTCACCATTGGGAACCACCAACGAACCGCCACCGGAGCTCCATGTAGGACGGGATGTTTACGTGCGGACACATCTGCAGTAAGCAGAGAAGGAGTTTTGTGCAGGCTTTGCAGCACAGTGGAGTGGGACACACAGGCTGTTACAGAGACACGGACCTATCACATACACAATCCACATGGGAAGACGCAAGGTACGAGTGCTGTTGACGACGAAGTCAGTTCCAATGTACCTCAGCCTCACGACGTCGAAGGCAGTGACGAGCAAATGCAACAGTCTGGAAAAACGCGAGGTGTTGCAACACTTTAGGGGGAATACCCGCAGGGGACCCACCAATGTAGGACGACGCAAGCAGTTCACCAGAGGTGATGCAGTACGGCAACATTGCCGACGATATCTAGAAGCAGAGGAGCAAGGAGGAAGGTGTGTCAGCACCTACAGTAAGTGCATGTGCTGAGGAGGAAAGACTGCAGGAGTCACTCAACATTGATACACATATTAGGAAACCCACGGCGGCTCGCGGAGAGAGCATGAAAGGTGAGCTACACACCAGAATTGGTGCACTTACCGAAACACAGGAAACTGAGCAGGAGGAGTGTATGTGCAGGAATAAAAGCAAGAGGAGGTGCATGATCATAATGCAGGGGGAGAAGAAGCATTTGCATGGGCTGTTCAGCCGATTGTGCTGGAAACGGTAAAGCAAACAAGGATACTGCATGATGGAGGAGGGGGATCGTGAGGTGAGTGATTCAGAGTGTTCGTTGCAGCTATGGTGGTCACATCGGTGGGACACTCTCCACACCCTTACTCTCAGTGCAGGCAGCCAAAGTTGCCTAGGAGGAAAGGGCAGCCACCGGCGACCCATCGGGCAGCAGGGCCAGGGGAGATGTGGTACCACCTGTTGTCACGATGGCCAGGCCGCATGTGCAGTTGCTGCCCATAACATATGTCGGCCTGCTGGTGCGCGACAGGGTCGGCTGGTGTTGAGTAACATCAGGGCACGCCGGTTGAGCCCAGCCAGAGGCTGCCAAGTGCAGCACCCAGAGAGACTCCGCGAGGCAGAGTGATACATAGGTTAAACCACCTACAATATCTGGACCAAAGGACTTATGGCTCACACTGCTCATTTTTGTGTGATGTGTTATTAAAGCAATTTATTATATGTCATCCCTTTTGTTCCCAATGTGTTGTTGAGTTCGTTTGTTATGTGTATTTTTTCTCATCGTCCACCAGTTCTATGTTTATTATCATTCATCAGCATTTTTTGTGTTTTAGAATCATGCAGGGTGTTATAAGTATTTTTAATGCAGGTATTTTCAAAGGTTCATAATGTTCAGCAAGAGTTACATTATCATAACATAAAGTAGTCCCATGCTGGTACGTGGATCAGCCAAGGCCCACCCACGCATCGAGTAGGAAAGTCAGTCAGCGAGTAGCATCGTACGAGGGTGATGTTTGTGTCTTGAACTCCAGCGTTGATTCCAGTGCTGTGCTCAGTCCAGGTCAGGCATGTCTGGCAGTAGTTCTGCACTGTTTGTTGTATGAAAGGATAGTTTGCTGCGCAGTGCAGGCGAACTGTATGGTCGCGCAGATTTTGAATCGAATACAGCCTGAAGAAGTTATTTTTCTGTTAGAATAGGACTGCTAGCTTCTCTACAACACCAGGCCTGTGCTCTCCTATAGGGTATAGGTACAAGGTACATCCCTTAGCCAAGGTAGTGTAATCATTGCCAAGCGGCTGGTTTTCCCTAGCCTTGTCTCCGATAAGGGGGAGAGTTCTGGGAGAAACAGTTTTTGGAGGCCAATTGTTAACCAGGTAATTTTTATTTTAGGGTTTTACTTTAGTTTTTACTCCTTTAGGTGTCAGGATACCTCGGTGACCACCCCTTCCCCATCGACTTCGCACATTAGAAATTCCAAAATAGCAAGTACCACTGGCCAAATCCTGGCAATGGACGAAAATGTCCAGTTGGAAAAGAGAAAAGCAGACGAGTTGGAAACTCCCCCTCCCCCCGCAATGGGACCAAGAAATCGAGTGAAATGTGTAGCAGGCGCAGTCTTCTCAGGAAAAATGGTCTGACTTAAGACCCATAACAGTCTACCATACTGCGGTGTGTAATTACGCCACATTATGCCGCCTTTTTCGCGATAATTAGCACAGCTTACAATCAAACGAGTTGTCCCTGAGGGCTTATCCTACCTCGTGCAGTCTCACAAAGACTACCGAAAAGCAATCCGGCTGTTGGACTCTCTCAAAGCTGCATATACGCTTCTCACTCCGCGACGCCAATTACCCCTGAAAGTCGACCTGAAGGGGCTTGACAAGTCACTTGAAGAAGAATAGATTCGCGTGGATCTGATTGGCTCAGGATTCGAGCCAATCAGCATAGCGCCCAACTTTCCATGAAGGACAGAGCCCCTCTCCACATGTGGATCGTGGAACTGCCACCCACAGAAGCCAACCAAAAAAATTTTCAATTAAGAGGACTCTGTGGCCTCATTATAAAGGTAGAAGAGTACCAGCGCCCTGATGGCCCAGTCCAGTACAGTAATTGCCTGAGGTATGGCGATTCCACACGCATTTGTCCCACCCCCCTCGCGACCATAACCCACCAGATAACGACTGTGTGGCAAAGGCCACATGACACAGGCTTGCGACTTAACCAATCGCGATTACCTCTCTCTACGAAAATATGTGTGTTGCGGTGGCAATCACACTGCCAACTACAAGGCCTGTGAGACCTACAAAGCTGAAAAATGGCGTGATTTGGCCCCTCGGGAACCAAGAAAGAGGAAGCAACAGAGTAAGTACCCTGCTACGATCGCTGCACAACCAAGGCAGTTCTACTCAACTCCTGCCCCAGTGATGCCCCTCCACGGCCAGGCCCCAGTCCAAGTTCCAGTTAAAGCCCTTGCTCCAACACAAGATGGCTGGACAAGGGTCCAAGATAGGCAGCTGTGCTCACAAGCACAAATGTTTGTGCCACCATTCGCGCAAAACAGACCAGTGCCTGCTTACTATGGCCAACCCTCGTAACTCGATTTTCCACCCCTGGCCAGACCACATTGCCCAAAATGGCAGCCATGTGAAGCTCCTCTTTCAAAAAAGGGGAAACAGCACAAGAATTCACGAAGGAAAACTTCACAGCCGGCACAGGAGTCGCAACAACTTCCTGGTAGTCCCCCTGTCGCCCTTCTAACGGCCACAGCAGTCACTGCTACACATATGTCCAATCAGGAGCCAGCTCAACGCCCGTTGGGCGAGCAGGCTTCGGGATGTCAAACGAAACTTGTGAGTCCAGTTGCTTTGAAGAACACAACTCCAGCTGCCTCAGAATCAATTGATATGCAGAAATTAGTTCAGGAGTTGAAGAATTGTCCCCTGAATGAAAAATTCTCCACCTTTAGTGGAGTGCTGGAGGCACTCTGCAACTTGTTAATGGTTTGGACTGACCTAACCAAATCAATTTAGAAGAAAGAGCGAGCCCTGACTGGGGCAGCCCTCTCTAATGTGAGAGGGCAGCAGCAGCCTGATGGCTGTTAATTTGTAGTTGCCAAATGCTTTGCCCTTTAGGTTTAATTTCGTTAGTAGCCTAGTTTATTGGAGTGCTAACGCTATTGCCATTCACAGTAAAAAAAAGCTGTTAGATTTTATTTCTCGTCATAAGATTCCTATAATTGCAAATAAACGCAACTCACTTTGACCCAGGGCATATATTTTCTGTTCCAAACTATAATAGCACTTGAGATAATCCCGATAGACACGGCGGAGGTGTCATGATGTTAACTAGTAACTCAATTGTATGTAATCCCGCAAAATTAATACAACTTCAAAGATTTGAAGCTGTGGAAGTTACCATTAAACTCGGAAACCAACATGTTGCTATTTATCCAATATACTGACCGTCAGGTCTCACACTTTTGCATGCAGATTCAGACGAATTGACAAATGATTTTCCAGTTTTACTCGCTATAGGCGATTTAAATGTCAAACATCCCGCTAATCTTGTGCGCACAGCTAATGGAAATATCTTGTTTGGACACCAAGATCACTACAATTATAATATTTACGCCCCTAGCGAACCTACTTTTGACCCTCGTAATGTAAATTATAGGCCCGATAAACTTGATATCGTGCTAAATAAAGGCCTTAGAATTTAATATACTGCATGAGTTAGCTTAGGACCATCTTGCTGTCCAGTTGTCTTTCACAATTTTAAGGATTATAAGCATGCGAACTGGCCTGGCTTTAGGGAATACCTAAATGAGGAAATGAATCCAACAGCTCCTTTGAGTACTCCCAACGAATTTGACTTTGCTTTAGAACACGTCACATAGTTAATTCAGACAGGAATAAATATGTTTGTCCCAGAAAAGACAACACGGATTAATGCAGATCAGCTTCTTGATAATATTAGGGAACTTGTCTCGCATAAAAATTGGCTGCATAGCTCTATTCCCGAGCTAGATCTAGGCAAACCAAAGCCCAGATTAACAATCTTAGAGAGTGGATTGATATTGAAATCACAGCCTGGCATTTCCAATATCTGGAAAAATAAATTATCCCACCTATGTACTTAGGATCAAAGCCTGTGGCACATGACCAAAACGTTCACTAAAATGTGTTCCTAAATCGTGTCTCTTCAAGCAATGACGGTGCAATAGTGGAAAGATGAGGCTATGGCAAATCAATTACAATTAGCTTTCCACCCTAATATCCTTCCAGCTGGTACAGCTTTTGTGGCCCAAATATATAGGGACCGCCGAGTATGTCTGCGACAGCCCATCGCGGCTGTACCAGACCCCGTTTATACTGAGGTCAAACGCATTACAAGAAGTTTGAAACCCCGCAAAGCAATTGAATTTCGAATCTCTGCAGGCCATAGTTTTCAAGCAGCTGCCTGACAGCATCCTTAAGGCTATAACCGAATGCATTAATGGAAGTTTTAATCTTTCCCATTTTCCCACTTCCTGGAAAAGAGCCACAGTAATTGTGTTTCCCAAGACGAGCAAAGACCCAACCTAATTGCAAAATTACCACTCCATCAGTTTGCTGTCCATGCTCTCTAAGATTCATAAACGAGTACTTTTCCACTGCTTCAATAACCATATTCGCGAGAATAATTTATTTCCTAATGAGCAATTTGGCTTTAGGAAAAAGCACTCAACAGTTCATCAACTTGTCTGCTTATCAGAACATATAATAAAATCATTCCACTATCGCCAGTTCATAACAGTTGTATTTTTAGACGTGGAGAAGGCATTTGATAGGGTGTTCCACGCAGGGCTATTATTTAATTTATATCGGGCTGAATTCCCAGACTGTTATACTAAGACTCTGGCCTCGTACTTAGACCAGCACTCTTTCACAGTATCCATTGAAAGAACACTGTCTACAAAGAAATGCATTAGGACTGGCATCCCTCAGGGTACCATCATGGGACCAGTCCTATAGAATCTTTATACCCACGATATTCCCCACCCCCACATTACCGACTTGTTACCGTGGGTGTATATGCTGGGACACAGTCATCTACACCCACTCCAGGTTCAACTCAATGAGTTCGAAAATTATTTTCTCCTCCCTTTGTTCGTTCCTCCTACCTTGCTGGGCGCTGCTGCTGAAGGCGAAGAGAGTGACGTGGGCCCATGCTCCCTCCCCTTCCTTTGTCCTGTGTCCTGCCTTGTGGCGTGAACCCTGGCGTCACACACTGCATAAAGATGGCTGCCTTTCTCGCCCTTCTTTGCCGCTTTCCCCACTATGGTGATGAACTAGTGTTTGCATGCTCTTTTTCCTGCAGAGCATGTGGTCCCTTTTCTGGCATCTCCCAGGCATCTGGAAGGCATCACGCTGCTGCAGATGTTCTCTTCTGCTTCCTCTCATTGTGGGTAGGTGGTTAAACAGGGTTAGGATGGCATAGATTGACAACTTGAGGTGGGAAAACTATTGAAAGTTTGGTCGATAGTCCATACATGGATTTTGGCGAGAAATTTTGGCCACACAGAAGGGCGACAATTGATGGCTGTTGTGGCTTGGAAAGGGGTTGATTGAGATTTATAAAGGTGGTGAAAATAATTTAGAAAAGGGTGTTTGGAATTATATGCCCGGCAGGCATCAGACGTCGCACTGATGTTGTTGTGGTAGACCTGAGTCCTCGTAAACTCGGGGTGCTGTGGGCAGATCACCTGGACCACATTCCCTCTTATTTCTGTAGTTGTTCACCTGATGTGGAGGCCTAATTGTTTTCTAAACCAGGGGCTCTTCGGATGGCCCAATTACTGCTTGGTAATGCAAATTAAATACGACATCGATGTAATCAAACTACCTACACGGGGATTGTTAGGGCCAAACCAGACGCCCATAAATGGTCCCCGAGTTACTTTGATTAGGTTGCAGCATGCATACAAATTAATATGTACACTTAAATTCTCATAAACACTTGCATAATAGAATGGCTGGTTTAAGGGACCCGTGCCCTGAAATGCCTTTCGGCAACCGAATAAAAGGCACTCGTCAGCTCATGCTATTTATTGGATAATCTAACATTCCCTGCAGGAGAACAGCTCACAAAGTTGCACACTTAAAACCTGCAGTTAAGGCTATGCAGTAAATAAATCACTGGGCTTGCATTAAATTAAGTGTGCTGATAAAACTTATAAACTTTCCAGGCGATGCAATTCCTGGAGTGGCGAGGGCAAGTATCTCAGATGGCCAAAACAAAAAAGGTTCTTGATATAATTAAACTATTGATGAAAATGACCAGTAATGAAGATTTATACAATCTGGGCGGGAAAAGCGCGAGCACGTTTTCACACAATCCTCCCTCTCTGGGTGCGGCTTGCTGACTTACTTCCTGCCGTTGCTCAAGGGCTGGCGGTGGCGTGCCCACGGGCCGAGGATGGATCTGCTTGCACATTCTGAGAAATAAATTTACCATTACATGTTATAACAATCTTAAATACTGCAAAAACACAAATCAATACTTATCTCTGAAGCTTGCCTTGCAACTGGAATGAAATGGGGTGGACATAACACTGGTGGCGGTGAAAATAAACATTTGTGAACAAAACAATAACTCTTCAAAATAACAAAACTGGGGCATAGGGGTTTCTAGACATATTACACTTGATTTGAGGGTCACATCGTGTCCTTATCGTGTGTCGAGGAATGTGCTTGCATAAATGTTATAATCCTTTTGAATGTAATACACGTAATACACATGTTCATGTATTACTCCGCCCACTCTCCCGGGCTGGTAGGCGCATGTGGCTCTTCTTCACTGCACTGCACTCGCCCGTTCTTGCTCACTCCTGCACTCACACTACACTGACAATACTCGCAAATGATCAATTTTTGTGAGTGCATGTATGCTGCACTTGGTGGTGGCTGGCGTGGCAAACAGTTTAGGGTGAGGACCGACACATGTCAGCATCTTGCCAATTATTATAGACTCTGCGCTGCAACTTATGGCTAAACAGTAGATTAACCTAGCAGCCCCGATGGGACAGCTCAGTCTAGATCAATTAATTGTACGTATTCTTAGCGACTTCAGTTATAAATATATTTTAATTAGGATATTATAGGTTAACATAGATTTAACCACCATCCCAGCCAGTTGCTGGCAGGCCTGGCCCTGTACTACAGCTGATTCCAAGGCACCTCTGCCGAGAGGTAGAGGTTTTCAGCGTCGTGTGGTTCGATGCTTCAATTGGTGAGAGAACTTCTCTTAATTCTAAATAAAATTCTTACCCCTCCCTGCCTCATTTCGAAGCTCTGTTCACTTACACCATACAGCCGTAGATATGCTTTGTCACAGCCTATGGCTACAGAGGATGGCCACTGTGATGTAGCAGAGAATTAATTTAGATACACGTGTCCCAGAAAACATATGCTACTATTGGTTTTATTTAAATTAGTAATATAAGTCAATTAGGCCAGATTAATTTGCCCTTTCATCCACAGGACCTTTCCATCTTCTAACTAGCCAATAAAAACCAGTAAGAGTCAGCCCTCCTGACACTTAGTGGCAGCTCACTTTTTCTCCTTTAATTTTCAGTTTTACAGAAAAGATCGGAAGGGAAGAGGGCCAATAGCGCCACTCCCCTCATCATAAAGGTGCGCAAACACCTCTCTTGTTACTGCCAGCACCAAGTTAAAGAACACTAAAGACCCCCACCCCTTTCTCAACTAGTTTCTTCAACTATACTATCCAATATCATATTCCCAAACACTCTGTCACCTGTATCATTCTATTTAAATTAATTTAATGCATGCAATAATTTTGAATTTTTACCTCTCTGTCGCAAGGTTTTTACATCTCTCTTGATGGTTTTTCCCTTGCTCTTCATAATTGAGACTAGCTCTAAGTACACTTAGGAAGGTAGTCATGGCCCCAAAGTGCAGGCCATGGCTACCCAATAACTCTTTGCCTTAATGCATGTCATCTTGCATGATTTTCCTTCCTTGTATGTGTAAGGGGTTAGCCCTGAGACACAATAAAATTCCGCCCTATCTTCGGGACTTAACTTCACATAACCCTTAGAATAAGGTAGTTTATAAGAAAAAAGCTCCCACGTTTCCCACGCCCCAGGAAGCGTTCGCTGTTTTGAGCATGGACACATAACTACAATAGACTTTAATTATCTGGAACCTTTTCTTTCATTAACCACCCATTACACCACCCTCATTTTCCGCAGGACTAGCATCACCCCAGGGTATGCCTTGTGTGTTTAAGTGGACGGGTCCTAAAAATACCCACACATGTCACATCAGTATTTCTATGCTTTATTCAGTATTTTCTAGTGTATCTGTATTGACAGTATGTTCCGTGTTTTATGGGCATGTATTTGGCCCTAACAATCCACATTCGCGAGTGTTAATGCTTTTGTAATTTAACACAAAACGCCTAATCATCATGGTACATAGGTGACCCACTGGCTACCGTTTAGCAAACAGCAGTTTTGCTGCTTAATTGTGATTGCTATCATCAGGGCTGAGGTCACCTACTTCATCATCAGGAGATTTTGTCTCGGTATAGGGCCCGCCACCCAGGGATTCAACGAGTTATTGTGCTACATCTTCACCTACATGGCATCATCACTGACGCCTGGTGCCTAGTCGTGTAATTCCATTACAAACTTCAACTTCACCAGTCCCCAAAAATTCCTACCGCCTTTTCAATACCTATCTCGCTCTGTTCAACGCCGACTTATATTCATGCAATTTGACATATGTGTGTGTTTACTATGTCCAGTGGATAGTCTTCGTATACTGTAATTTGACTTCTCCTATATCTTTGTTCAGCTATGTATTGAAAAAGCATCTTGCGGGCGGAATATAACAAACACCTAATTATTTGCAATATTCACTTAAAATAGATTTAATATTCAGATGGATTCTACATGAATTAATTAATTTCATAACCGACTTCGTGTCAATAATTGTTTGTTAATTTAAAGATTCTTGATTTTAATTTTGTCGTGCACGATTCTGATTGTGTGGCACTGTCAATATTCAAATAAAATTGGTTTAATTTTCCTATACTTACGTTTGATGGTATCTTAAGCCATCTATTTTCCTACAAATATGTTTTTTTTCTTCTCATTATTTGATTTCTTAACTGTCCAACTTTATTCAACAAAATATATTGGAAGTAGTTAAACGTAAAAATTTGATAGTCTGACTGGGTGTTTACAAATATAAAACATTTAATGTGGTTTTATTAATTTTACTTTCCAAATAATATTTGTTATTTTATTAATGGCTTTGGAATTTGTATTAAATCTTTTGATTATGGAACACACCCATGTTTTGTCCCTGCATGTGTACTTTCCTTCTTCCATGTTCCTGTGTTGATTAAAATGTCGAAGCGAGGTGAGGAAATATGTGCTTGAAAATATAATCGATTTTAATCCTTTGCCATACTTATTGTAAACGTTTCTTTTTCGTTTGTGTGTGTTATTTTATGAATTTGAAATTAATTTTGTGATCTTACCAGCCATATTTTTTGTATTAGACTTCGTCGTCTCACGTGATTGATGTTTTGAACAAAATTACGTTTTGTTTTAGGACGTGGTGGTTCCGCGGGAGCAAAGTTTCGAATATCATTGGGTTTACCTGTAGGAGCGGTAATTAATTGTGCGGATAATACAGGTAAGTTCTAAAAACAGTATTTTAGTAGTAGTAGTAGTAGTTCTCTTCCAATAAAGATATAAATTTGAAGGCAGAATAAATCTCGCAAATTTTGTTTCACTATACACGTTTGGAGTTCAGCCGATACGGCCCAGATAATTAAAACTTGGGTCGTATATTTTTACCTGGAATGGATGAGTAAAGAGAGTTTTGTCTACTATTTTGGTTAAATTATGCTACCAAATTAGACAGGTGTACAACGTGATATGGTTTTACACTGGTAATGACCAATAAGGCACCGATGACGTTACTTGTTTGGTCCTTCTACTCCACATCTTCCACAATATAATGGGGCTTCAATGGGAATGTAGTGGTGGTTTTCGGGCGTGATGACAATGTCGTCATATCTTAACGTTATTTTCGAGTTTACACTTAAACCCATCAGCCCAAGTGCACTGCGTATCATATGTACACTTGAGCCCACCTACCCAGATATTCGAGGTGTGTACATGAAACAACATTTTGGTCGTGAAAATCAAGGCCTGGATCATGTGGTCATGAATATTTCAAAATTCATAATCTTTTAATGTACTGTGATTAATTGTAACAGTTGTAGAAATAATTTTGTTAGCTGGTAGGAGGGCAAATGTAAATTTGTGGCATCTGCAGGTTGTGAATTAATATTTAAACACTCTTTCAGCGGCATTTTTGTATTAGGTAAATATGTAACTGGAGATGTGACCTGCTCTAAAGTTTGTGCCTTATACCATTGATTACATAGCGCACGTAAATGATTAAAATGGCGGTTGTGATTACACCTTCGAGCATATTGATCTATTTGTATCACACATTAGAGTTTGCTTCAATCACAGCACAGCACTACTTTGTTACACATCAATCATTTTGTTATTGTGGATGGTATCGTTAAACTAAATAATTTGTAAAGAAATACACTTTTTTTTTTCCCCCATGTGGATTGCGATAGTGCATTGAACAATTTGTGTGATACTTTTAACTACAAAGGCCACCTCAGTGTGTATGAACAGTGCTGCCACTCAGATTTGTAAAAAAAATACATACTGGAAAAACCTATATCTCGAAGGAAAAAACCATCACGAATTACCTGTGAAAAATTTCAGTTTAAATAATACGTTTCAATTTTCGAAGATTGACTTGACTTTTAAAAAATGTAGAAAACATATACAGGCTGTTCACTGAAAAATTAGCACTTTTGAGGCCCTAGTTTTTCCTTTTGGCCATTTTTCATCCTTTAGCCACCTTTTTAAATAAATATTGTCATTTAAGTAATAAACATAGTGTTTCGGTTCCAAGAACTTGAGAGTTGTCTTAAGGCTAAAATAAAATCAATTTACTGACTTATTTCAAATGAGAGGGCTTTCAAATGTTCTCACTTTACCGTGAATTGCCTATAATCACAATATAAAAATTAATGCACATTGTTTTAATTGTCAGAATTTCGCTCTTTGTCCAACTCTGATTCAGCAATGTCTTCTCCTGCGTGCACACACTTTCCCTTAGCTTCTGTACTGCAAGTCTCCCTTGGTAACGTCTGTGGCATGAACCGTTAACATCTTTCACCAAATTGCTATTAGGGCACCAAACATTGCATTTTGTACCACTTCTACTAATTATTTGTTTTGAAAGCAGTTTATTTTTAACAGTTTGGCTTCAAGCTGTTGGTCGTTTATTATTCACACAATTGACTTGTGATAAACCCTTGCCTCTAACGCTGATGAATGGGAAAGAACAGTTAAATTTGTCATGAATTCGGATAAAAACCAAGATATGTCTTGGTTTAGTAAAGCCATCCTTTATATTATGCAGTGTGTACCAACATTCTGAAATGGTTGATGCAGAATGATTCATATCTTTTAATGATTCATTGATTATCCAATTCGTTCAATTTGGTTTCCGATGCAAGAGTAGGGAAATTTACTGCAGACTTCGAAATATATGTACTTAGCTGAAATATTAAGATTCTGAGCTACTGCTGGATCAAGAATTTTCAATCTGGCAATAAACCCATCTTTATTGAGGAGAAACCTTTCCTAAACAGTTTCACAAGAAAATTCAGTCAGTGTTGTAAGTGGTAGATGTGGGAAAATAATTAATATAATATGCCTCGTTGAAAAGTTAAAATAGATATTTGAATTTAAATCTGGTTATGATAATAAAAGTGCTAGGACAAAATAATACTGTTAGTTTAGGAGACCAACAAAACCATACTAATAAAATATTTCTGTATTACAATTTTTGTAACAAATTCAGCATGATCTTATTAACATTAATTTGACTCTATATTTCAATCACCAGTTTGAGTGGGCTATATATTAAAACCAATGAAATCACTAAGTACTGGGATGATACTAAAACCACAATACAAATGGCTCTTTGAATATTCTACAATAGTTTGTTTCTCAAACTCGTGAATGTCAACATTTTTATCGGCACTGAATATTGGCCACGATGATTTCATAACTTTTGACACTCAGCAGCAGTATGATACAATATTTATTTAAGAGGCCTACGTGCGTGTCAGTGATGGAGATGGCTGCAGACCAACCATCAGACATCCGTATAGAAATTTGGCCGTTTACAGAACTGTCCCATCAAACTCTGTAATAATCTGATCTGGACTTTGGTGTCATGCCTCTTCAACATCACGTTGATGTCGCCTCATCGGTGGCCTACTTGGAAATCTGGTAGAGCTATCAAATCAGCGTGCCATCTCGTCCCGTGGTTGAACGACTCCGATTTTTAAAGATTCTACAAACTTTTTAGTAAGAGATCTTTCCCAACAAACAGTAGTAACTGCATCGTCACTTATTGGAATTAAGCGGCACTGGACTAGGACAAAGGATATTATTCTCTTAGCTGATTGACCAAAGATATATAAAGTGTATAGCCAGATACCATTCGTAATTTTATTAAATATCTGAAATAGTAACTACATGTGTGTGTGAGGTGAAATAATAAATTAATGTATTGTGTAAAAGTTGTAAAATAATTGTGTGAAAATCTAAAAACCATAATTTGATTTACATCAAATTAATTAAATAGCAATATAATTATACCTATTTTACTCAATAACTTTGGGAATGATTAATGTTGCAGGGACCAAAATAATATTGACATATCCAAACAAAATCTTGCAATGAAAATAAACAATAAATTTGTCAATACTATTTGTAAACACTTCTACTGGAACTCCTTACATCAGCCTTAAATCGTTGAGCAGCATTAGAGGTTCTTGGACCATTAGAACCACAGGGGTGCAGAACATGTCTGCTTGTGCAAACTAGGTTTGGGGAAATTTTTGTAGGAAAAAAATTGCAGTATTTACACGCAAAAGGGCTGCTGCATTTACGTATGAGCCAGCACTGGAGTGGGAGGCCCATTGGCTGCAGGCATCCTCTCCTCCCACGCCACCTAGAGAGGTGCTATTCCATAGTATTTTTCCACTCCTTCGAGCAACTCTGGGAACCTTTGGGCATGCTCGGCTGTCGATTGCTTGGCTCCCCTGTTGGTTATATTGTGCATGTTCGCTGTTTATATATATATAGTGTGCCGTGACCCTATTCATAATATAGGTCTCTGTTGTGTACCTATAACTTTATTAAATTTCGTGGGGTATACAAGTGTTTTGTGTTTTATTATGTACACTGAAAACTACAAAAAAAACTACGTCTACTTTTAAAAGTAAACAGGGAGTGAACTGTGCATTTTGCGTGTGGCGAGGCAGGCACGATAAGCTTACAAATCACGTTTTGAATAAGCATCCAAATGAAAAGCCTAGAACTTGTGATCCGTGTAGTATTTCAAGGTTTTGAAACCCAAAACCTGCAATTTAGAAGAATTTGGTACTGTTACTGAAAATGATTTGTCTTGCAATAGCAGCTGCGAACCTTTAAACAAACTAAGAAAACTTGATGATAGTACTATCATTCAACATGAGGGAACACTTGGTCAGGAATTACCAGTCGAATCTTGCACCCAGAATGACTGCCGAGATCAACAAACAGTTATCAACCATATCCCAGACATTATCTAGTCTTACCAATAAAGTTGACAAGTTATGGAAACCAAATCAATCTGTGACAAAGGCCAAAGTTGTTACCCCCTCTTTAACACACAATAATGAAGAATTTGAAATAAAAATTAGGTTAATTAGAATTTGCAAATCGGTTCCAGAAGTTTGTAAAATGATACCATGTTTAGGAGGAGGAACAGATACAATTCAATGCTCTCCATGTGTAGAAAATTATAAAAAGTTCTTGAGGAGATAGCCATTCTTAAAATTGGCACTTATGATATTTACCTCTTCCAAGAGTATTGTTTCAAAATGTGAAGACCCACCTTATTGATCACTTAGAATTAAATGCACATAGATGGTGTATAAAGTTTTCTGAAACAATGGAAAAGAGAGAGATGGTGGTTAAAAAAAAGAACATGAAAAGGTGGGACAAGGGTTGATAGGACTGCTTACAGTGCAGTTAAAGAAGGCAAGGGTGGGAAGTTTTTTGAATGTTTATTGAGTTTAAACGTTGTAAATGATGCTGATATTGGTGAACCTAATCACTCAACCAAGTTTTTTAGTGAATATAGGAAAAACATACTTAACATACTTCTTGCTATGAATGCCAAAATATGGTACAGTACAAAAAATCCAGTTACAAATTATCTACCGCTCGTGTCAGTCACTGCAGACAAAATCACGAAACTACACCGGACATAACAAATAACTTGCCTGATTACACTCGTAGAAAGACTTCAGACATGTATTGTGATTGACATTTCGCCACATGGCATCTCACACAAAGGTGGTGTTCTTGTTGAAAAACTGCAATGTGTCCTTGAAAATGGTATAATTAAGTTAAAGGATCAACTTAATGGAATGGCATTTGATGGTCAATATTTTGACCTTAGTGTGGATAAAAAAAAAGGGTAAGCCTTTGTAAAAATGGCAATCATGACTTCTTACTTCCTATTGTGGGGCTTGGCTCATAGGTTATAGTGTGTTTTGAATGTTGTTCGTAAAGTTCAGTCATTATCATGGCTTAACAATCAAGCTCAAACTGTAGGCCATCTAGTGAAGTGCTACAACAGGGGTATTGGCTATGAAGAATTAATTGATTTAGCAGATAAATTACAAGTTGGTGTTTCCAAAATCATTCCAAGAAACATGTTTTGTTCTAAGTGAACTAAGAGTCTACAAAACATTCGAAAATGATTTCAAGTTATTTTTTATTGACTTACAAAAGAAGCACACTGAATGCATTCGGAAAGGAAACAATACTCTTCCTATGGATTACTCATTGGAACTCTATAATTTTTCCAAGTCTTGTTTTATATTTCAACTACTAGGGACGATTGACATATTGAGAGTTGGTCACAGAATACAGTTGTACCTCTCAGGAATGTAAACACCTGCATTTAGACAATCTTTGATTATTATGACTGTATGGAAAGCACACTTAATGACATGACAATGGAACTGAAACAAGGGAGCTTAACTGAAAAAAAAAATTCCATCAGTTTTTTAGGCAATTGAGTCATTAAAAAGTAATGTTTTCCGAGACTGTCTATTGGTTGATAAAGACTGCCAAAGATGAAGCCATTCCCAGACTCAGTAGAAAGTTTCAAACATTCCAGAAAAAGATTAGAAAATCTTTGTGTAACATTGCTTGAAAAACTAGCGCTTAGAGAATCACTGAACCTCTAATAGTAGAAAATATGTGGAAATTTTTCAGCAGCAAATACGTAACGAGCCCTCCAGATACAACAGCGGAGCATACAGTTAAGGAATCTCTAGAGACACTTGTTACATGGGTCAATGAAAATCGAGGATGCAAGTTTGACAGTGGCGTTATATTTTCCCAATTGAATGTTATGAAAAGCAACCTTTCAAACACACCCTTTTTCAAAAAAGTACTTAATTCTTCAGAAGAAAATCAAAAACCAAAATTAATCATCCAGGACAACATAGTAATAAAAGAAGCATTTACTAACCCTGAAATGTATGCCCACATACCTGAAATTATTTATCTGCTTGAAAATTGTTTAAAAATCTGTAGTGAAGCAGTTGGTGAATCAGTTGGATCAGTAATTGGCAACCACCTCCACAATCGGAACATTCAGTTTTGACACCCTTTTCAATGAAGTCTTTAGTTCGTGGAATGGACCTCCTGTTCACAAGGCTTTGCAGCTTTTAAAAGAATCCTTGAACAGTCATTTCAATGGTGGAATATATCATTTTACAAGATTTTCTTCAGCATCTTGTCTCAAGGTGTACAAGACTTAAAAGGTAATATTGACAACCTTTACAAAAACAGGGGAAGGTTGCTGTTTCTCGGAGATAACTGACTTCAGAAATCAGTATATGTTTTGTTGATTATTCATTATTATAAATATTCAGGTATGTTTTACAATAAATAGGTTTACGGTTTAAGTGATAGTTCTTAATGTTCAACGTGCTCTAATTGTCGCTTAACGTGTGTGAAAGTGTGCTATTGTTTTGGGAGAAATTGAGCCGAAACGTTGCATTCTGGGGAAACATTACTCCCTAAACATTTTCTGCACCCCTGGAGAGCCACAGTTCTTCCCTCTAGCTATACTTCTTTATTTGGTTTGTGAAACCTTGCATCACTGGGATCTATTTCACATGACGACAAATTCTTCTTTGTAGACGTAACTTAAATTGTTGCGACCCGTAAGTATAAGACATGAAGTCTGAAGTGTTCACTTTGAAATTAAATTTAAAGTGTTCACACCTTGTTACATTGCAGTTTTTGAAGCTTATGTTTATCGTGAGTCATAGATATTTCAATTATATAGGATTACAGAGAACTTGCTTATATTGTCACTTATTTTAATAGCATTTCCAAATTATGCTTCATTATATGAATTAACAGGGGTGAGCTGACCAATAAATGATTCGAGTACATTAAACATTAAAAAATTCATAACGGCTTACTGAATTGAGAATAAATATAATCTGTAGCTGCAGTAGAAACATGTGACAGTTTGCTTCCACCAAAAAAAAAATTTATTTTGAGAACTATTTTTCTTTTAGTTGCTGGTATCAATGTTCACTGAAGAGGATTCTTCTGATGGAATGGGAATGATATGTGTCAACCGTAATGCCATTGCTAACTATGTTCACTCAAGTCATGTTAATGATGGTCAAACGAGTATTTTCTTTTCTTTGAGCAGGCATGGACATTTTCGGAGAGGTTTCTGGCAAATTTTCAATGCTGACTGTGTTCAGTGAAGAAGTTTCTTACTGTTAATTGAAGATTATCATACGAACATCATTCAAAACTTCACTATCTTCATTTAAATTAATTTCAAGGACATTCTCAATTTCATGTGACTACGCTTCATTTAATGTAGGTTTTTGGGGCTTACACTTGTTTACATACTTAGACCAAATCTTGAATATTAAATTTTCTTCTTTCGGGAGATTTTCAGGTGAGTCGTTTGACTTTGCTTTGTGGAATTGCCGCAGTAGCTGTGCTGGTATTTCAGATTCAAGAATATGCAGGAACGTTTTTGAATCTTCAAGTACACTTGGAGGCACAACTTCCTTATGCTGGTTACACGTGCATTTTGAAAAGTCCATGGCTTCACCAGTGAATGAAGAGGAATATTCCACACTTTGAGAAAGCATTCCCAATTGTTTCTTCCTTTACAGCTTTCTTAAGTGCTTCTTTAAAGACTGGTGTGAAGGATACTTTTATAAGTGATTTGGTATTATTATTTATTTATTTATCAGAACGTTGAACTGCTTTACGCCACACCACCTTCAGTCAACGAAATATACCTACATCACAAGCTTGCTAAACATGAGTCGCATTTGGTGGAAAGCTGAAGAGGATAATGTTATTTTCTCTGCAGAAATCACTCAGTTCAATATTAATGTGAGATTTATGGCCAATCCAACAGAAACAGAATTGGAAACGTGACATTGTTTTCCATTAGCCAGGGGTAAAAACAATTGCTAACATACTCGTAAAAAGTTGCAGAAATCATCCACCCAGAATCACTCTGTCCAATGACAAAGTTGGATGGAGTTGATTCAGTAATGTCTCGCGAGATTCACCGATATGAAAATGCTACCAATTGGTGGTACAACTTTCCCACTTGCTGAAAAATTGGCCAATACAGTAATACTCTCTTTCTCACTCCCGACAGCAATTTTGTATAAGTTCCTGTAATTTTTTGGCCTGAGTACTTTTCCTTTTTAGGACAGCACTGAACTCCAGTCTCATCAGCGTTGTATATTCTATTACCATCCAACAGTATGAGCAGTTTTCTTCATTGAGATGCTCCTCGAGTTCTTTGAACCAATGACTAATCTTCTCTTCAGTTAGACTAGCCCTTCCTTTGGAGATTATTTCAGCATTTCTCTTTTGAATCACAGGATGCCGTTTTAGAAATAGTTTCGATCATTTCTCTCCAGGCTTATGGTTGGTAAATGGATTGGTTCGTTGTTCTGTTACCAATATCTTTTGAACTGCATCTTTTCCTGCTTCAGGGTGCATAGGAAATCGTATTCTTGCCTTTCCAATAACCGAGTTTTCTATTTATTCTTTCTCCTCTGTTGTGAGAAAGGGACTGTACCCATATGTCTTCCTTCTGGTGTTTTGCCATGCAATTTATTAATCAATGTTCCTTTTGGGATCTTGTATTGCACTGATGCTTTGTGTGCACTTAACTGCTTCCAAAGCACCCTGCAGCTCTTCTGTGTATTGAAAATGTTTGTAGGGTCTCTTCTGCTTGACATCTGTTTCCATTTCTTCTTTTTGATCAGCCATCTGAAAATGCATAATTTAAAAATAAAAAAATTGGCCTATCTGTGATAACTAATTTCACTAGTGGATGACCAGCCAAATCCAGTAAATGACCACCTGAGTTCAGTAACTGGCATCAGATATTTAGAAGTCATTCACTGGGTTTTTTTATACATAACCTATATTAACAAGTAGTACCTCATGCATTTTGTTAGCCTCTTGATAAATTCATGCAATACCCAGGAAATGACCACTGAAGTCATTCACTGGTCAATGTTAATTTTTGGGTCCAGTAGTTTGACCACCTTGACTAAGTCTGAAATGAGGTATTAATAACCTTAAATCAACGTGAATTTTCTTTTAACGTGTTATTAAAGTTGCAAAAGTAAAAATTCTGTTAAAAACATTCCTGAAATTGCAATAAATCTTTTTATGAACTTAAACAAATTTCTTACCTTAGTATTCACAGCATGGGAAACTCCACATCACAGGCTTGTCAACAAGTCAGCCATTTTGATACATATGATCATGTGACTCTTTGAACCAATCATAGCTCACTGAACTCCTGGTTGGTCAGAGAAGATATTCCGCCCTGTCCAATGACTACAGGGCCCTTCAAATTCTTATTTTGAGCAATAAAATTTTAAAAGTTAGTGATAATGGTTAAATGAATCTTGCCTATGCAGTTTCCTTAACGCATGCATTGCATGTAGGAGTGATGACTAGTAAATAGTAAACTCCTCAACATTCCTAACATGCCTAGTCTTGACGGTGTCGGGATTACTTCTTCTAGAAAAAATTACATCCAATTTTTTTCTGCCTTACTAATACGGTATTGCATCTGACCTCCAATTGTTATTGATCTAACCATGCGACATCTCTCCGCCAATCAGCAATTCTGAAATGAGAGGCAACCAGGAAGCGTGGCCAGGCTCGTTCTTTACAAAACCAGCATGTTGAAAACGCAGCTATAGTTTCAGGCGAAATTTTCTCCCAAGATAACCGCAAGTGCACTAATGGCTTCCGGCACATTCAATTTGTAATATACAAAATACAATATTTTAATATATGAGTGATCTGTAGAAACCATAAAAATGTGCCGAGGCTCACATTACAGCACCACATTTCACTGTTTCTAAAATTTGTAGAATTATTTGTTTGTACAAGTTTTATTGTCAGATTGCAGGTGGCAACCTACTGTAAACACTCAGTTTTTGCATTTAAAATTCAACTTATTTTTATATATTTATTATTCGTCTTTTGTTTCACAGCATTGTGTTCCATAAGTGTGCATCTCCATGCCTCTTTGTATCTAGTGAATCAGTTGTGACTAGTATGTAGTAGTTAGGTTGGCACATGTAAAGGACTTACTAGTTTGTGTTATATTTGCTGCACGCATGTTTCATACTTTCCAACATATAATCCGGTAGGAATATAGTTTGCAGAGTGTTGTGTATGTATTGTGCAAGTGGTAGAGGTGCGTGGTGTGATGTTGGCAGGTGCCAAGAACCTCTATGTAATTGCGGTGCAGGGAGTGAAGGGTCGCCTGAACAGGCTGCCTGCAGCTGGCTCTGGGGACATGATCGTCGCCACGGTCAAGAAGGGTAAACCTGAGCTAAGGAAAAAGGGTTGGTATCTTCACACTTTGCTCTCTATACATGCTTTGCCACATGAAATATAACCAAACTAAACCATTGGTTCTTAAATGAGTTTATTGCTTCTCTCTGGAGTATAGTCTTACTGGAATGTTTGTATGTGTTGAGCAGAAGGCCAGAATGTTGAAATGTGGCAATGCCATACTGGGGGCTGGTCTCACATCCCCAGGTATTGTTTGTACTGTACCTTCAAAATGTTTTACTAGTGTGAGCTTTGTGCAAATATTTCCCCACAAGCTGTACTTTTTTTTCTCTAGGAAAATGTAATGGAAATGTGTACCTAACTGTGATAGCAACTATGCCTCAGAATCTAGTTCAGGCTGTGTAGATGTGCATATTTTTGTTTCTGCAAGCAGAAGACCCAATGCTAAAGTGAATTAGAAGTATTCCTAGGAGAGTGACTTGAGCGAACTCCAGTATGTGTATAAACATTTTATTGAGCATGACATGTCAAAGATTGGGATGTATAGAGGTAAGAATGGTTTTGTGCAGGAATATCCTAGAAACTGTGTGATTTGAAACAAAATGAGATACTTAATATTTCACTATCATTGCAGTCTTGAGTAAGTTACAGACATCTCACCAGAGTAACCCTAAAGAAAAGATAGGAGACACTTTGATGAATTTAAAGAGAACAGTAGACAATGTATGTACCTGCCAACTTTTACGGTTTGCCCGTAAAATGTACGGAATTTAAGGTGATGGGGAAAAGGCTATAATTTTAACTGGTTTTTTTTGTCAATCGTAACCTTTTTGTTTGTTTACGTATTTTTCATATGATAACCATAGCACGATACACACGTCACTGTAACAAAGAATCTGGTAGCTATTTGCGGCTTGTTATTGACTGATTGAAGTTGTAGACAGCTCTGAAGTCATAGTTTTGTGAAGTGTTCATGAATGGCATCTCACCATCTTTGCATCACACAGTGTGCGTGTTTACTGCTCAGCCATGTTTGTGTTGTAGTTTGGTATTTTTATGTTGTGTTACATAGTAATTGGAAAAAGTAAGAAAACCTATATTCTGATTTTTAGGGAGAATACACTAAAGAATTTCTGTGTACACAGTGAAACCTCGTTAGTAAAATATTGCTTAATCCAAAATTTGCGTTAGTACAAACCATTTAAATTCCCCCAAAGGTTGAGATAGGAAATTCCATGTTAAAACATATGGTTAATACGAAATGTCCATTTACAGAATGTACCATTATTGTATCGGCTAAACCAAATTACAATTACACGACACCTGCGAAAACCCTATCAAATTGGTTAAAACACAATTTTTTCAGCTACAAAAGAGTTCTAAATAACGTTAACAAAAGCCGTATTGACGAACATCGCGGTAAGAATAGTGTGTTTCGATATATCTCACTTCAAATAGTCCAAGATTCTGCAAACACGTATTGATACTGTGACTCGTTTTACACATTTACGGCTACGCACAGTGTTCTGCCCAAATAAAATGAATAGGAAGTGAACTTCCTGTTGTTTAACCTGCAAACACGTATTTATGTGCTGTGGTCTTAAATAATTTATACATTTTCAAAGTGTTTTACTGATTGATGATTTGAAAAGTTAGCAAGTATGGAGGTATTTTGTAAAAGTATTTAAAGGTTGTTTCAACTTGCAAGTACAAAGTAATTGCACTGAAGTGTTAATCCCCTTGTATATACAATGGTTTGTAATACTTGAGACCAATGTCGGTGCACCAGGCACAGGACACATACAGAAGAGACACTATAAATCTCAACGTTGTGTTGAGGGTAGTGTTTGTGCCTTTAAACAAGATCTATGAACCATGATGATCTCAATATTGTGTAACAGGGTATTTTCTTGCTCTCACTCAACTGCATAACCAATAAAAAGAAGCTAAAAACTTGTATGCCTTTCACACAGGTCCTGTTGATTTAAACATCATGCTTACATCTACTGTGTTTTAATGACTGCATTACAACTATCACTGTTTACACAAAATCTTCTTTAAAAGTCCAAAAAAACACTTATATGTGAAAGTATAGTGGTGTGCGGGAATGGAATTTTGCCATCGGGAAAAATTCAGGCGGGAAACTAAAAATTTTGGACAACTACATATTCCATTAAAAGTAAAATGAACGTAGAATAATGAGTATGTGATAAAAATTACATTCAAGCTAGGAAAGTCTTGTTGTTTTACACTTTTATACACTTAGTTGTTGCACTTCGAATTAATGCTCTGGGTTTGGAGCACTTCTTAAACACAAGTACTTAATTAAATTTAATAGGGAAATCCTGTATAATTAAGGACCCCTAAATTATGAATGAAACTGGCCAATTTTGGTGTTTAAATATGTTTAAAGCGGTGCAAAAACATTAAAGCAGTAAAAAAAAAATTTAAAGCGATGAAAAAATTGTTGTGTAAAATTAGCAACATGGGGGCTAAAGTTACCAAAAGGGTTTGATTTTTCTTTATTGTTATTATTAATTTGAATTTCTAATAATTGTAATGTAGGCCTACTTATTTTAATAATGTAAGTTAAATGAAAACACATTCATTTAATCAGCTAGCACTAAAAATGTTAAAATGCACTCAACTGTGAATATTGTGAACAAAATATTAAACATAAAAATATGAAAATTAATTATGTCTAGCTTGCAAACGATTTTAAAATGTACAAAGCACTGGTAAACAATGCAGATGTAAAATGTTACATGGACAAATAAAAAAATTATTACTTGACTTCAAATTTAACATCCCCAAATACATGCTTTAAAGATATTTTCAGTATTACATAAAAATTAAGATTCAACATTTTTATGAAAGCAAAAGAAATGCAGATGTAAAATGTTACATGGACAAATAAAAAAATTATTACTTGACTTCAAATTTAACATCCCCAAATACATGCATTAAAGATATTTTCAGTATTACATAAAGATTAAGATTCAACATTTTTATGAAAGCAAAAGAAATACTGTGACCAAAATGTTCAAAAATTTGTGAAGCTGGTTTTCAATAAATAATTTTAAAAATTATACAACTGTTAAGCGAATCTAACAGGTACAAATACGGCCATTTAAAATACCATTATCTGTATTCCGGGTATTACTTCAAAATTGTCATTGAACCTTTTATGACAGGAAAAGAAATTGATTTTTTTTTTTTTTGCCAAAAAATTTGGTAAGGATTTTCAAGTTACTGGGTTTTGTAGATTGACACTCAGATCTGTGAGAATTTGCCCGTATACAGAAAAGGCACGTTCACTGTCTTCATTAGATGGAGGGATGGTAAGTGTTGAAACAGCACGGCTAACAAAGTTTTTGTGGCTATCCTGAATTCCCAACAAAACCAATACCATGTCTGCAGGCTTCATTTCTCTTGAGCTCAAAAACTTGGGCTTGGAACATCAAGTAGTCTTCCTGGAACTCTTGCTTTGGTAGATGAGAAAAAACAGGGAGTCTTAGCTGCAGGTTCATAGACTACATTGCTGACTATATGCCTTGGGTGAAATAATCTGCCTATGCGCAAATTGTACTGCCTTGTAGTATCATGCTCATTAATGAATGCTGCTTTACTGCTGTTGACAGCTTTGTAACTTGTGATGTGGCTTCGCCAAGACCCCCCTTACAAGCAAATATGTATCTAGTATGTTAGATGAACACTTAACCACTCCAAAGCTATCTGAGGACAGGTTTTTGAAGTATGCTGCTGCACTACTTCCCTCTTCTTCCTGCAGAAAGAACTGAACAATGTCATCTAAGTACTCAGCAACATATTTAGCAGATTTAAACCACGGGTTCTACCGGGTCATCACTGGCATTGGGAAGATGGCTGCCTTTTTTTTCTTCCTCTAGGTACTGTTCTCTGAGGAAAGATAACTACATGACAAGATCTTAATCAAAATGATAAAAATACATTGTTCTTCTCTGTCTGTCGTTTTGTTGCACGTGAATATGATCTTTTTGTTGTGCACTGCACTTTTTATTTCTTCTTTTTTTATGCAACTCAGTTTTGTTAAGTGTGTTTTCCCGCAATATATTGGCAGAAGAGGGATCACCAGAACCTGAAATGAAGTTTAAAATTAAAAATGCATAACTGCTATAAATGTGTGTTAAAACCTGCTTATTTTTTTACAGTCCCAGATTTTATAATATCCTAATATTTATTTAAATCACTTTTCATTGTTCATGAATTTTAAAACTTTCGTCCATTTTATTCAGCCCCTTTCAGTAGGTTTCCTTATCGCTAAAAGTTTATAAATTATTTGTGATGGCTTTTCAAACGTGTATCAGAAAATGATATAATTTAATGTTATTTTGATAAATGTCCATTAGTTTTTATCGTTATTTGTTGGTTAGCTTTCTTCAACAAAGACCTTTTAAATGGGGTTTACTAACATAGAGCTAAATGGAAGATATCTAGGGAATTAAAAACATCATCTTATTAGGCGGGAAAACCTATTATGCAGGAACGTCTTAAGCGAGATTTACTGTAAATAAAAAAACTCACATTAGTGTTATTCTTTTCAACTAAACGCACATGTTTGATTTGTATCTCAATTTAAATTTTGTTCTACTTATTTGAATTACAGTCTTAACTCATACCAAAAACGCATGTATTGATAAACTGTATCCATAGTTAATTTTCAGTGGTCACTGCAAAACTCTTGTATAAATAATGATACAGCTAACCGCTTGTATTGTTTATCGGATGTTGCATTGATCGAAGTATATTTCTGATCCCGTCACCTAAGATTCCCCATAATAGTTTTTAAGCTGGTGGTTTGTGCAAACGTGTAGTATCTGGATGTGAAATGTCATGTGCACAGTCATTTATCATTTCTCTGGGGCGCATTGTCTCTTCCCAAATCCTAACATGTTTGTGGCGTGGTGCAACATGCTAGTCTCTTACACACCTGTCAAGAGCGGAAGTGGTTACCTAACAACCAGCATGCGACCTAGCATCCTATTTGACCCCTCTTTGTGTGTGTCACCCATGCATTTTCCTTCCCCTCCTTCTCTCTTTGCCGAACGCGCTTGCTTTCACACGCCTGCTGCAGAGTAAATAAAGTGCACCTGACCAATGTAAAAAAAATTTATCAAGATTATCTGTCACTCAAAATAGTTGCACCTATCAGTATTTCAAAGCAAATGGTTTTGTCTGAAAATGTTAAGGCAATATATTTTAACAAGGAATCATTATTTGCAAAGAAATTTTCTTTCGTGATTAAAGGTAATTTTTTTCCCCTGTAAGGTGGGTGTTTCATTTTATCTGGCTTACAATCAACATGATTTTAAAATGTAATATTAATTTTATTCAATGGACAGCATCTTCGCGAATTAAATCATATGCCCAGAAGCATATATTTGACCTAAAAATTGTCTAAACACTGAGCAACTTGTATTACCAAGCGTAAAGTGTGTAAAGTTTCTTTTTCAATAACTTCTGAGGGGAAATCTGAGGATTTGTATAAATTTATTTCAGTATACACACATCTTTTGAATAAAATGTTAAAATGTAAAGGCTTGTTTGACACTTACAATCATCTAAATATTGGTAAGTACGGAACCTGAGTACAGTGTCACACGCAATAGGGAAAGTCTGAGAATGTGGTTTTGAACTATTAATTATTAAAGACAATGAAGGACTAAATTTTCATTGTCCTATTTATTCATTTGTCTTAAAATTACAAGTTTGTTTTTTTTTTTTTTTTTTTTTTTTTTTCAATGAAATATAATTAATTGCTTTAAAAGTCAGACTTGCCACGCGCGCAAAATGTCGGCAACATGTAGTGGCGTGGAGGGGTAATCCTCCCGTCGCTTCCCTTTCTCTGCCTGCTGCCGTGAACACGCTGCCTGATCTATAAATTCTCCGTGCACACTCAGCTGATTGAGTGGGTGCACAGGACATTCAAAATTTGACTTGCATTCTGTGCCATATAATTTTCATTTTCAGAGGGTTTGAAAGTTTTAGGTCAGCTTGCATTTGGTGTCTAATTATAATCAATTATAATTCATTATTTTGAGATGTTATATTCTTTATTCAAACAAGTTTAGGTGAATTTTTTTAAATTTATTATTTACAGTAATATGCTAAAATTCACATTTTCGTTGTGTTTGTTAGCTAAACTTATTTACAGATAATGTATAGCTCATATTATACTCAAAACGCAGTCTAATAAGGTGAGGAGTTGTGTGTTATCGATGTACATGTTAAAATCCTCATCTACTGAAATCCCACCATGTATGGAAATTTTTTGATTGTCCCCTGAAAACCGGTAGATATTGAATCTGCTGTATTTATTTTGGTGGTAATATCTAGTAATGCCTGGGTTGAGTTTAAATTATAATTAAATGTTCTGATTTCTAAATTTTGCCACTCAACTTTTTTCAGCTTACAATAACACGCAATATTTATATACCCATTTGACTACCAATCACATCACATGTACATACATATATTTTTCATATAAATAAACACACTGTTGATAATAATGCTAAATAAAATGCAGTTATGTCTAACCTTCTCTATTTACATTATTGTGATAGCATTAACCTGTTGCTGCTATGTAAAGAATGTTGGCCATTTGGATAAGGTTAATTCTACTCAGGTTGGGAAGTTCTATGCTTTTAGTTTGGCAACTAAAGTTTTCCTCCACTAGGTAAGCGCTAGTGTCACAGGTGGACTAGATAAATATTTTCTATGTTAAAAAATAAAATAATTGCAATCATCTTAAACCAAATATCCAAAACACATAACTAAGTGAAATCTTTCTTTTTTATTATTAACATAGCTTAAAATATTTAATGACCTCTTTGGAACACTAGCGCTCACTTAGTGGTGGAAATGTTTCCTATGTCAAACTCTCCCATAAGAAAATTTGTTTTGTTCCCAACCTGAGTAGAATTAACCGTAACTTGAAATTCAAGCATGAAACTCGGATATCGCGGTACAAAATTAGTGTTACAAACTTTCAACGACTTGTAGTAAATGATGCTTGGTTTTGGTTCCATATGGGTGGCAGGCACTACCTGTGCATATTTATTTCTAGTGTTTTGTATATTCATTCTGTTCTATGGTCATATTTTTTCTGACATGGTAAACAGAAGTAGGTAAACAAACGAAAGCCAGAAAATATTAATTGCTGAAAGAAAACAGTTAAAATATTCCATATGTGTGTGTGTGTATGGAATTAACATTTTTGTACTACAGTGTACATTTATAGCATCAATCCTGGTAATTTAATGTTTTAAGTTAAGCAGCTATTTAAGCAATTTTTTTATTTATTTTATCCAATGACTTTCTAAGCTAGATAATTTAAATGGTGAGTAAATTATTTTTGTTGTAACACGATCTCATAATACAGTGGTGACCATGCTTTCAGGATGTGCTTATTTTTGGGTGAATATGGTAATATTGATGTTTTACACTGGTCTACATGCAGACACTAAGCCCACAAAAGATCAGATCTATAAATGCAGCTTTAGTGAAGCAGGGTAGAGTATAAAGTGAGGTAACAGTCATCTGAATGCTAAAAGCAGATGGCAGCCGTCTCGAAAATACAAAATGTATAATATGTATATACAGTGCAACAGTCTTATTTATGTAAGCTTTTAAATGACACTTAAAACTCCACAATAGGTGACTTATTAAAAAATAGTTAACGGCTAGTTGCGTTAAAATTCCGAAATATGTGAAATTTGCTTGCAATGTATATGAAAGATGGCTACCATCATCCACTTGTAGGTAAAATCTAAATTAATGTTTTCCTGTCACCTTGAGGATAGGGTGACATAGGAACGAATTTTTACCAAAATCAAAAATGGTGTAGGAAGGTTTTTTTTACTCACACCCCTTCGATTTCATATGGGATGACCCTTAGGGAAAATATTCTAAACTATGAACACATTTTCAACAACTTAATGTAACTGTATATGTAAGAAATCGAATAATGATCCTACCATAATGTAATTCTAGAGTGCAGGAATGATGGCTTCACAAACAGTTCGAACAATAGCATAAATGAGTTGTTTTGAAATCTTGAAGGTGTATTGAAGACAAGTAAAACTATCCCCTGCAGCAAGAAATCTTAAGACCTACTGCTCTCCTGAACTTGGTATCATGTTTACAAATTATGGGACCCACCAGCTGTAAAAGTTTTTCGAAGTTGATGTGCTAAGAAAATTTCTAAACCGTGTCTCATCCTCAAACTTAAACTCACCCTTAGTAAGTTTTCTGCATACTTGCCAACACTTTTAAACAAAATAACTTGCACAAATACCACGTCTGCCATGATTTCACACCAAAACAAAACTGAATTTGTTTGCAAACAGCTACTCTCATACACGTGTTCAGATACATCTGTCTGCGAGCAATGGTTTTCACTCAGTTTATGGCTGAGGGTCTTTTGTCGGTATTTGTGTTATATTTTAACTGTGGTTAATCCTATGTTACTGTGAAGAAAAAGTTATGTAATTTTGACAGTTTTATTTTTTGATGTCATGCAATTGTTTTGTAAAATAGTGAAATTTCTTCATTTTCAGAACAGAATGCCATTTGAATAGATACATGTGTATACATAGTGCACTGTTGGTACTCTTTCTATCCACTTGGATGGTGAGATCTATAATAGTGCAAGATAAATTCTTCTCAAGCCATGAGACCTTGTGACAAAAGCATCTGGTCTCTAGGATAGAGAAGGAACATAGTTTTGGTTTACTTCTGGATTATACATGCCCCATACAAACTCGTATTATACTTGACAGGTGGAATAATGAGATATCAGTTCAAAGCTATTCCTTTTTTGAGACAGCATTTGTTTATAAATTTTGTATTGATACAATGTAAATGTGATGTGTGTTAGGATGTATTATAGTAACCTGCTCGAAGGCAGTGTGCTTGTAATATGCAACATGCAAGGGTAATATCGTTTAAATGTACGAAAAACACATTGCTCAAAAGTGCGTGCGTGTGTGTGTGTGTGTATGTGTATATATATATATATATATATATATATATATATACACACACACACACACAGTTTTACCACTGATATTAATAGTTCCAAATTGTAATGGCTAAGTTTTTTCTAGAGTGGATAAAAGGTATAAAATTAGAAATTAGCATAATATAACTTTTGGTTTCTATAGATTTGGTTGATATGATAGTTTATCATAACACTGGGAAATATATCTTTCTAGTCGTTGTATGTGAAACCCACAAATTAGCAATACGACACAAAAAATGTTAATTGAAAGTGTCATTTTTCAAAACTCAAGCAAATCACTTTTGTTTACAATCATTTAAATAAAGAATAGCACCTGGTTTTACACTGAGTTCAAGAATGTGGTCATCGCTGCCACAAAAAAAATTAAATATTGGGTTATATATATAGATGTGTAACCATGATTTGTGGATTTCCAAAAAAAAAACTGTGTTGTATGTCATATACTGGTGTCAGTATTTTTATTCTCCTCCCCCCTCATCAAACCTTTTACATTAAAATGTGTACAATACTGCTCTTTCATTTGCTTTATCTGTCAGTACAAAATTTTACCTTCTCTTCATCACGTGATTTTTGTTACACTGTTTCTCAGGATTGCCCATGTTGATTGTGTTGCATTAATACTCGGAGCATATCACCCTGTTTCCTTGTGACTTCATCTTTCCTTTGCATCTCCTTGCTCTGCTTACCTGCGGAAGAATTGTTTGTAATTCAGCTGTGGGTGTGATTTTAAGTAGTTCTTTTTTAGGAGTTAGGTTTTTGTAGTTTTTAAGCTTTGATTTTCATTCTCGTTCTAAAATGTGTGTATTGTGATTATAGTGATGCCTGCAGTGGTCATCCGTCAGAGGAAGCCATTCCGTAGGAAGGATGGTGTGTTCATATACTTTGAGGACAATGCTGGTGTCATTGTAAACAATAAAGGAGAGATGAAAGGTAATTTTGTGTGTGTTTTCGGGTTCCATTTCTATGGCCATGATTCTTATCATAATCTTAGAATTCTAGTTCGGCATGGTGTGTGTGCTTGTGAGGAAAAATGCAGCACCACTGTCAGTTGTAAATTTCAAAAACCTCACAAACTGGAATTTTTTTATATCCAGTATCACTTCTTGCCTACAACTTGTGGACCACTGCATCATAAATGTTTTGAAGATGGTTTCAGGTAGCATTTTGCCATAAAGTGCTTCAATGTATTTGAGTTAATGCTTTCAGTCACAGTGTCTGGGACATTGACTATGAAGTGGCTTAAACATTCAGCACTGTACACAGCAGAACATACTATCCAATGAGAAAGATTCCCTATGTGTAAGAGGCATCATTAGCTGCTGAAACTATGTTCCGTAGCCTCCTAAACCACAGCTGCCCATAACATAAAAGTATAGATGGATTTCTTTTGGTACTGTTCCGAACAAAACATTTGTTTGTTGCAATGCCTAAAATTATATATTAATTTTTGACTGAAAGGGCAACAAGATTATTCTTCTGGAAGTTGTGCACTTTGTGTCCGCTTCATGGAATGCTTTTAAAACAGACAACAAATGTAAATTGCTTCGACTCGCGTGTGGCGGTGGGGTTTTATAATACGACATGCTTGTTGTAAGAGACGATTGATCGAGATGCATTCTGGATCTAAATTTGTTTGGGCCATCTTCTCATGCTTCTTTCTTAGTCTCGTTCTCTGATGTCGTTCTTTTCTTTCCATTTCATCAGGTCCCGTCACATCTTCCGTATCTTCAGCATCATCTCAGGCCAGAGCGATGTCCTTCGTAATGAGGGGGTGTCTTAACTACTGGGTGCTGCCTCCAAATTGTGTGGCCATATGCAGTGCCTTTGTTAGTGATGGTCTAGTGAATCCTTTCTACTGGCTCAGCAGGCAAATCTGGGTGCAGAGCTTGTATCCACGTACACCCACTTAGCACCAATTGGTGCCTTCGTGGCAGGTGTGGTGTCATGGCCGACTTACCCATATACAGAAGAACCTCTCAGTTAATAACCCTCACGGTTCCCGAGAATGGGGTTGATAAAGGGGGGTGTGTTAAAAAATTTGGAAAATTTTAGGCCGATTTTGGCCCACCTCTAACCCCTATGTGGGGCATGCCATTTTTGACATGAAGTATGTTCAATCGCCTCTAGCGCATAAAAGGCAATGTCTCCTGATTAATTTGATACCCAATACAGGAATGTTGGACCACCCCTTGTAAAAAAGTCCATTGAAAGTGTGTAAAAGGATAGACTATGTATTAATAAAATATAAAGTTATTATTAAAGATCTATTACGCAGGTCTCGTGGGTCATACATTATGAGGCACATAGCGATCAAAAAGTTTAGGTGGCGTTGTGCAATGCGTGTGTACATGCCTGCTCTCGCTTTGGTCTGGCCGTGGCAAGCACCTAGATCCTCAGGCTGGGCAGCTGTCGCTCGCTCGCTAGATGGCGGGCGGTGGCCTCTCACCCGCCACCGCTGCTGTTGTTACTGGGTCGGTTCACTTCGTACCAGTGGCCCGGCATTGGGCAAACATGCTGATAGATGTGATTCATGTCAATGTGTTGAATTTATACAAAATGTAGGCAGCGTGTTGGCCTCTGCACTGGCACAGTGAGGTGTGACAATGTTTATGGGAATATAAATATTTAGTGCTGTCTACTTGAATTATTAATTATCCTGGATTTTTCATCAAATACTTTTCGCGTTGCCTATACATGCACACTGCCTCACTCGCCATAATATGGTACCAGTAACATAAGAACACATATTATTTGCACACACTTGTCTTTATTCACTTTACACATAACATTGACTTCACAAGAAAAAAAACAATTGCTCACCATAAAAAATTAGCATATGTAGGCATGTGCGCACATAAACTTAAAAATATTACTTAAAAAATGGGGCATTAAATTAAATTTGACGTTATCATACATACACTGATTAAGAAGCTAGTCTGTGTAATATGCTGCTGTTTTTACAGCAAAAGAGGAGGTATAATGGAAGTGAAAAAAGACAAGGAGGGTAAGGCAGAGATGGCGGCATGTGACTATGACAAAGAATCTTTATTGCAGAGATGGCGGCATGTGACTATGACAAAGAATCCTTACTGAGCCAGCCTGCAACTCCTCCCCGCCCCCTACCCCTTCCACTGGCAATGCACCAGTGTCCCCTTCTGGTATTAAGTAATTTATTGCTTCAGACTGCTTGGCACAACCAATGTCAAAGTCTGTGATTTTAAAGGCCATTCACGTTAAGTGAGCACTTTTGAAAGCCCTCTCATTTTGGATAAAAGTCTATAAGTATGCTTTACTTGAGTACACGAGTACAGTGTAATATGCACATTGTGTTCATTACTTACATGGCAATATTTATTTAAACATGTTTAAAGGATACAAAAATGGCTGAAAGGAAAAAGTAACCATTCCATCAAAAGTGCTCACTTTACCGTGAACAGCCTATAGCTTGAGAAATATGTGATCGCTAGCATCAGTTAGGGCTAGTTTTCCATAAACTGAAAAGCGTGGGTAATAGAAACTAGTATCACCATTGGAGAAAACGTCTACAGAACAAATCCGCGCATAACTGAAGCCGAGGTTGGCAAGGGATTACTGTATCTATTTTTAGGTGTGCCTCAAATTTTCGACTTTTTCGACCCAAATTTTTCATGTTTCCTTGTGATTGGGTTGTAATGGAGGGATTTTGCTGTACCTAGACCTGCCAGGAAGACGTGTTACCACTATACGGAGAAGGCAGGTGTAATCAAGTCCCCTGGACTGGCACCTCTATAGAAGGGAGGGGGTGCTGGGATTTTTTTCCCAGATAAAGGAATTCAATTGACCACGCTCAGGATGTACTGTTTACCCAGTCTACACTTTAGTGTGCAGCTAGGACAGTAATTTTGCAGTGATAGTGGTGAAGGGTAGCTGTTCTTATGTATTGCTTAGGTCTGTGGGAGGTTGGCCCCCTCTTAATGGCACAGTCTGCGATGGGGCTTCTTTTATTTTCCCTTCGAATGGCAGGCTGAGGCAGACGCGTCCTAGTATGGGGTGTCTACACCATGGTTTCCGAAAGCACTCCCCAAAAGTCAGTGATGGAGCAGCGGATTGTCCTATTGTCTATTCTAAGAGAATCAGCGAAAGGTGCGAGCTTCTGGTTGAAACATGGAGTGCTGCCCCATTGAGGGGGCTCTTGGCGATGAAGACTTTCAGTGGTGCAACTGCAAAGTTCCCTGTTGATGTCAAGTCCGTTATGTTTCAACTCCAGGTGTCCCTACCTAATTGACATTCTGAAAAAAAGAGAGCTTACATCAGCTGCAAACTCAGTATGTCACGGATATGTATTTGCAGTGTGCTGAAGACTACTGATGGTGGTGTCACAACTACTTTCATCAATTTTTGGCATGTGTGACCTTCCGTCCATTATCAAAGCAGTTTATTCCTTTGCCTGTACATTGCTACAACTGTCATGGGCACATTTCCAGCGTTCCTTTCACTTCACTGCTGAGGTTCCTCTTGACGAGAATGTTTGCAGTGGAACTCTTCAACTCTGTTGTCGTGTCAGCTAGGGAGGCTGCCATCCTCCAATCTTCGCCTTGTGATTGTAGACCAGTTCCTTGGTGGAGTGGCGAATGCAGGGCTTGATGGAACAGCGAATGCAGGGATGCGTCCGTGCTCGATGCTCAAGCTAATCTGTCACGCTTGCCCTTGACATCAAAGACAGCCGGCGGAAGTCATGGAGTAATTCATTTTGTCGTTGATGGGATAGTAGAGACCCGAATATAGGAGTACTGGGTTTGAGGCAGCGATTTTGCGAGGCCATTATCAGGAACCGTCAAAATGTTGAAGAAAGTACAAAAATCTCAGGGAAAATGCAATTAATCCAAATATAAACTGATTTATAATATGTTCTTGAGTCCACAAATTAGCCAAGGCACAAAAAAATAAACATGCCTCCCCCAGCCTCCTTTTTTTTTTTTTTTCTTCTTCATAGGGTTTAGTCAGAACACCACGACACTGAGCTGTCTTAGCACGCCATGCTGCTATTATTTTTGTGTTATCATGATTCCAAAATTAAAAGTGCACAAAGTCTTAGAATAAATCAGTTATTCCCAAAACTTGTTAGAGGATAATTAAAAAAAATTTATTTACAAAATAAAACCAACATGATGCGAAATTGTTACTTAACAACTAGGGTTGGGGAGAATCCAGTCCTCGTATTCGAATTTACCCTCAAACCAAAGTCTGAAATTACTTAACCTCTGATTATAGAATTTCTATGTGATATTTTTGCACCACAAAATACACTAGGCTCTTGTGGCAAATTACTGCATTTGCCATTACCATAAGTGTACATATCAGTGTAAATGATGTTTCATACATCCTTTGTAAAATTTCAGTTAGACATGATTTTGTGTCACTCTAATACAGTACAACATTCATAATTGAATTTTTTTTGGAACCAAAAAGGAAAATTTCAAACTGTGATATCTACCCACGTAGTACTAGAATTCTTTCCCAAAAATAAGGCAGCTTATACAGCATCACTAGTACGCGGACCAGACTGAACTTGTTAATGCTCGCTGGTGTATTGGGGAGGTTGCCGGCAGCAAGATTAGTGCTGGCATACCTCACATGCCACATCTTGTGTTATGAAAAAATAAAATAAAGCTACAAAACACTGTCAGTAAGTCTTGTTATGGATGATTCAAACCAGAAAGTGTCCAAGACCAAAATGTGTGGGAGCGATAAAGGCACTTGATTCCTAAGCCAGCCTTTTCGCCCCTACACCCCTCCTTTCCCCCTCCCCTTTTTGACCATAATTCCCAGGTGGCTATCTCTGCCCCATGGGACAAGGCCAACCTCCCACTCTCAACCATTATGAGTGGCATCTCACTTTTGCAAAAGAAAAAAAAAAAACAGATGTACGGTAGTTCTTTTTCTGCAGACTTGGGGGATTGCAGCTCTGCTCTGTTGCTTTTTCGTACCACCGGATGCAAGTACGTAAAGCGGCTGCTGATTGTGATGCTTGTTTTGTTACACAAGATATTAATTACTGTAGCATAAATTAATCATTTGAATTTTATACACACTTCCGGTAAACTTTAGTTCAAATTACATGTAGAATTTCAAATTAACCAAAAAGTAAAAAATTAGGATTTGGTCACCCCATCCCTATTAATTAAACATTGTCGTGAAAGGAAATACCTATTTCAAGAATATTTCAGCAACTTACTTTGTGAAATTATTATTGTGAGTACAATATACATTAGTTTATTCTAATATCGCCTATATGTGCATTTAAAACGGGCAAAGCTATCATGGCGGCCGTTTAGTAATTGGCTAGTCATGTTTCCAGTTTCAAACCCAGTGAACGCAGTTATGCGTGTGCTTTTTTCTCATTGTGTTTATACTAATATATTGTTGGTGTTGTCGGAATATTTTATCAGTTGTTGATTATTTTATTTACTTTCTTTAATCATAGTTGCTTGTGGTTACCATTTTAGTGTGTTTTCTTCAGTGAAATGTAATATTAATCTTCACGTGTTTAATCGCTTCGCTTATTCTTACATGTTTACTGCTCAATGGTTGGTAGCAATGAGAACAGATTACACTTTCTCATGACACAGTATCCAATGTTCTATGGCCTTGTTTGTTATTGTTGACGGAATTAGGAATGAGGTTAGAGCTGCGGCTGGGCGTGATTATTATCAGATATTATCGGCTGGGTGTTTGGTCAGAATTGTAAAGGTTTAAAAAAAAAACTTTGCGTGTAATGATTGGCAAATAATTCACTTGAAATTTTTATGGGGAGATTGAGCATCACTCAGTCTGCGAAGGAACACTGAACAAAAATATTAATATAAATTAACATTAAATTCCACTCAATTACAAAAATTGGAAGTTGTAATTTAAAGAGAATATTTACTTATAACTTGACTAATTTTTAATGATGTCTTTTTTGTTGGTTTTTAAAAAGAAGCATTTATAGGTTATGTATGTTACTTCTCAGGCCTAAAATCCAAGTCTGTATCCCTCGTTTTCCCTCATGCCTTGTGTTTTCTTGTTGGTTCACTAAAAAACAAATAAGCGGTTCCACTGTATCAAGGTGTCGTCTATGGAGCAACCTTGAATAGACACAAAGTTATTCCGAATGGTTGTGTAAATTGCACTGCTAACAAGATAATTTAACTCCAGTATTATAATATTTAAATGATTGTGCATAAACAAACTTGTTGCAAGTTACATCATTTAGTGGAAATTACTAAGTGGGTGAATGTGTAGTCTGAAATTTAGCCTGTGTGGTTTTTTGGGATTATGTTATTTTCCATTGTAATGTTTTGTACTTTGTTTTACAGGCAGCGCAATAACAGGACCTGTTGCAAAAGAGTGTGCAGATCTCTGGCCAAGGATTGCATCAAATGCAAGCAGCATTGCATAATGTGAAAACTGTGTATTCAAAAAGTGTTATAAAAGTTATAAATCAGTTCACCACTATATTATGTTTTATTGAAATATGCTTATAGAATTTGTCTTTAGTATATATTGTAACGTAGAGGAAATTTTTTGGCAATAGAAAACTAATTGTCTATAATGTGAACCAAATGTGAAGAAGCTGAAATTTACTATCTGATAAAACGGCACAAGATTGTCTATATAACATCTTAACCTCACTACACAAAAACTTCTCAGCTTCTATTGTCAAGTCACTATTTTCATCGCCTTGTACAGCTAGTAACATCTCTCCATAATCTCGGCTAATGTCTAAAACTATCGGGAGGTGACTCCACCACAGGACTGTTCATGTGGGTCATCCTGATGCCCCTGACTACACTAGACATCTGTAAAGCAAACTCAGAACTCCGTACTTGCTTGGCTAACAAGAAAGCTACTTGTGGAAATCTTTTAGGCAGGCTGTACTGACAGGAAAATAAAATAAGTACTAAATAAAATTGACTCATTAATTAAATTATTGGTAATCAGACTCTTCACAAAATGATCCAAATGAAATAAATAACTAACATCAAATAAAGGGAAATTCTATTATCTACTCAATAGAAGAAATAGATTTCAAAACATTGATTTACTAGATCAAAATAATGAAGCTTTTCCAAAAAAAAAAAAATACATAATCATAAACTCTGTTTTTAATTTGATACTGACTTAAATTTGTACAAAACTAATTATTAAAATTCTGTCCTACAGTTCCTTTTAAAAAAATAATGAAAATTGTTATACCAAACATGACGACGACTCATCCTAATGTATTACATCCACCAGGAACCACAGCCATGGATGTATACAGCATGGTTTCCTGCAGAAGGGACAGTTAACAGACCCATGGTATTTCCTGATGTAGGCCCAACTTCCTCATAACTACTCGTAGTATCTACGTATCCCGAAGAAGGATCAAACCTAGCACGTTATTCACGAGTACGATGGAATCGCTTAGCCTAGTGGGCAGTTCTAGCATGTGAACCAAGCATGGTATCCAAGCGATGCACCCGGCAGACACTGTCTCACCACAGCCGAGGAAGGTCAAGCATTCGAGGCCACATTGCTGAGCGCAAGGATAGATTCTCCCACCCCAACTCGCTCCAGTTAGATGTTACACCTCCCACTCCAGCGCACGCATTTGCTGGCCGAGCGCACAATATAAGGCAGTGTGTGGCCGAAGATGCCAGTTGTATTCTCCGGTAACTTGCCTCAACACTTCTGTGCTGGGGCTCTCTATTGACCATAGGCAATCACAGTCCTCTCCAAGAGTTCCAGTTCAACAACCACCAGTGGCTTCTGCCACGAATGACTAGAGACTTTTACCACTAATTCCAGAAGCTCCTGAAGGCTTGAAGTGCCATCAGCTTCCAGAAGTTTTCAACACCAGCAGCCTGCTAAACTACACGTCCACTGCTGACCCTCCTGGATCAACAGTTGCAGCTACTTGCTCATAAGTGGCAAATACAACCACTGCCCTCCTGGTAGTGGTCCCTGTTTTAGGTCTCTTCTAGACACCCCAGGTTAGAGTAACTTGTGTTTATGGTTTTTGTAGCTGTCGAGATCATTGTATACTTGGATAGCCTAGGACCAGGTCACCTCCACCTGTTAAGCTTAGCTTACTTCCGTTCTCACTCTGCTTAGTAATAGGTACGAGTCACCAGTATTTATTATTTATAATAAATATTTTTAATCCTATCCTTAGAGTCAGATACTAGGAACTCTACTTCTAGATGGAACAACCAAGCGACCGAGTGTAATACATTACGTACCATAGTGTAGGACTACAGATCCCCGTCAAGTATCTGCACGTTAATACACACACCACTTTCAACTGCCATCTGTTCTGTGCACCCAGGTGTACAGAAAGGTAGAGCCCCAACCACTAGATACACCTTCATCAGGAGCATGACAGCCACCTAAGACTGTAGCGCTAACCGGAGCACCCGCTGTGCTGGCAGGGATATTTACCTGGGATTGTAGTGCCCGACTGTTGCTGGAACTCGCCCTGACTAGTAGGAAGATGAAGCCCTACCGCTCTAGGTTTGTGCGCCAAGGTGTAGAATCGTAGGAGCACAAGTTTCGCGAGTAAGAAGTGTCAATACCATCTCTATGCCATTTGGGATAAGACACGGTATTCAAAGAGAGGATATAAAGGAAGAATTCTTAACTACTAAGTGAGTGGGCACCAATCGCTAGGGACACCAGAATGTGGTAAATAAAAATCTCAAAATCTGTAATTAAATTTCACAAAAGCTGTGTTAAATATCATATAATTTTCAAAGCTGTGCCAAAAAGTGGTGTAAAAATTTACAAAAAGGGGAAGATATTTTAATTTCTAAATTACTCTCACAAGTACCATCATATAGTCTATTCCCCATTGGAAGTGACTTCCTCGGAGTCCTGCTAAATATCTACGTGCAGGCCCATTTCGTATCCTCCTGCCAAATGTAAACAAACATTGCCATGTAGCATCTGTCGAAATCTGTGTTTACGTGCCATTGCGTGTGTACATGTGTTCATATACTTTCGCTACACCTAAACATAAACGTTAAAAGTGGCTTCTACTTTTATACCTGTCAAATGTGTTGTTTACTGTTCACAGTTTAGGCCTCCAGCATTATTTGTGTCAGCTTTGTGATGTTTTAAAAATGCCTGGATTGACAACAGTTCTTAGGGTTATTTTACTTTAATATATTTGTTTTCTACGACATAGCACATTACATGTAATGCACGTTAGTATTTTGCCGCGACTGTGTTTAACACTGTTACAACTGCGGGGTAATGAACTATAGTATTTATCTTTTTGTTATTGAGATGTGTTGGGTTATTTCTTTAAACGGACAGCCTCAGTTCGATTAACGAAGGAATAATCAGTCCAACGAAAAAGACATTAAAATCAAGCGTGCAACTTGTCTCTAATTTTTTGTCATACAAACTTAAAAAATATAGCGGTGAACATGCACACAAATAAGCCTACTGTAACTTTTATTCCGCTCATATTTATGTGTATTGCTACTTACTGTTTTAGGTTTATTGAAATTTATTGGGGCTGGCATTGGTGGTAAATCACGTTACGCGACGGTTTCAAACACACAGGGCAAAGTTACAACGTTTTGATAAATAGACATGGATATAAATAAATAACTTTGTCATAAAAACAGCTCACCTTTAAAAACGTGTGCGCGCGCGTGTGTGTGTAGTTCACATCAAATATTTGAAATCACTCAGTGTGAAATAGACAAAAAAGTGAAAGAGTGACAGGCTTTGCTCAACAGGCGCTTGCTTTCTCGTTCGATAAAACAACGCTGTACCATTACTGCCTACTCACAATATTTTCCGCTGTTATTTTGAACTGTAAAAATGAGATGTTGTCATCAGGGCTACCTTAATATTTAAATATTTCAATAAGCAGCCTTTAAGTCACAAATAGTATACTAAAAAACCTAGGTTAAAATAAAATTTTAACTGAACTATTTCTTACCAGACGTTGCCAACACGTCACTGGTCTTGCTGTTAGTTCATATTTAAAATGAAATAAATATGACAATTTATAGGAGGTATTATGGTAAAGTTTCATTTATTCAATAATACAGTACTCTAAAGTTAACCACAGTGTTATATATTTGTGGAATACAGGATATTGAAAAAACAGGTTGACATGTTATGCCTAGTGTTTTTTCAAAGGTTGATTTTCATAAGTCGCTTGCAATCTGGAATGGACTATATATATATTTTTTCTCATGAGTGTTATCAACTCATATTCACAGCGATGATGGAAAAATCTTTTATCTACAGCCCTGCCTTTGAGTAATCTGATGACCGCATTATTTCAATGTTTTCTACTTTTAAATTTGTACGCAAACCTGTTAAAATGTGACCCAAATAAGGAAAAACTTGTTCACTATCAACATTTGATAGCGGTATACACAAAGCAGAAATGGCACACACTACAATGTCACAGTGACTCCAACTCATTCAAAACCTGTAGAACATATACTTTTCTTTCTTCCTGCAAAATGGCTTCAACCTGCTTTTGGAATGAAAGATACCCTTCTAGAAATTTTTTTCTTTTGAACTTGACCAAGAAGAGAGACAATCTTTACAATGTGGTACAAGCTGCTGTCAACAATGTTGTTTAGTATGTTTCGGGGGTCAAGCAACTTGCCAACAGAGCTGATAACTGCTTTTGCACTGTCTTGCTTCACCAAATTCACAAACGTGGTGTGGAGCTGCAGAAGATTTCGAAATTCTTGTTTCACAGCACACTTACTAGCAAGAATGTGTCTTGCAAATCTGACACTTTGGAACTGATTTTGTGGATGTTGTTCCTTCAATTTCCACAATGCACTCAACTAATGCTAAACTGTGTTGCAACAGAAACTGAGATGAGCACTGAATAACAACTACTTCCGCAACTTGTAAGGCTTTGAAATATGCGGTATCACTGCCACCATCTTCTATTTCATTCATGTTCTCAACAATGTCTGGTAAGTATTTATGCAAACACTTTGCAGATCCAAACATTAAGTTCCACTGCGTCATTACAGGCAATGGAAACAATTTCACTTATGAGTCATCTTCATGATATTTTTCCCTCAAAAATGTCGCGTGCCTGTGTTTGTGCTTCCTAGTGTTCAGAAACAGACACGTGTTCAGCTCAGAAGGGCAAGAGCCCAACAGACTTGCTACAATATTCAGAATGTGGGCTCAGCACTGAACATGGACCATGTCATGTGAGAAAAAGAATTTTTATTGATTCCACGCATGTGTTCATGTAACGTGCCGAGTCTGTGATGACAACAAATATATTTTCATATGCACTTCCAAGTTGTGCTACAACTAAAAGTATTGCCTGAGAACACACTGCTCCATTTGCATTCTCGAGTTGCTTCATACCACTAACAGACATGTTGCTCACTGTTTCCAGTCAGAACACCAAGTAGAACAATAAAAATGCAACGAACCATGCAATCTGTCGTTTATCGTACATAATGACAACTTTATGCTCTTGCAATAATTTCCTACAATCATCTTGATTCTGCTGTTCAATTTTTTGAATAATATAGTTCTGCCTAAGTACTTTGCTCTGGGGATGTTACCAGAGTCTACAACATATTTTTCTAACCACTGTCTTACATTTGGGTCATCTGCCTTTTCTGCAGCTTTAGAGACATTCAGTTTTTGTGTGTTTGTCACAGGTGTCCTTCAGGTTCCACTCCACTATTACAAAATCAGCACATCATAATTTTTTTGCTTTTGTCCGAGATGCAAAAATCCCTCTTCCCGAAATTGTTCAAATATTGTCAGTATTTTTGGTATTGTGGTTTACACAAGTAGCCTACTTGCACTGAAATAAAATTATTGCCCACAGCAAAAATTTTGGAAAACGAGCACTGAAGTTATTTCAAAGTGCAACACAAAACACAGTAACATTATGCCCTACCTATGGGTCATTTTTGTTGACCAGTAAAAGGGTTCGCTTGGATTTTTATTTACGATTCAGTCTATCCTGGGTTAGGCCTAACCACTATTTTGATGTTATGCACATCAACACTCACTTGTGAATTGGTGTGTAAAAATTCAATAACTACGGAACATACTAATAATGAAATTGCAGAAGTTATTAACCTAGCTTTTCGGATGTGGAACTGTTTTCACATTTCTGCAAGAATAAACACATCTTTACATGAGCACCGAAAATTTATGCTGTATTTTTAGTATAAATTACTTAAGACCACAGCACGTAACTACGTGTTTGTAGGTTAAACGGCAACAAAGATCACTTCCTATTCATTTTATTTGGGCACAACAGTGTCCGTAGCTGTAAATGTGTAAATAATCGAGTCACGTGGAGTATGGATACGTGTTTGCAGAATCTCGAACTCAATTTGAACTTAGATATGTACACACTCTTCTTGCAGCGATGTTAGTCAATACTATGTTAGTCAATACTGCCTTTGTTAACGTTTAGAACTGTTTTGTCCTGAAAAAAATCTTGTTTTGGCCAATTTGATAGGTTTTCGCGGGTGTCATGTTTGATTTTGCATTATCATGTTTTACGTCGTAAAAATGTCATTCGCGAAATAGTCGTCCCTACCAATCACCCATCCACACTTGGACACCTCACGGGAACATGCTCAGTCTACCAGTCACCGGGAGAGGCAGTCCTCTTCATTCAGCACCCCAGTGTTTTTCCCCTTTCACACCAGACGTGGCACAGCAGCACCTTGCAGTACGTGCCTTGGTCTTGGGAGTCACACCAGGTGGGGCATAGCCAACTCGTTCTCCGGAAGCTCTGCAGCCACCGCCTGGAGCCAGAGCTACCTCGCCTCTATAGTGTCTCATCAGCCTGCAGCACCCTGGTAAGTCCGTCCTACCTTTGACGGCTAAGGTGATACTCAGACATATCGTAGTGCAGAATGTAGCTGATTTTGTACCTAGTTAACAGCCAACCGCACCGGTGTTAATCTCCAGTAGAAAAACCACTCGGCCTAAGTAACTGTGTACCAGAACACACCTTACCAGTGCTCACCAAGGTAACTGTGACTAGCCTTGGAGAGACAAGTCAGGTTTCACAATTACAAAGAATGCTTTCTACTTGTACACATCTCTGTCCAGGGGAAAGATAGGAAAGAAGTATTTCAAGTCCAAGACATTGCATCACTGAAAAGAAAAAGTCCTAAATTTTATCGCAAAACTCCGACTACAACTCTTGAAGGCTTCCACACTTTTGTGTCGATTATTAACTTCATAACTAGGACCGCCTAAAAATGGTTTAAAAATTGTAATATTTCGTTATTAAAATTTAAGTGAAGCTGTGGTAAAATTCGCTTAAATAATGCAAAAGTGCTGTTCACAGTTTGTGCAAAAAATTAACGGCACTGCTGATAAAATAATATTTAACTCGAATTTACTGAAAATGTACAATTTGATCTGCAACAAACGAGCAGTGAAACAAATTTCTAACCTTAACAAGATTTTAATTTTAACAGCTGAATGTATGTTCCTATTTGAAGTGAACTATTAAGAAATTTACCATAAACATGTTCATTCCCTAAACCGAGGTACAGTAATCAACCAACAATCAATACAAGTTGCAAGCTAGACAAAATAACATGGAAATTTTGCAGACTACAAAAAACAATTCTCCTGAAAACGCCTTCAATTTTGATACTCTAAAACGCCATTGTGTATTAAAAGACAGAAACAAAATTAATCCAATGCTAATTATAAAGGTCGATAAGTATATAAATTAAACCATCTTTAAGTGAGTTTTCCGTGTGGGCCTACTTCCGAAAATAGCGAGTGACAAACCAATATATTAAATTATGGAGTTTGTACAAGGTTGGTATAGTTGCCCTTCTAGTAACAAAGTGTAAACGATAATGAATTTGATAAATAATGACGTTTGTTGATGGCATATCAACAAAATTAAAAATATGTTGCTCGGTCTTGTCATCACCGATGAAAGAAAGACCCTTTTCATATTTGAAATGTTTTGATACAAAATAATGAAAATAAAGGTGAGCATTTTCATTTAACATTTACTAATTTGCTGCTCTAAAACTGCCATGTTTATATTGTTTAACTCCCGTGTTCTTAATTACGTGATTAAGTTCAACGTGACAGGAAGGCTGATGTCATTTTTCAGAGCATCTCACATGTTATACACACCACAACTGAATGCACGTATAAAAGATATGAAAATGTTGCGTGGATAGTTGTTTATTCACGTATGCCAAAATTACCTGGCCCTATTCATAACCCAGACTTCCTTCTAGTCAAACCTGAAGTTAACCACGAATAACGGCAGATCCATTCGTAACTAATTACTAGGGGCATGCACTTTGGGTGGTTATTTTTATACAGAATACGAGGTTGTAATTCTTAAAAGTCCGGTCCCAAGTCACTGATGCGTTGCAGAATTTACAACATATAGTTTGTCACTTGCACTCAAGCCATATTTTGACAATTCTGCAGCACGTTGCTTTGCATTTATGGCGGGTTTCAACATTTTAAAAAGAAATTTACATCATACAAAGTGCTTAAATATTCAAACAAAACTAACCACCCACACCCAGACGCGATATTAGCAATAACCGGAACAGGTGGCAATGCAACATTTAAAGATGCATTAGCAAAATATGTCTACAATTGTAGAACCAGCCAAAAGATTTATTTGTTGTTTGTCGCAGCCTAATTTCTCAGTTTCTTTATTCCTTTATTAAATTAATATTATCTTATGCTTGAGAAATTGTGGAATGAAAACTGGCTATCAAACTGATACGGCACTATTTGCAGCTGAGAAGTGTTTTTCCCAACTTTTTGTAGTATTATCACGAAAAGTAAAAAAAAAATCGAGTTTATTCATTTTAAAACATGCGAATTTTGCATGCCCGTGCTAATTACGTATTTCGGCATGTATAGGCCGCAAATTCTCCCAAAAATATGACTACAAAAAGTGGGGTGCGGCTTATATACGAGATATTGGCATAAAAAAGAATTTTGTAATTTTTCTGGGAGTTTGTCAACATACAGTACATTTTAATGTTTTAACTGTTAAGGGAAGGAATATTATTAAAAAAAAGTGCAGTTACAATTTTGTAGGGGAGAAATTAAATTGGAATGTATTATGCTAGTACGGAGATTTGACTTAACAATATTTACAGGAGTACGAAAATTCAGTGCGGTCTATACTTGAAATACAAATTATCCCTAATTTCTCATCAAAATCTTCAGGTGCGGCCTACGCATGCATGCAGTCTACACATTGCAATATACGGTACATTCAAACAACTGCTGCAAATCCAAACATACTGCTATTTTAAACATTAACTTCAAAAACTCATATTTCATTAATATATTTAAAAGTTTTGCATCAATTTTCTAAACTACAGCTTTGACACCAAACTACATGAAAACTCAACTTGTACTTAACTTTTATACGACTACATTTTTATCATACTCCTCCGGTTACCACTTGAACTTCTCACTTGTGTAACAATCGTCTCTACTCATAGCTCGAAACCGACTCCCACTGATGACTGTGACCGATGCTAAGCGACATCGCTGTTACAGGGTGGACGTTAACGAATCACTTCAATGCCGTTCACCCCCCACCCGCCCGGTGGTGCTCCAGTTACCTACTTCATTGCCCCTCGGGTTCCCTAGATGCACACACAGCCATCCTTCAGCTGTGCGCCCTCTGTGATTTCGTGCATCACGACACTGCCTGACTTTGCCGTGTTCTCGCCCGGTCAGCCATAGTGCACGTGAAGACATCTAGCATCTAGCGGGCCAAATGAAAACCCATATCAGCACTAGCTCACAGCAGTGATGCATGATTGTAAGGGTCCCGAGATAAACTGAAATCCCTAACTAGCCATCTGGCTATTAAATGAGAACACGCAGAAAAAAAAGGCCCGCCTATGAACAAAAATGAAGAAAAAAAACTGCTCAAAGTGACAACAAATGACAAAAATACTACAAGTACCTATCTTAAACCAAGAATAAATTAATGTATAATTAAGGGGGGGGGGGGGAATTCAATTTGTAGCATTATTGCGGTGTCTGCTAGTTTTGAAATTAAAATTTTCCATAGTATCTAAAACTATATAGTATTTCTGACTAACGTCTTTTCAACAATTATTAATCGATCTCACCTCATTAGTGTGCATGTCATTTGATTCTTACCATGCACTACGAGATGTATTAAATTTTACTGTTTACGGAAGGCCAAAGACATGCTCCAGTGTTATTATATATTATTCACCGGCCAAGCCACCGAGACTATGCTTTGAAGATCATCCAAATACCACAGCGTGCCGCCAAATGGCCCTACGAGTACGATAAGCAAGCCATGTTCAGTGTTCCAGCGCCGGGAACTAGTCACAAGCCAATATGATCTACGCCATACATACCCCCCACACCCCTGGAACTTCAGCCAAGGTGCGCCGGCCAGAGTATAAATAGTGGGTCGCATTCCCTGTAACACTAGTCTGTTCTGTTCCTTCACTACATGCTCGTGCAAAAGGAACCATCGACTCCGTGGTTCTCACCACTCCTTCCTCCGAACATAATTTCCAACTACCTTGTCTTCACTGCATTCTTCGCCAAAGGCCCCTACCTGCACCTTCCCTTGTATTCACAGCATTCTGTGTCGAAGTCTTCCTGCCATGGTCGATATGTCGTAACACTCTTTACACTGCCGGCCCCTTCAGGGCAGCATAGAGTTGTACCACTCTAAGCGAACAAAATTATGCTCCTCTGTGTTGAAAAACATTTTAATTTACATGAAACAATATTTCTTCATATTATGCAGACAATAAAATCGATATAGGCTAAAATCAATTTTCTTCATTTAATTCGAAAGAGCAATTTCCTAACTAATGCTATATTAAAAAAAAAAAACTTATAAAAATTTTAGGTACATCAAACCAAAGCATGGTAGCTTTAAACAAGTCACAGTACTCTCTTGGTGCAAAAATCCAATCACGTTCAGTGTTGCAATTGCAAACAATATTTATTACATTTAAATATAGATAAATAATTAATTGAAACCAGACTAGCGCACACTTGGTCAACAGACTTGAAATACATGATTTAAATGATATCATCTGGTGTAGTCATAAACAGTTCAAATACAATGTGAACAAAGCAGTTAGGAAAATAATCTCCTTCCTTGCCCAGAGCAAACCTTACTGAAACAAGCTGATACAGACTGTTCACTATAGAGTGAACACTTATGAAATTAACCTTAGAAAAGTCACTGCCCCTGCAACCATATATTTAGTGGGTGGAGTGAGTTACATTCACCCAGTAAAATTGGTAAAAGTAGATGAAAAGTACTAGTTTCAAATCTTAATGTGGAATAAAAAGTGTTACGTAACCATTTGTGATAACTTAAAATTAATTCTGCCGCTTTCCGTTTTTTTTATGCATCTTAGGGTAAGAATTACCTGTTTCATTTGACCGATGAATGAATAAAGTGATAAGCCCCATAGCAATGTTAATTTTACATAAGGCAGAGGAATACACAACCTGTATGCAAGTAGAGCTTAAGCAGAGCTTTTAAAAGTGCTCATTTTACCGTGAACAGCCTATACCAATTGTAAATTGGGATAGAAAATGCTTGAAATTTTGCAATCAATAGTTTTACTCTCATTTTTACAATGATTGCATTAGTTACAAATGTTTATACTAAAAAAAATTTTTACTTCATCCTTTATGAGACGCCACAAGACTTAGCCAACTGTTACCACAATGTACTGAGACACAAGTTACTGATAATTTTGCAAACTACATATGACGTCATGTTTTAGTAAGTCTCTCAACATCAGATTATGTTGAATTAGTAGAAATTAACTCCAATTATATTTTCACATCGTACATTTACTTGCTGTGATACATCAGGAATAGCAGTTACCTAATTTTTCAACTCGCTGATGAGTATTACATAAAGCAAACACCGTATAGAGCTCTTACCCCCATTCACTCTAGTATATAGAAAAAGACATATCAAACACTTTGAGGTATAGTAAAAGATTTCACACTCCACATGATAAACGTGAACATTCCCATGACTTAATGTAACTTTCCTTCAACTCCTGTATAAAATGAATTTTCATTAAATTACCATACTCTCCACTCTCATATCGTGGACTTCGATATTTAAGCCAAACACTATATTTTAAAATGGATAAAATATTGCCCTCAAAACCAGTATAAAAAGGGACAAGAGTACACAAATTAAATTTAATTCGCTAAATATCACATTCCGTTAAAATACACTAATTAAAAGCCATGTGGCCACAATAGCTTAAAGGTAATGGGAGCAGTGCTGTTGTGAGGCAGTGAACCTCCCCAATTTTATCACCTATCAGTGAAGTGAAACCAAGTCACACAAGAGTCTTGCAGCTGGAAGAGCCCTGTAAATCCGTCTCACGAATTTAAAAAACACTTGTGAACTTAAACCTGCGCTAGAAAATATTCAAACCTGCGAAAAAATTGAAAACCAGTAGGTGAGGGCATGAAGCACCCAACAAGTTGTTGCACAAAAACGCCACTTATATCCAACACTGACATTCAAACTCTCATAGAACGGGGTGACGGTATACATTTAAGTTTACACTGAAATATAATTTTGATCACCACAAAGAAACTGAATTCGGAATAACCACAAACAGCCTACGCCCAACTACACTGCGGCCACAAAGTCCAATAAATATAATTTATACTCATTACTCATCGTACCATAACTTGCCATTCGCTTGTAGAGTGGTATAGCTGATCTCTCATCAAATGCCTGGAAATAAAACCAGGCCCTGCCTCGTGCAGATATAAACTGTTTGACACATAGTCGACCATAATGTCCTGAGCGGGTGTGCAAACAAGAGGGGTCGGTTGAATGCCTGTGAAAATGTTTGTACAAGGACAAAAATCACCTCTGCACTACCTGAAATAATTTTGCACAAGCCCTAAAAAAAAATTAGTGATGCAGTAGGGGCGGGGAAAGAGAAGAGGGAACAGGCAAAGAATCAGAACTGGAAGAGGAAGCGAGTCTCACGGAGATAGTAAATTAATTGGAGCACCTGCATCACAGTCCCCAGCTCAAAAACATTCCCTCTGGTTAAAACATCTCTGTTCAAAACATTCACAAATCACAGTACTAACAGTTACAGAAAATCGAAGATATTGAAGAGGGGATGAAGATGCAACACAGTCGGTAGAACCTGTGTATCACACATTTCACATAGATGAATCGAAGACTATGGACAGAAAGTACAGTTCCACATTACAATACATATTCTACATTTCATTTCGGAGCACGTAGCAACTCTTTCATTCCTGGGAATGGCAGACTGCCGAGTGAACCACATCACTAGGCACCTTCCTGAAGGTTCTTTCTCGAGGGTGGCTTCTAATGGGGAGAGATGCATCCAGAATCCTCTTTAAGATGGTAAATATGACCTTAACGCCTCGGCACCGTCCTGCAGTAGCGACTGGAAACACTGCATCCACTCGACTTGGGGGATGACGGGATTACAGACAAAAGAGTAATGGTATTAGGGAAAAACCAAGATAACAAAAGGGCAAAACAAGGACACAAGTGCGCATTCAAGACAATTTTACTAAGCACTATTCGAAGTAAACAACATCCACCTAAACTTCGAGACACATTTTTTAAGCTGGGAGACATGCCTTCGTAAAAACTCTGTTTGAGCAAACACAGTAAAACCCTGTTAAGACGTTCCCATTTAAGAAGTTTTCCTGCTTAATAAGTTGTATAATTTTGCAACTTATCTATACACACATGTGTAATTTAACCATTTTAAGAAGTTTTCCTGGTTAATGAGCATAATTTTTTTAGTCTCTTCAAAAACGTCTTATCAGCGTTTTACTATACATAGTACCAAGTTAGCCGTATTCGGACCTAGAAATTTATCTATTTTATAGGGACCTAAAAATTTGCGAATGAACTTTCCACCGATGCCCTTACCCATGTCCGCCGGTGTGTAGTTTTTACATAATACCAATTCCTCTACTTTAAATGGCATCGGAATTCTTTTTTATCTAAGCATGCTGGTGCCATTCTCTTCGCAACCTCCAGCCTCCGAGCTATTTCACCCAACAGACTATCTCGGTCAGCATCGCAAGATGGTGACTTAAAGGCATTCCAAGAAAATTAAGGGAGGGAGGAGCACTAGTTGACTCATGGTGAACACTATTAAATCTGATATTTTTAAAATCCAAGTTCCTATTCCAAAGTTTATGATCCTGGTTGTAGAAAATAGTCAAACACGTTTTCAAATTCTAATTAAGGCCAGGCTTCACCATGCAGGGGCGTATAGGGAATCAAAGGCTAAATTCGGACAAAGATCGCTGACATTTTTTGTGATGGTATTTTCAAGTAAGGTTTTTTTGTTTAAGGTTAAACGCGTCCGAATTTAGCCTTTGTTTCCCTATACCCCCGTGCATGGTGAAGCCTGGCCTTAATTAGAATTTTATCACTATGTAGCTGCGTGTCCACGGTCAAGAAGCGAGGGAGCGATACGGGCGACAGCTACACGCATGCCTAGCGCCTCATCGCACCTATATGCAAGGCGTGCAGTGTTTCCGTCGTAATGCTGTACTGTGCAAATTATATATGTAACACAGTGGTATTAATACATGTGATGAAAGTCCACAGATTAAACTACTTTTTAGTTTTGTATTTTTCTCTTGCTGCTTACGGAAACTGCATAGGCAAGCTTTAAACATGTGATATTTGACCATTTTCACTTTTTTTTCTCAAAGACGGCACTCAATATGACAAAAGTAAAAGACGAGGGTCATAGGTAATTGTTTATCTTATATATCAAAAAGTCTCGTTTCCCAAAAATATTAAAAAAATCTATCTTAAAGGGGCTGAGATATTTAGGTATGAATTTCCCACCACTTCCAGAACTTTTATTTACTAAGATATGAATTTACGCGAAAACGATTTCACATCAAATGCTTCAGTACATAGGTCCATTAAAGTGATCTGCCGGATTTCCTTTAGGGTAGTAGGGTCTTGAAGTAAAATGCTTGATGTTCCAGCGAAAACACATGTTTTTAAAGCAATAGATGTAAATTATTTTTCATTATCTGTGATTACTTCTACCTGGTCTGATAAAGCCTTAACTATTGTAGAAGCTTTCATATTTCTCATAGGGAACAAAATCACAAAATTTGAAGATATGCCCATTTAAATTAGAATACAAATAGTGCCCCTTTTAGAATGCTCCAGATTACCAAAAAGGTCGAAATGGACTGTACTTACTCCAAGGTGCTTGTGGGATCGGAGGGACAGCATGCCCCATGTTTGTGTGCTGATCCTGGTTGCACCTTTGGCACAAGTTTCACGCTGTCAAAAATGAGATGCCCCTCCGCCCCTTAAGATTTGACCCAGCAAAATAACTAGCGACCTTGTGAATAGTTTTACTCACACCCATGTGTCTCCCAAAAAAACCACTCTTGGAAATATGACATTACGATAGGTCTAAGAGCTTCAGGGACTAATAATTTACGTGCTCGGTCATTTTACTCCGGAAAATACAAAACACCCTTTTCTTCTACATATGGAGTAATGCACCATCCTTACAAATTTGCTGACAAAAAAGAGCACTACGAAAGTGAACAAAAATCTTGGGTGAACCCTTGAATAATATTTAAAGAAGCAGACAGGGTAACATTCACTTCAACATCAAAACCCTCTGGATCATTCATCCGGGAAAGCACATCGGGTATGGTACTTGATTTTCAGTACCTCGCATGATATACCATGAGGTGAATACGATATATTCGAATAATCCAATTTTTCAATTTTCCCAATTGTTGGGGTTGGTTTAACACCCAGCTCAAGACCTGACTATCAGTATAAAGGTCATATTCTTCATGCTCAATGTAAGATGCAGATTTTTCCAAAGATGCATGCCAAAGTTGCTTTTTCGTAAATTTGCAACCTGCATACATTTTATGAGATTACGGCTTACAAAGGCGACTGGAGCTATTCCTAACTTCGTACGGAGACTAAGGCAGCACACAAGGCCTGAGCGGAGTCATCAAACTACACTACAAAATATCGGAAAAATCTATTAAATGCAAAACCGGAGGTGTGGTGACACTATCCTTTAACTCGGCGAAAACTGCTTCCTGTTCAAAACCTTCATAAAATTAGATGCCCTTCTTTTTGAGATGAATTAACGGGGCAGCTATTTTGGAAAAATGCTGAATAAAACAGTCATAATAGTCCAAAATCCCAAGGAATTTTTCAACTCCCTTTAGGCTTTTGGGTCGGAAAAAGCTTAAAGTTGGGGCCACTCTATGTGGATCTTTCATTAAACGACCATCGGCTAATAGATATCGCAGGAACCTAATATTCTTCGAGCCCAAGGTCACCTAATAGGTACATATTCACAGTTAAGCCTACCGACGACGTCCACAGTATGCTACCAGAAGCTCATGTCAACCGGCGCACACCATCTCTCGACACAGGTACGAATATCATCACAAAGCGCTAGCCTTGCTGTGCTCGATCAAAGGCTACGAGCTGAATCTTGCCAAAGTAAGTCAAAACAGCTTCTATCATTGTCACAAGGTGTAACTCTTTAAAACATGCAAAATTCAAATGGTGTGATACAGTAAAATAACCCCAATATTAATTTGCCAAGCTACCAAGGGATGTGGCAAAATTCATTTGATAACTATGTAACACAAGTAGTGCAAAGTGCTGACCACGTGGGCACATGCAATTCGTCAATCCTGTGTTAATTCTTCAAACCAACTAGTGCATCATAATCAGAGTAAAAAGGGAACACAGTGACTTGCAGTAAGCTCTTTTATTAGTGTAATTTCCAAAATATAAGTGTTTGTGTTGACAGCAGCAGTGAGACACGCTCCTGATAAACTATGCCACGTAAAAATTACTTAAAATGTTTATTGGAAATTTGAACAGTAAAGAATATTAAATCAGTGTTAAGAAATTCTCCCAGTGTTTAAACACAGTTTATGTATGTATTTTTTAGAGGGGCCACAAAGACTGTAGGTAATTGCAAATATTCCAAAAGTTATATAAATTAATAGCATGTAATTTTATCAGCTATTTTTATGTGTAAGTAAATCACAGTGCACTGCATGTACTTTGTAATGTAATTTCTTGAGTTCCGCATTTCACATCATTCATAATAATTTTCATCGAGGGACATCTTTGTTCTGGCGGGCATCGGATGCTTGGCACTACCGATGCCACACCACCTTACTCAGTCTGCAAGTACCTAACGGGTGTTAAGAGAAGGTTGTGTCTCGCATAACTCGGGGGTGAAGTATCTTTTGTACACGTCAATTAGCTGCAATAGACTTAACTTTTCTGGAACATTTTCTTCAGGTTATCATGCACCTCCAAGTACGCCTACCTTCTGGAGCAGACTCACGGCCGCTCCGGCATTATTATCTTAATTATTTTTCATTGCATGCTTAGACGCCTTTGTTCAATATCGACCAATGCGGGGCGTCGTGCCGCTTGCCTGCTTCACTCAATCGTGTACCATCACATGCTGTTTGATAAATAATAACCAATATTATTACAAATATGTGTTTGTGTACCTTAATTCCCGCTTCTTGGGGACTTAATGGGCGACGGCCCTCAAACCGTTATATACTTGAAACATGTGCTACAACCACATAAGTTCAGAGTGTTCATGTAATATGTATTGAAGTGTTTATCTCAGTGTTGCTAAGGCATGCTGGGAAGCCTCAATATCCCAGCTGGGAAGTGTTAAGTACTACCACATATTCCGCCACACATCTTTATTTATTCCTACAATCTCATTAAGGTGCGGGGCACACGGTCATTTAACCTGGGAATTGAGACCACGTCCCAAAAAAGGAGTATGTTACTCTTTACGATTTACGTCGTGTGTTATAAAACCTTACATAACTATACTTATTTTACAAACATCATTTTGCAATAGATTGGTTGTGGTTCTCAGACAAACACTTAAAATACTAACAGGCCAATTAATTGTAACGTAGCATCAATCATATTAACATTCCAAAAGTTAACATAAAACATATTAAAATCAAATTTATTAAAATAATTCCATTAACATTTAAGATGTTGTGGCAGGAAGTAGTTCAATTCTGGTGCACGAGTCAGCCAAGTCCCACCCGCACATCAGGCGGGATGAGTCGGTCAACAAGTAGTATCGTAAGAGGGTGGTGTGTGTATTGTAAGCTCCGGCTTTTCCTGCGCACCAGGTAGCATTTATAATTTTGGTATGGACATTTAAATACAATAGACTTTATCAACTTCAGGAACCTTTTGTCGTTTTAGCCGCCCGATACACCACTTTCTCCATCCCGAGAGAATAGCATTGCCCCAGGAAGCATTTAGCACCGTAATTGCCATATTGTCGTAAGACTGTTTGCAGATTAACCATAGTGGCCTTTAGTGATTACCACACCGTTCGCATGTAAAGTGTTCCCCAGAGAGGTATGTTAATACCATTGAACAAATGCTGCTGGGTGAGTGTCAACATTTGGTAAGTTTCCCGCCAAGACTGTTAGTATGGTATGTAGTCAACCCACATGCTACCATTTATCGAACAGATGCAATGCAATTTAATTTGGAGTAATAACCGAGTGGGCAGAGGTCACTGGCATCATCAGCGAAGGCCTGCAACCCTGGGATCAGCAGGAGTCATCGTGCGACAACAATCATCTCGGCATCGCCTTGCCGATGCTTGGTGCCTTGTCGGGTAAACCACATCCTAGATCTCACCTTCACTGCCCCCAAATTAACATCCAATCTTTTATCAGTCCATTCCATGCCGTCAGTCAATGTAATTAAAGATGACTTGACTCGGACAGAATGTGATCTAAAACCTGAGAAAGTGCCAAACTTCCAAAGTTTGACCCCATGGGAATTTGGGTAAGGCAAACTGGTTCTAAGGTGTGCTGAAAGCTGTATATTTCCTACTTGACATATATGAAAGACACTGATGAAAACTGTTATTTAAATCAAGAATAGAAAAAAAAAAACGTACCCATCACCACGCACCAGTTAAAGGACATTGAGGAAATAAATGCCATAATTTGTCAGAATGCCCTTGCCAAAATCGTAGCCTGAAATCCTGGGAACATTTGCAACAACTGTATGCGACCGTCAGCAGACCAGTGAATTTATCAATCCAACGTGTTCCACGGCGATGTGCACAAGAGCCAAGTCAATCCAAGGAAAGGAACAACTCCCATTCTAGCTGATGCGCACATTGCGCAAATGGATGTCTGCGTTGGCACGGAAGCTGCTACGATTGCTTGTGGACAGTGTTTTCGCACGTATCACAGGGATTGTCTATTGGCAGAAGACCTAGCAACATAGCGAAAGCCAAAATTTAATAACTGTGCCCAATGTGGCCTGTGCACCTGAAACACTACATCATGAGATCCCTGCACATCAAAATGGAACAACTGCACACACAGTAGGGGTTATTTACTCTGCAGCCAAACATTAGTACAGTTGAGCAAGAAATCTTCCTTATTCCAGAACATCTGCAAAATTCGCATCACCACTCACAGGACAGTTCCCATCAGAACTGCAATGGACATACTACCCATCCCAATATTAAAACAGCTTGCAACTTCCACACAGTGTATGGTAGAACAGCTACTCATCTGCCCACATGCAAAAACGACACCCACCATATTTCAATACCTGCCCACGTATGCGGAAGCAATAAGCGAGGACCCGCTAGGATTTCTTCGAAACTGCGAGGACTGATTATGCCGGTATGGAGTTGATGAGGCAGACTGGCCCAACTGAATTGGGACATCCTAACTGGAAATGACAAATTCTGGTGGTGTGGAGTGGCTCATTACGGGATTATACAGGCGAATTCTACAGCTCCTCCATGTGTAGGTTCGGTAAGAGCAAGGCGAGGAGAACTTGTATAACTTCGCAACAAAGAAAATTAGCCTACTCATGATGTACCACCCCAATTTCGCTTTAAGCCCCATAGAGCAGCAACCTGCGTAATGTCCACCACTACAACTGATGGCCCGGCTGGAGCAGAGTGCCGGACGACCGACCAATGGTCAGAGGGTAGGCAACCCTCGCTACTCTGTCGTTAGTGGAGTGGACCCCACATGGACAACGACTGCCCCATGTGGGAAATTTGAATTTCGGAGCAGAGGCCTAACAAAGCCGACCGACGTCGGTAAATGAGAGGAGTGGGTAAGATGGCCAAATGTCAGCTACCGCAGATCCGACGCCAAATAAACAGAAGTGATGCCACAACAGATCAACATAAACTAAGTAAGATAAAAGTCTACTAGTTTCATCTGCATTTCGGTTCGTGTTAGCGGACACTCGTGCAGGGCACTATTCGACACCACCACATCACACAATTTATTCGGTCACAGTTTGTAAATGCCTGCCACGTCAAGCCAGTACAGCGAACAATGCAGCTAGCTACCCAGCAACTCAAGGGGGACATCGCCGGAGAACTAAACATCCAGGTATGAATTAAAGACGTGGCAACAGCGACAATGCCTTTCGTAACTGATGGCATCCGAGACTACGTCATACTGGGGGTACCGTGGCTCACCGGATTCATTTTGGAAAAAAGGAGAGTAGAACTGTCTACAACCTTGATACCCGCCCAGCAGAACAGATACCTGAAATATCTCTGGACGAGTTGGACCACGAGTTACCACCGGAATTCTGGGATGTGATGCAACACCTACTAATTGAGCGGTGCGACGTCTTTACTGCAGCCGACTTCATTGTACAGGACCACAGTAGCCGAACACTGCATTACCCTCGACCCAGACACACATGTCTACGACCTGCCACAGAGATATAACCCGCATCAATTCCGTACCATTATAGAGCAGATTACTGAAATGCTACAAAATGGGGTGATTGAACCATCTGATAGTGAGTTTAACTCGGCAATTGTGTTAACCCCAAAGAAAGATTGATCTTGGAGATTCTGAATGGATTTTCGTCACCTAAACGTGATGAACAAGATAGCACCTACCTCTTCCATACACATTAAGGATGCCCTAAATATGTTGAGATGAGCCAAGGTGATGACTACAATCGATCTTCGAAGCTTTTATTAGCAGGTACCCATCAGACCCGAACACTGCCACAAAACGGCATTCACCATGCTGGACGGACAGTGGTTCCACTTTCGTGCCATGCCCTTTGCCTGAAGTGTGCGCCGTCCACCTTCCAAGCTATGGCGGTATGCATCGTAGACTGGTTTTTTCAGAAAATTCATATTGGCGTACCTGGACGACGTCATTATTTGGTCGGAGTCCTGGGATGAGCACATCAAACACCTGTCCCTCCTACTGGAACGCCTAGAAATCACCAAACTGTTATGCACAAACTGGAAATGCCACCTGGAGACCAAAATTCAGTTTTTGGGGCACATCTTCAATGACAAAGACAGCCATCCAACGCCAGAACAATTGCAATTCATCGAGGAATTCCCCACGCCAACAACCAGAATATAGCTCCTCAAATTATTCGGGTTGGTCAATTGGTTACGTGAGTACGTCGCTAAATTTGCTACTGTGACAGCGCAATGGACTGATCTGATGTCACCACTCGTTCGGTTTAAGTGGATGGTTGCACAACAACGATTTTTGAAAGACCTAAAAGAGCATTTCCGAGAATGCACACACTCGCATGGTACGATCCCGCGAAACACCTCTATGTGCAGATGGATACGAGCGAGAGGGGCTTGGTAGTTGTGTTGTCCCAACTGTCCGAGGACGGGGCATGCGAGATTGTGGACTTTGGCAGTGTGTTCAGCGCCACAGAACGAAGTGCTATGAAATTTGTAAAAGTACCAGCAACTTCTCGAATTCCAATGTTTCACACTCTGCACTGACAATTGGTGTTTATTATGGCTGCACACCATCCAAGAGATCCACAACAATCTGACGTGCAGGGCTCTTTTACTGCAGTCATTTGATTTTCAAGTACATTGCATTATATAAGACAACCACTTGATGGACTAATTGCCCCATGTGCCAGGAGAGGAAGCCGCACACGATGAGGAGGATAGGGACAGTATTCTTAACCCTCTCTGCCCTCTGGCCACGGTGACACTGTGACACCGTGACAAAACAACAGTACAGTGCATCAACATTTGTAGAGACATTATGTCATTGATAGCTGTCTTGAATCGTGCGCGAGTGCGCAGGGTGAGAAGTTGTGCAAGTACGTGCCTGCTACTGCGTGAGACACAGTGTTAAACTACACCCTTACCAGTGAAATTGCAGGACATCCAAGTGTTGTGCAAATCAAAAGGAAGATTTTGATGTACTTTCATAGTCCGAGCATTCGTGTGCACGTGCGTGCCATGCAACTGTTTTAAAAATCGTCACCAAGAAGGAGTACAAAAACAACAACGCCGAGAGCCGACGGAACTCTTCGAGACGATCGCCATTGACCTCATGGGGCCATATCCACATATGCCTAGTGGAAAACATTTCTTTTTGGTAGCCACTAACTTTTTCTCCCGGTGGACTAAGGCTTACCCACTGTCAAGGGAGCGCACGAGGACGGTAGGTAAGACCTTAAAAAGTGAGTTCTTTTCCCATGGGGTACCTTACAAAGTAAGTTCTTTTCCCATTGGGTATATCCCCACGTGCTATTCAGTGATAATAGGACCCAATTCAACGGGAAAGTACGGCAAGACCTTAGTAAGATTGAGGGGCACAGCTAGACATCGTGTTGGGGATACCCATTGCCTCAGTCTAAGTCGTCCCAATCCGGCATCCCCCATTGCCTCAGTCTAAGTCGTCCCAATCTGGCAGAGAGGAACGAGAGCAGTGGCGATGAGAGGGGAGAATCTGAAGTCTCTTCTTCCCCTCTCTTCTCAAAAAGAGTTCGCAAAGGCTTGTTACGTGAACAAACTGTTGGCACCCTCCAGTGCCTAGTGTAGGCGTCAGGACATTGCCGTCGCCAGCAAGGGAAATGCAGTCACCCCGGAAACCAACACCACAGCATCATTGCCATGGGTATGGCTTGCGGCATCGATGGGAACTTCAACCGTCGGTCCGCTGCTGTACGTGAACGACGACGGAATGGATTATGGAAGTGAACTGCCTCCGGAGAGTGGGAGGCGTTTGACAGTTGCAGCTCAGTGCTAGACCCATTCACCACGACTTTTCCCAGCACATCAATCAACTCGTATACGTAGGAAAGCATTAGCGCTATGCAGTGCCCTGATGTGAATTGTGCCAGCATAAGTGCTTCAGTGTAAATAAGTCTCAGTGAGTGTTTTTCAATGGCCATTTTAAATAGAAAGAGTAAAGTGTTTTGTGTTGTTAGTTATTAGTGTCATACAGTGTAACATAATGTCTTAAGGTAGGTAATTTCTTGAGCCTTCGTTCCACATCATGCACAAAATGCACTATTGCAACCAGCGAGAATGCCACATGTGTCTTTATCCTGTATCTTGTCATAATTCTCAGTGTCAGGTAACATACATTATGGATGCCCACCACCTGTGTTTGTTTATGTTACTATGTTGTGGTTATTAAGGTTTATGTATTATGTTTTGACAGTTATGCTTTGATGTCAGCCATGAACCTCAAGCCCGTTTGCCATGTGCTCCATGAAGTTCATCCACCACCCACATGTTCACAGTGCTGATGTCACCAAGTGCCACGTGTGTGCATGTGAGATGCCAGTGTTGTGCATATTTTTTTAAGTGATAGGAATGACATGTGTTTTGTTTAACTTTGAGAGTGTGTCATGATTGTTCTGTTCTTATTTTATTTTTGCATTGCTTCAGTAAACAAAAATACTGTTTATTGCACTATTGTGTACAAGTGGCGTTAAATATAATTGCATTGATTTTTTTTCCAGTGTTTTGATGTGTGTAATTTATGGTAGGTGTTGTACATAAAGATGAGTCTCTAATCTGTCCAACTTCCTCCAGAAAATGGCAACAGATCAAAAATTCGGCGATTTGTTTCCTAACCCTACTTGTAATTAAGGCTGCAATTATTTAAAATATGTTATTATATGTCACAGATTTTATTATGGTTAAATGTTTATTTAAATTATCAGCTGCACTCGAGAACAATCCCATAAGTTCCTGGATTATTTCAAATGTAGTCACGATTTAGAGGTTAAGTTTTGTGTGTCAACCCCACGTGCCAGGATCATAGCATTTACTCATATATTTTATTCAAGGGTTTTTATATGAGTACAAAGTAATATTCAGTGTGTCTATCTCACTTGCATGGCCACAAGCCAATTTAATTTATTAAAAATTATAATATCAAACACCAATCATGGTCACGTGTTCCGAGGTGGAAGTACCAGCCAACGGGCTCCTCGCAAACTCCATAGTAGTAGCGGGTTCGAACCTTGTCATGGTGTGGTCGCGTCGTCGTGCCACTCAAGGCCTTCATATTTTATTCATTAATCATAATGTAATCTGCTTTAATTATCATCTCTGTTTGGAACCTTTGTTTATAGTCCAGAGCCAGCACCACAACACATCTTTGGCCCGTTTGCTCACGGCCAGAGCATAATGCACTTGAAACTGCACGCAGGCCATGTGTTTGGTTGTTCTGTTTAAGTGGTCACCCAAATTTAATGGTAGACTCTGCATGTACCGATTTAATAATGGTATGGGAAGACCTACATCCCTTCGGGAGTGAGTGGCATCTGGGGGAGGCCAACAGCCCCCACTAGACCAGACATTTCCAGGATTTAGGGCATCAAGGTCCACAGTAGCAGTACTTATAGTGGCAGAGGACATTGGGGGATAAACCATAGGTGTTCGGAACACGACCCATGTTCCATCGTGCTCTCCCTGACCTGGCGCCCTACTCGCACAAATCTACTGAATTATTCATCATAACTATCCAGTAACGTTCTCCCCCAAATGGTACAGCCAAACACCACCAATTTGTAGACATAACGACATTAGTTTTCCTTCCTCCACAAGATTGTAAAACACTTAGAGTACGGTGTCGTGCCATCCTTCAGGAAACTTGATATGGAATAATAAACGTTAAACTATTGTGTATTGATTATATAAGTTTGCCAATAAAAACGCTACATGCCAGTGTCACAGAGTATGTAAATAAATAATATCGTAAGTGTGATGAGACATGTGTGGAGGACACACCACATGCTCTTTTTTACATTTTCATGTTTGTATTTTAATGTAATATCTCATGGTCAGGTTGTGTTGATATTTGCCAGTACAAATGTGACATGCATTTATATTATAATATCCTGCAACCCACTGTCGTAAGCGTGCCAAAGCGCTGCCTGGCAAATATTTAGATTTACTGTGTGTTATTTTAGTTGTCCAAGTGTAGAAGTGTTATATTTGTGCACCAGGTGCTCAAACCTCAAGTCATGTCAGAGTAACGCATGTCAGATTACGTGATGGCACAATGTTACAAATATTAAGTGGGAATTTATCAAGTGTTTTCAATAAAAGCTACCACTTGTCTATTCATAGCCCGACATGGGAAGTAGTAGTGCCAGCATTAGATTACTGACCATGACAATATTCTGAATCAGGTTAGCGGCAACCAAACAACATGGCTAGCACATGGTCAGATAACATACAACAGTAACTAAATTGAAGGTAAGTGTGTTTTGTATGTTTCTTGTATTTTCAATGTGATTTATCATAGTTGAAATGCATAGTGTAATATTAGGTTTGACACGGGAAAGTCCACGTGGAGCTCCAGCTCTGATTACATTAGTGCACAAATTCAAGTTTGGTTGATAATCGCAACAATGCTAACACCAATGATTTAATTTCATACATGTTTATGTCAAACAAGTTATTTACTATTTAATGAAAAGTTTTTTTAATTATCATCTTTCATGTCTATCATCATCAGTCACTTCATTTGTTTAATTAACAGCAATAATTTTTTCACAAATAATCACGTGACGTACGGCGGGAGAATACTCCAACTTGCGAGCTCTGCACAAACGTGACTTCAGTTGCGTCGTAATGGTCTGACACAGTGAATACTCATGTCTCGTCTTCCCCAGAATTTGCAACTTTCGTCTAATCATGAAGGTTAGAATAGTATTTCACTTTAATTTACCGAAAATTTTGTTTTTGTGGTCCCGGGAGTGAGGCACTCTGCGCCCGAGTTTTCTCATGTATGACTGGGCCGTAATGTATAGTATAACCATGTAGGGCTAGTGTCAATTTATCAGTTTAAGTGCTTGCCAACTTTAATGGCGAAATGTAATGTAAGTACCTTTCCTGAGGGAAATATTATCTGGTGGCTTCTCGACCGTGTTAACCGATCACATAACAATTTAAGATGTAAGGTTGCCTGAAACAACTTACCGGGAGTGAGTATGAGCATCAGGGGGAAGTGTGGATAGCCCTCACTAGTCCAGGCATATTGTGAAATGAATTTATGCAATGCCAAAAACTACAATTTAAGAGACGTAGGACATCGAGGGGACCACTTAAGGCCGTCGGCCACACAACCTAACTATGTCTCGTGCTCTCTACTGAGGGAGCTTGAACCCACCCGGAAGAACTACTGTAACTTTGACGTCCTATCCTCACAACCATACTCCTCGATGGTCCAGCTTAAATGTACATGATCTAAAACCCGAGAAAGTGACATACTTCCAAAGTTTGACCTCATGAGACTTAAACTGGCTCTCCGGTGTACTGAGAGCCATATATTATCTACTTGGCATATATAAAAGACACTTATGAAAACTGTTATTCAAATCAAGAATAGAAAAAATACAAGTCTTAACCAAATGTTGCAATGCACAATCAATAGTCGGCAAAAGGAAGGGATCTAGATTTTTTTCATTTATGAGTGAATGATTTACCACCAGACGATATTTATTGCTATTTTTTTTCTCATTAGAAAACTGGGCGAACAGTAGCCGGAAGTGAAAGGCACTATCACACATTGACGCAGTGATAAATCGAACATGGTAGGTATAATGATAGGTTATGGGGACTATACAAATATCTGCAGATTCTTCCGGTCAGGCACCAGTCTAAGGACAGAGCACGAAACGTTGCTGATATTGGGTCGTGTGTCGTCCGCTCACGTGGCCTCCCCTGATGATGAAGATAATTTACCTAAAATCCAATTGCTTAGTCTAGTGAGGCCTGTAGGCCGCCCTCATACACTATACTCACTCATGCAAGGTGTTATGGCCTCACCTTTTGCCCTTGAATAAATTAAGTGAAAATAATTCATAAGATTGTTATGTAGCTAAGATGCAGCTAAGTAAATAATAGAGATAAAATGCTGTTACACAACTTTTTATTCACAGTTATCCACTTGGGCATGTAAAATCAATATTCGCCCCTATAGATCGCCGAGTTCGAACACTGTTGAAAATAACATAAATCCTTACATGATGTTATGTTGTAAGTTATGTCCCCGGTCGTGTAAGAACGAACCAGTATTTCCAAGAAGGGGAGGGGGTCACACTCTCCATGTGAAAAATGCACACAAACGATCTGATAAATGAATAAAATTACTATTGCTATCTTCATGTTTGATACACAGGCCGAAGGCTCGGAGAGGTCCGACACGACGTCTGTCCCCCAGAGTATACGAGACGCTACTGAATATGGCTTGGCACCGTGCTCTCTGGTTGGCCGAGCTCTACAGCTCAAACATGAAAAAATGTAATTTATATTAAAACTAATGATGACGAATGAAATGCATGGTGATTACGCAGTGCTGATGGTATGTGAAAAACATAAAACCTTTTACTTTTATTCAAATAATGAAATATCTAAAATATAAAACGTAACTTATGCAGTAGTTGAACTAGTGGTGATTGTTGTCTTTGCCTTAAGGCCTAACATAGGAACAACTATTTTCAAGTTGTCTTTCTGACTTGAACAAATCAATAATTATAAAACTTACTATCTATACACGCACACTAGGATGGGATCTTTATTTTCATACACTTCGTTAAACATAAAACACACGCTAATATAAAAATATGTAATTTCAGGTTAGGTATTCCAAGTGGTCATGATAATGGAAAAGGCTCTGTTGAAATGTGTCCATAACTAACCACAATGTACCTTATCACTACTGCTTATAATATGGGGTGTTAAAGGATGTTCACGATAAAGTAAACACTTTTGAAATCATCCTAAGAAAAAATATGTATGCTACTAACGTCATATATTTTATCTGGTGCCCAGAGTGACAGGCGCCCAGTAAAGTTGGTAATGTTGGAGGGAATGTAGTTCCATATCTTAACATCAAATCGAAAGTGTTAGGTAACCATTTATGACAATTTAAAATATTTCTTTCACTTCCTTTAAGTTTTAATACATAGAAGTGTAAAAACGCGCAGATTCGTAAAGTATTTACTTTTCTTATAATTTCACAGTTTCACCTGACCGACACATGAATAAAGTGATGAAGCCCATGGCAATTTTAATTTTACATAAGGTGGAAAAATACGCAACGGGCATACAAGTATATCTTAAGTAAGGCTTTAAAAATGCTCACTTTGTTGTGAACAGCCTTTACTCTTTTGTCCTTAAAAAATTCCTTTTGTTTATATTGTTTTGCGCCGTAATATTAATATGTGAGATATAGGTATGTGAATTAAAAAGCTACTGTGTGCATGATGTAGCATTTACTCTCAGTGTGTAAAATATAAAAAATCCTTTTTTAATACATAATTAAATGTAAATCGAGATGAGTGCGACATAACAGAATTAATGATTCAGCTAATCACAGACTAATATTTTGCGACGTCTACGCGACAGAAATCTCGCGTTGCATAAGCGACAAACATCAATACACGAGTGGGATTTCTTGTTGCAAGAGTGGTGGCAATGTTAAGTTGGTCACATTTGCAAAAACTGACGGAGCTCAGTCTGATAAAACATGGTTAAATGTGTTTTGAGGAGCGATAAATTTAATTACCAGGAAATTTTTGTGAAGTTTGATGCTATACACGTGTGCCAGGCATTGAATATGGAACAATACTTTTTTATGCGGATACCTGACTGTTGGCTCAGGGCTGTGTTCCGACAACTAAAGGTGGCATCCTTCAGGAATTGTAATCGTCGGGTTAGGTTGAAAGCATGCGTACTACGCAATGAATTCATAGGCCGAACCACACACCCATACGAAACACGATGTGAGAACACTTGATAATTATAGAAAACATAGTACAATAATAAAGACATGTTACACTTTTGCATGGAAGCTGGGGGCATGCAACCATGAATGCCCAAAGGCTACCCGAATGAAGATGCAGACTTATACTAATGTAAATCAGTGGGTTTATTGAACTTCTTTCTATAAAGACAACTTTACAAAAGTTGCTGGACTTGACTCACCAGTAAGGTAATATTGTGAAAACGGCGCCAGGCCACAAAGAATTACTATGAAAAGTTAAGCCTCCCTAGGAGATGCAAACCCTGGGGAGGATGAGAGGTAGAGAGTCCCAGGTGGCAAATGAACACGATTCGGGTTGTTTTAAGCTATTGCATTTAACATAATTGATACGAAAAGTTGCTGGCCACCCACGTGCGAGAAAACATGACGTCAGTCCACACGCCCACGCTCTAGAGACACGAAAAACTGACTGATGGCACCATGTGGTGTACCGGCCTGTGAAAGCAGGCAGGAAAGCAGCGGGAACTACCTTCTTATACTGCACAAACAATACATATGACACTTATCCTCTTACCTTGCTGATTTTAACACATTAATAAATGTACTCTAACAAAGCATCTTTAATACACATAACAGATACTGTGTAAAATAAATGGGGGTGAAACACGGGAAAATGAAGAACACAGCATTACACCAAATACTCTTGTAAAGGCCTGCAAGGGCATGAAAATACTTTAGGGTAGCATTGCAAGTTATTGTGTGACTTTGCGTTATTGAGCATTGTGAATATCTGAAATGTTACTACAAGTCACATTTGGAATCTACTTTCATATTACAGTGCGTGAACGCATGTGATTCCTTTGTCACGTTGCACTTGTTGGCACTCACTTTACTCTGCCCTGCACTGCTCTATTGCTGCAGCTGACCACTGTGGTCGCACTAGTGGGCAGCATTTCCAATACAATCATTCTGGCACACTGTTAGCTTAGTGTGCACGAGAGCCCGGTAGAGTGCTGATGCCTGTTGTATGTTCAGCAAGTAAACAGGCTAGGGGCACGGACAGCATTAAACACCGCCCCCACCCCCTGACTGCATTTACTAGTGCACATTTTGTTTTTATTTCCTGCATGGACATAGGTTTTTATTGCGCAATTAACACTTACTTATCCAGATCTTAAACGAGCTCTTCTGTTTCGAGTGCTCTTCTGTTTCGACTACTTCAACTTTGTTTACATGCAATGCTCGGAGTGCTCCTTGCATGCCAGGTGGAAGCACTTCCTCCCATTCTGCATTATCAAATCATGTAACTTCGTGGTTCGGAGCCTGTGAGAGAGTGTCTGCTGATTCGTTCTTTCGCCTGGGGTCATGCTCAATTACAAAGTCATAGGCTTGCAGTAACAGCGGCCATCGAGTCAGTTTGCTCCTTGCCTCCCTAATGCTTTTCAGCCCCACTACAAACTGGTTCTCTGTATATAACGTAAACCTCCTCTACTTCAGATATGGACTGTACTTTCTTACTGCCCAAATGACTACCAGGTATTCTCTTTCATTTACATCGTATCTGCATTCTGTACTGCCTAGTTTTGCTCTTGCAGAATTGGTAACCTGCTCCACGCCTGTGTTGCTGTACTGATAAAGATCAGCTCCTAACCCCTCCTGGCTAGTGCCCATCTGTAGGTATAAGTGGTGCGCTGCGTCATACCTTGCTAGTGTGGGGCATATTAAAAATTTTCTTTTATTTCCTGGAATGCTTTTTCCTGTGCGTTTCCCCTCATACACATTGTTTTTGAGGGAACAACAGGTCCATGACAGGACAATGTGCTCGCACAACCAATTAACTAAGCTGGAGAACTTATATATTTGTTTACACGTGCACAGTACTTGGTAGTTCTTTATAAGCCACAGCTGTTCGGGTTCGGTCTGTTGCCTGACTCATTAACAATGTTTCCCAGGAACTCCAGATCTATTTTCTCCAGGCGGCTCATTCTTACTGCACATGTCAATCCATTTATTGCTAATCGCTCCAATACTAGCGATTGATGATACAGGTGTTCTTCCCACATATCCGATCATATTACCACATCTTCGAGGTATGCTAAGGTAAACTCTCCTACTAGACCTTCCAGGACCCTGCCCATCATGGGTTGAAAATTGGCAGGAGCGCACTTAAACTCAAAGTGCATCGCACAAATTGATATCTTCGACTGTCAGGAACTGTGAAGGGGGTCTTCTCCTGGTCTTCCTAGAATACTGGGATCTGCCAGTAGCACCTGCAAAAATCTAGTGAAGACATAATTTTCGCTCTCCCCAGTGAACGTAGGTCATCCTTCACACTGATATATGGTGGCAATGTGCTACACGTCACCTGATTTATGGGCTTGAAGTCTACACAAAACCACCAGGTTCCATCCTATTTTTTGGTGCTAGCATTATCACAGAGTTGGACCTGCGCCTCGTCGGTTCTATCAACCCATCTGATAACATTTCTGATACTTGTTCCTTTATTATCTGAGCTTGGTGTGGAAGGTAACTTCGCTGGCTCGAATATATCGGCCTTTCCTACATTAACGGGTTATCATGCTCGGCTACGGTAGTCCTGGTCAATGCGTCATGTTTAGCAAAATAGTTTTTCTCTCATCTAACAGACTTTGAAAAGCAGCCTGATGTTTTCCTGCATAGCATGCTCAAACTCTGCTAACAGGACTCTAGGTGTTTGTTCGGCCGTATGTCTGTCGATATTGTATACCATTCTCCTCTTTCTAGCTCCGAAATGAATGTGTCTCTCAGCATGTTCCACAATGGTATTCTGCTCAGTGAGCCATAGTACTCCCAATATAGTGTACTCGCTAATTTCAGTTGTGACTATTGCGGTTTTTATGTTACTAAATCACGAAATTTTAATCTTACCATGGCCTGTCTTAATGCTGAATTTGCATGTTGACCATTAGCAAGTTGAATGTTATTGTGTGTTGGCACTATGTAATTTTTATGCACAAATTTATGTTGACAGAAATTATGAGATGCCGCAGTATATATTAGAGCGTGACATGGACGATTATTGGCATACACGAGGACCCTAATAAATTTCCCACCATTACTACTGACCTTTTTACCAGAGTTTGCTAAGGTGTTAAACCTGAGTTTTGTTGTGGGGCAGGGGTAAAAGACATGTCCGACACCTTTACCTCTACTTCCCGTTTCCCTGGTGGGTGTTAGTGGCGTTAGGATGCTGGTTGCTGTTGTGAGGATTAGTCCGGCGATCGGTGTGCTAGTGGTAGGTCTTAGTTTAGCAGTAACTATTATTTGACAGTGTCTTGTCCCACTTGACATATCTGTTGCGACTTACAAAACTACTCGAATTTGCGGATTGGGCAATTCCCCTTGCATGGTAGCAACTGTTGTCGGCTTCTCAGTTTGGTTCGCGTTGCTGTCTGTATAGTCCCAGTTGATTTACTTTCGCATTCCCGGCACTGTCGTCCATCCATAGTGTCATTGTGCACATGACGTTTCGCGATGGTGTTGACACGTGCTTCGTTCGAGGATGATCGCAGCCTTCAGGAACTCCTCTATGCCGCTGTTTGAGAAGGGAACTAGGGCAGCTCGATACTCCGGCAAGACCATCTCGGCTATGACTTCAAGTACTTCACATTCAGGTAACTCTGAGCGGAAGCTGCGAACCAAGTGGGTTTCGAGATTGATGAATGCTGTCAATGTTTTCCCAGGTTGTTGCTCTTGTAAGGTGAATTTGCTTTGGGCTCGTATGGATGCAAACTTACCTCCGAACCAGCACTGATTCGAATGTAAAAACTCTGCCCATGTTTATCCATAATGGTTTATGGATTTCTGCCACTTTCGGGCTTCGTCTTCGAGCTGCTTGCCAATGCACCCAGGCCTCTAATCTGCTGAGAATCCATACCGCTGCAACTGTGTTGTGGGGTCGTGCACAAATGCTGCTGGGTCCTCATTTGATGCACCATATAATGTGGGTGACATCTGAAAACTTGTAGGTGTTGGCCGAATGCTATTTCAGACTTGTTGCTTATGGTGGTTGTGAGTTCGTTGCCGTTGTTTGCGTTCGGTGGTTCTGTTGTTACAGGTGTGGCAGTTGGGAAAATATAGGGTAGGTTTGGAATCATTGCGGTATAGTGCGGAGTGTACATTGGAGTGGAATAATATGCTGGTATGGGTGGAAATAATGGTGTCTGTGGTATTAGTGTGAGATGCATGAATGGTAAGGTTGGCATTGGAACAGACTGAGTCTGAGGTGCCAGATTCCTGATTGATAGCACATGTGTATTGTCGAGATGTGGTGTGCCAGGGTATCCCTTCTTAGCGGTCGTACAGTCTCTGCATTTGAAATGTGCTCCATCTACAGTCGCTCATTCTGCTTCTGTTTGACACTGTTGATGTGCTGTCGTGTAACACTTGCTACATTGCTGAATTTCTCTGCTCGTTTCTCTTGAACATCTGTTGCAGTTGGATGTGTTTACTTTTTGCAGTTCACTGAAAAACATGCCCCAATTGTATGCTGTTGCATTCTGTGTTTCCGGTTGAATGTTTCACTGCCTACACTGAAATACGAGTCTGTTCTCCGTTTTTTGTTCACATGTGTTAATGCACTCTATAAGGTACTGTGTGTTATACTGTGTGCAGCTTAGAAGTAATGTACCTTGACCTATGTACAAAAGGTCATGGCACCAGCTGGGTATATTAAGGGTGGTTCACACCATAAAAAACGTCATTGTTACAAATCGTTATTCTGAAGATACAAAATGGTAGAGGGTCTCGAAAGGATGTTCCCCACCATTTCGCAGGTATATAAACCGGGCTACTTCCAGGAACCTTTCAGTCGAGAGAGAGCTATGGGATGGGGTGGGTGTGTCACCCTGCTCGACGAGGGGTCGTCGGCAATCTCGCGAGTGTCAGAGCCTCCCCCCAACCCCACTTCCTGGGCCAGACAGCTTGCTGAAGCAATGTTTCCAGACCTCCCTGACCTTGTGTGTGTACCTTGTTCCATCCGCTATCTGCTCGCTCTAGCACGCTGGATTGGTGCATCAGACCAGCTGTGTCCTCGCACTCAAATGTGCACACAGTCATTTTGCATCGTTATCCAGTGCATTAATATGGGTTTCTCATATTACATAACTAATGCATTTTGCAGAAATGGTATAGTATGCTGGCAAAAATTTACGAGAAACCTTTAAACTAATTTCTCTCCTCACATAAAAATGAATTGATACCAAACAAATTGAAATAGTTACACAAACTAAAATTTGTTTACACTGAAAACATAATATAGATTAACAATGAATACTCTTTAGAGAAAATTTATTATAAAACTGAAAATCAAGTGAGAAAAAGTGGCAAAACCAATTTATTTACAACTAGCAATCAGTATTTTGTTAATTAAATATTGCATTGAAGGTGCATTATTATGTGAAATAACCTTGTTATACAATGTTTATTGTCAAGTTTTATGTACGCATGAACACGAACTTATTTTAAACAAAATACTATAATTTCTATATTTTAAATTTCGATTATAGTTTATTCGTGAATTCTTCGCACTTTTTGAATCAAACCTTTGGAAAATCACCCCACATATGATGTGTTCGGTTGTTAACTAAATATGATTTTTCACAAGCATTTTATAAGGACTCGGATTTACATAAAATAACCTTTTTCTTATTAAAATTGAATTTATAATTACATGTTATCAATACATTGCAATATTCAATTTATAATTAATATGAATAAACAGGTAGAAAGTAGATGTGTTTGCATTTCCAAGTATAAATAGTTCTTATACAAAATATTATTACACTGAATCCACACGAATGTGTTACATTTGTCCCTTGGGTGTAATTTTCTAGACCCAATTAAGCTTTATTTGCCCGAGGCAGTGGAATATCTGGGAAGTAAAACTTTATAGCAGCGTTTTAAAAAAAGTTCGAAGCAACAGGGAATGGGCTATAGTTAGCATTAACTATCTGGCTATGGTATTAACTGAAAAATATGTTTCATTATCTTTAATTTGTTGCTGAATTGTAGTAACTTCACAGATAGTAAAGTATTCCGAGCATGAGGCAGATATACATATTGCGATTCGATACTGTCAGATAATCACTAACTCTCGTTTCTACAACCCGCTGTGTGGTGCTCCGCACGACACTAAATTCATTATTACTCAAGAGTGATTTTACTGGAGCTATAGCTGTTGTACATGACAGTAAAACGAGATATCGGAGAGCGAATCAAATGCAGGTTCTCCGAGTTATTTATGTAAGTGTATATGATAGCATAATTTGAATGCAAAATAGTCTAGATTGCAATTCTGCACAAAAAAAGTGCATAATTAAATTCAAAGCAGAATTTATACTATTAAAAATGTATTTTCTTCAGAAAATCAATTTATTTTCTTCAGAAGAACCAGTATCACTATACTTTAAATGTAAGTACTCTATTAAATTAAGAGAAAAACAAGATTAGATACGTAGTTATATCGATAATTTTTCCTGTTTTACTGATATACCATCAGTGATCTCAGTGCTCTTCATCAGTAACAGATTGCGCCCACAATATGTGCAAATGAAGCAGGCATTTGACAACATAAATTACGTGACAAAGTTTAACTCCGGACTGACAAGTCTAATAAATTTAATATCCGTCATCGTTAGCATTCAATATTGTCCTGCTTTTGTAAAGATTCGCATGAAAACACAGGCAATGCTATACTGCATAACATTTATCTTGAAATGGTTTCTACAGTGCATTAAGCATTATTTTGAAACATTTACACATTTTCATATCAGCACACATAAATGCAGTGCATGTAAGCATTTTTCGGTAACTATAGCTACTAATAAAATCAGAAAGACAATTAGGATAATTCACCATAACCATATTTTATCGCAAAGACACCGAAACTATAATCAAGTTTTTACCATTGTTAACGCATTAATTCACTATGTTTTATGCTACCCATTTCAATACATGAAATGAATAATTTTCGTTACATAAGCTTACATATCTGGTGAAACTGAGAAAATAAAATGTTGAAAACACTTCCTAAAATCAAATGAATTCTAACTAATGAGGATTCGAATATACCCAAAAATAGATACGAACTTTTTGCTGTGTTTGTATATATGTGTGTATATATATATATATATATATATATATATATATATATATATATATATATATATATATATATATATATATATATATATATATATATATATATATATATATGTATATATATATATGTATATATATATATATATATATATATATATATATATATATATATATATATATATATATATATATATATATATATATATATATATATATATATATATATATATATATATATATATATATATATATATATATATATATATATAGGATGATTCACAAGGTGTTACCGCCACTCACAATTCTTATTCCTTGTCATTTAGAACTAAATATGCCATATAAATCTGGGTCCTATTCTCAATATTTATAAAATAATTCTAAAAATGTCAAAAATGAAGAAATAACGAACAACTATTTCAAGAGTTAAAAGATATATTTATTATTATTATCATCATCATACATTATTGTTACAGTTGAGCATCAAACGACATGTCGGTGTATTCTGTGGAAAATGTACATGGCATTGTAACACAAACTGTACTTTACAACCAAATGCTACAACCACAATAAATGCGCAGAAACGCACTATGTTCACGCAGTACACGTGAAACAGATAGTTATATTTTACATTGGTCAAAGACGTGCTGTTCACTTCAATAGTCAAACAGGTAGAAAACTGCCACGAGCTGTTCACTGTGATGCATTCCCAATTTTTGGAATTATTATGTAAATATTACGACTAAGCGCAGCATTCATATTATATAATATGCACCAAATAACTTAAGGAATAGGCCCTGTAAGGGGAGGCAACACCTCAAAAATTAACATATGTGTATGTTTTTATACATATACACACACAAATATCATGAACTCGTATAGTTCTTGTAAGTAATGTCTACTGGTTGAACATTATTTCATATAAATATCAAATAATGAATTTTTCAGTGACCAGCCAAAACCCCCAACATTATATGCAGGTCACCTAGAAATGAATGCAGGTCGTATACAATTGAATGTATGTCACATGAAAAATCATGTAGGTACAAGGAAGTTAACAGAAGACACACACATAATTGTATAAGACTTAAAAATGAATTTAAGACATACTTTTCAAATTATGTTATTTGCGGCTGGGAAACAGAAATATTTTTCTTCTGAAGATATTTTTGTGGAGATATGCCCTTATCCAAATCAAGCCAACAATTATTACAAATGAATGTAGGTCACATGTACAGAAATGTAGATAACATGCAAACAAGACAAACAAGTTGTGGTCACTATTTGTGGAAACAGTGAGGAGTGCTGCATAATTTGAAAAAATAAAATTAGTAAATACATAAAATATTAATAAAATAAAACGTGAGGACGATAGTTTGATTTGAATATTTAATCTTCAGTACGATATCGATTCTTTTGCATTTATGTTGCAATGAAATTAAGTCAGGTTTGAAATACACAAAATTATACTTGTAGTTTGGGGTCACTAAGCTAGTCCATTTTTACGTTTCAGTTTTCAATAGAAATTGATTCACTGTACCTAAACAATAAACAATTATTCACTTAGCTGAACTGACGCTTAAAAATTATTTTCTTGAAGTACTGTAACCGGCTGCACACTGTTGTTTGTCATGATTGTCTAACTGTTTATTACTTGTGGGTCAGGAAGAGTACAGCTATACAGTACACGCACGCATATTCACATGCCGATACTCACACGGGCACAAACATAACTAACTTATTATAAATGAAAACATGTCCCAGCAATTTATATATTTATTAACAAAAGAGAAATTAAAATTAAGAACAGAATTGTCAGCTCACACAGAAGAGAGAGCTGAGTGTCAAGTCCAGCCATGCAGCACCCTGTTCAGTCCCGCGCTTAGCCCGCTCACATAACCGATGACACTTGTCACAGGTCGACCTGTGTCGCTCCCAGTCATTGCACTCGGTTGTGTATGAGATATTTGTGTCTTTGTTAGGGAAATGTATTATTCTTTACATGTAACATAAATTGCACGCTGCAATTTATTTACATGACAGGAAATATCACATACGTATAGGGAGTAATGCCGTGTTTTAAAATTTCTTAGTGATTTTTTTAGTTTAATAAACTGATTTATGACCATTTTATTTTATAGCTATTTTGTTTATTTAGTCTTTATTCAAAACTAAGGAAATATAAATAATTTTAATAGTGAATATCAGTAGCTTAGTGACAAACTTCCGTCACTGTGTTATTCGTGGTGCTCTAGCTTTTTATTTGCATGTTCTAATCTAGGTTGGATTATTTTTTTGTACCTGTTCAGACATATTAAGGTATTTTTTATTTTTGTGAATAAATAAAATGCATGTCTATGGTCAATTAACGACAGTAAAAGCTATGGGAAATATTTTATTGCAGTGCACTGACATAACATGGTAATCTATCAAATCAATTGATATATAACAAAAAATTCATTAATTGTGACATTTTAAGGAAAGTTCAGTATTTTATTACTTTTTCAATTTCTTCTTATATTTTTATTTTCCAAGGACTATCTAATAATAACGAAAATGTTTTTATTTTTTGAAGAATACGATTTTCTTATTTTCTTATTTAAGATTACTAGGCCCTATCACTCACATGTTGTTAAGTTCTGATTACGTAAACATATCTGAGATTTAAAAAAAAAAATGTGTAGTGGTTATTAAAATGGCCTGAGATGCTGGTTTCACTCCAACTCCTATCGAAGACGAAATATTTTCTAAACGTAGCTACAAGTTCGCTTACGCCGAGGATTTCTGTTAAGTAAACAAAACAGCAATATTTAGCATTTTCGTTATTTTTATCGTCATTTGATTTTCCTCATGAAAGAAGCTTTCACTCGCGCTTCACCTCGACCTGTCAGGAGCGCAGTTGTCTGTATGCAGTCGCGAAACTTCCTTTAAATAAAATTTCGCATTACTTGAGATCATGAATGTTCTATGCAGGGCACTTCGATTATGAAGGAATAGTGTACTGTGTTGATGTAAATCTATTTGGTATAAGAAATAATTGTGTCTTTAAAAAACACGTGTAGTTATATGGTTAAATTAATTCTTCTTCACATTTATTTTTCCCATTCACCTAAATATTAAACAGTCATAAAGAGTTACAATTTTCAATGCAAAAAAACTATGTATTAAAAAATAGCGAGAAACATTGACAAATATATGTTTTTATTAATGTTTGAAAATAAATTAAATTTTGCATAAAACAAAACCATATTTTCATGAGTTTCCAACACAATTTGACAAAAGTACATTATTAAGTCACTTTTGTTACAGAATGTTTTATATCATGTTTGCGTAAATAAAACACACGGACTACTTCAAGACCAAATATAAAAATATGTATTAAGAATCAAACATCTCGTCATAAAAAAAAATCTAATTAAAACAAATTATTTTGTAAATAAAAACTACTTATTAAAGAGTACACATCTGAATGTCCAACACATGAAGAAAATCACAAACATATCACACCAAACCCAAACAATCATATCTTAGATATGCTTTTAAGTTTTATCTGTAGGTGTGTGTGAAAAGCACATTTTTATAATCTCAAATGTCCTTATCTCTATAAGTAGGCTAATAGATCAGAAGTTGGATGCAGAAAGTAAGCTATTTAGGGTAACTCAGATATTAACATTTAAAATGTAAAGATTCTTCCAATGCTTTACTGTTTTAAAACCAGCCATTAATGTTCTTTTTATTGTTTTGCAGAAGAACATCACTACTTCCATAAAAGCAGTTGTTTTGCAGAAGAAATAGTGCAAAATAACTGCTTTCATGGAAGTAGTGATTTTCATTGTTTCCTCACAGAATACAAACTCTAAAAATTCTGGAGATTTGGGGCTCTTTGAGATCGGGGACCTGAGGCAAGCGGTTCCATTTGCCTCCTATCGTGGGCTGGCCTGAGAATAATTTCAAATCCGAATCTGGGACCCCAAAGTTCAGACAAGTGATATAAATATGTCTTACCTACTTGACTATGGACACACTATGGTTGAAAACATAACAATATTACGACATTGCACTACTATACAGGCAGGATTTTATGGTGCATAGGTGTATGGCTACAAAGAGGCGTGGACCTAATTTTAGACCCAATCATCAAATAACTTTTGTTAGGCACACTAATTTTCCATCACACTGATCCAGATTCGACTGGATGTTTGCATGTGGCAAACACGGTGGCCATCACCCGTAGCTAGTGGATTTTGCATGGAGATTTCCTGTTTTCTCCGTCCTCGCATTGCGCCGCTGCTCTGCCTACACCTCATATCACCATGTACATTATTCATGCACGTTGGGACGACAGAGTGCGTTTGGGACCACTAACAGTCAGCCTTCTCTCCTCCATGTTTATACTGCTGTGCGCCTACAATACATTGAGATTTTAATGTCTGTTAGTTGAATTTTACGAATATACTAATATTAATTTAAGTACTATCAAACTTACACTGCATAGTTATTGCAGGCACCTCATATATTCAGCTCCAGTTTGCCTCTTTAATTTCGAGCCTTGTGCAGTTCTTCACATTCTCACAGATCCTGTGTTAGCACACACCACCGCTATTTCACAGACGCTAAACATTTCTGTGAATGAGAATAATAGCACTGGTCACTATGCTCAGCCAATGTAATACGATGTACAACAGCCTCTTCTGTCCTCTCATCTCTGCCCCATGACTAAGATGATATTTTGAGAATTATGTATACAAATGACATTTTATAATTCCTGATGAATGCTAACACCTTTGTAAAACGTCTTCATAAACTTGTTATTGCACAGTTTTAAATAACTCTTATTTGTATATGTTGCTTTCAAGGTTGACGTGTTCCTGGCATCCATGTAACCCTTGTGCCCATTTGTTCCATCGCAGATGCATTAACCACTCAGCAATCCTTGACCTATTTACATTAGGTCGCATTCTCGATCAGTGCAGGTCGACAAGAATGGCATTACACTTTTCTTGCCGCCCTGTAACTCGTGGACGTGGGTCATAATAGTTAACATTGATCATAAGAGATAACTCTCTTAATGAATGGATATGTGGCCTAAACGAGTGTGTCCCATGAAGTCACGACCGTTAGACACAACAGCCATTAGAGGACACACTGGGATAAGTGGCGCCACTTATTCCACAGCTTTCCAATGTGCGCGATGTCGACAGGCTCCGTGGCCGAATACAAAGTGGTTTCAAAAGATGGGGAATCAAATTCCCGCAGGGAGTGTGAAGCGGTTCCCTAGCCGCATTAATTAATAGGAGCATTGTTATGCATAGTTAGTAGTTTTTGCACCATTTTCTTTATATCCATAGTTAACATAATTCAGGAACCATTTTAGTACTTTTATTTAGCCGAGGGAAGGTCTCCCTGCATTCTGACGTAACATACCATGGACTTCACTTGCGGGTTGCGTTTCACGTAATTACAACTTAAGACCTATGCCTTATTTTTCCTGCAGGAGTGATCACCGGCAGGTCCAGAGTGCCGAGTCCGCTTAACTAAGGTACTCATTCAAATGTGCAGTAACATTTTGTTGTACCTTTACGGTAATAAAAAAGTCATACCATAATTAGACGTGTTTTATTACATTTAACTCTCCTGAGTTCATCGCATACTGCACCGTAATAGCTGCATCAAATTTACAAGTGTATTTCAGTGTATGTTTTGTATTTACAAGGCTTGCCTCCCTCAAGCAGAGTAAATTCAGTGGTAATATAGGCATGCGAAGTGGCCGACTGCTTCGCCTACAGGTAATATTTTACCTTTACTTAATATAATGGACAAATTAAATTAGCCCTCCTTCATATTGACCGCGTATCCAGAGTCGCCATAGGCCCTTCAGCCGTACGAACCCTTCATCAATAGTTGTCTACACCGAACGTGGCAGCAGGAACATCACCAGTTCCTGTTCCCCACCTGCTCTCAGGCGAGACACGAAGACACCACCAGCAACTCTGGAGGTGCAACGCCGCAAGCTGTCTCGTACATTACAACGGAGTTTATTGCTCTTATATTATTAAATACTTACAAAAGACCGATCAAGTAGAACTTACAGTCTACTTTCAGTTACATTCAAGTTATTGGAGTTGTTACGTTATGGTTACTGTATTTCTTTTATGTTTCTTTTATGCTACCTTATTAAACAAAGATGTACCAGAATTTAATGCTTTTGTCAATAACATTTATACAATAGTTGTAGCTGTTGGAAATCTTGAATTAGCACTACTCTGAGCTTTCGTCCCTTCGTATTCTGTACTTAGTTCATGTTGGGAGACGTTTTTGTTTAGAAGGTCGGATAATAAGAAAAAGTAATAATTTCTTTCACATCTAACTACTGTACAGTGGAGGAAAATGATATACACCTTTTTTTATTTGGAGCGACGATGTGCGATTTGTCCGGAAACCATATTAATTAATTCTGAATGACCGCAATGAGAAAACATGTACAGTGCTACTGTAAATAACAAAGAAAACATAATCAAGACAGATGTTGACTTTGTAAACTAATTATTTTACACGAATTAGTTCAAAATATAACAATTTACAGTTTTTCTGACGTATATATGTTTGGTGGAAACTAACATCTCCAGGATAATATTAGTTGTTTATGTTACTATCACTAGCTTACTGTAATCTATTAATTATGTATGACCACAAAAATTTCTATACAATGAAAAATATATATTTACAAAATTTCTACAGTAGGCAAGATAACATTTGTAATATTTTACAAGGAACACTTATTTAAAAAAAAAAGTGGACTTAATTTAGTAATGTCATTCTAAAATTAATTTATCATATCTGGCTAATCATTATACATATTCCTAAAAATGCTGACAGTTTGTCTGCTTCCAGGGTATGTAGCGCTGCTACCTCTCATATGAGGAGCCTGGGTTTGATTCCTGGCAACGTTTCTTGGAAATGTTTCAAGTGAGGTGAATTACATACTTTACATCGCCATGCATCTCAGGAGTATTTTGTATAAAACTCGTAAATTATAAGTTTATAAGTCCTGTGATCATTATATATATAATTGAAGAGTAAACTTGGCATAACGAGTTCCGTATACATCTGTGTATAGTCTGTTCATGCTAAAGTGAGCACTTTTGAAAGCCTTCTTGGAATAATAGTAAATAAATAAATTGTATTGTAGCCTTAGACATTAACTTCCGAATGTGGTGGAATATACACATTGTGGATTTATACTTACATTGCGATATTTATTTTAAAATGTGGTTAAAGGATAAAGTATGGCTGAAAAAAAAGGGCCAAATAATAATGCTCACTTTACCATGAACAGCCTATAAATGGACATGTACTATACTAAAAACTAGTGACTGGTTGTAACACTCCAAAGTAGAAATTTTTTTTTAAAAATTCATATAAAATTATTGGACTGGATGACAAAGCTAATATTAACACATTACTCGAAAACAAAGATAAATAAACGTTTTAACACTTAACTTTGGTTATCACACACAAATTATGCTCAGGAAACTGTAAATTTCGTCAGTTTCATGGACCTAATACAGCACTATAATATTAATTTTTTTACCTCTTGTGTGATTGTATTTAAAGTTTATATTACATCAAAAAATCTAAATACTTTATACTTCATGTATTAGTAGTTTATGTATTTTTTACTTAATTGACATTATCTTTATCCCCATTCAAATAACACTACGTTTCGTGCTAACTCATGAACCATGGCCTAATGTTCGAAAAATTGGTTATGGTTTTCTGTTCCGAAAAGTTATGTGAAAAGTTCTGTCTGGACTAACTCTCGCCGTTGTTCGATGGACTGGTCTTACGTTCGCACTGGGGGTTATTAGATCCTAACTCGTAATTGGCAGTTAAGTCCTATTGCAATACACAGAGGCAATGCGGAGACATCAGAGCCAGTGCACTGTAAAGTGTCCAGTCAGCCATCGTTTGTTTGTCAACAAACACAATGAATGAACACTTCTCTCAGGAAGACACTTTACATGCATAGATGACGTAAACCATTCATTGTGGTAACACTGTTAAAACTGACTTATGCCAGCCAGAAAGACTTATGGAAAACTGAAGCTTCCCTGGGCAATGCAAACCATGGGGAAGTGATGGTAGTGTACCGGGGCAGCAGAAAACGAAATGGTTATGAAGAACTAAATTTAGGCAGTGAAGTGATAGGTTCAAGAAGATGCATGCCACCCGGTGCATGGGTAACGTGAAGCTCGCAGACACAAACAACCATCCGTGTGGACGTCAGATGCTTACTAACTTCCCACCCTGTTACTAGAGCATGAGAAGGCTGGCCTTTACGGCAAGGTGGGGACTACTTCCTGCACGACATGCTAACTCCTGATTTACCTTCTGAAACTTAAGGCTACACAATATATGAATTTCCTGACTTGTGCCACGTACCTCTTCTCTAAGAGTGTTTGTCCGGTCGAGCACCCATGTCACCACAGCCAGGATGCGCACTCTGTTAATGTGCACAGCACACCAAGTGTTCATATTATGTGACGTGTGCGAGGTCAACCTAGGGCATGCCAGGGCAGCCTAACTAAGTGGTGCCTGCCCGGCTCATGAAATAAAAACGTTACCACAGGTAAGCACTAAAGCTTATAACTTATGCAAGTACAATGAAAATAAGGTCAAATATGTTCATTCAAATCAGTTATGCTCACGAGTGGACAAATTAACCCTCAATATGTCTTTCACTGTCAAAACAATAAAAAGTTCGTGTTGGTAAACACATCACTCAGTATCTATCGTCAACATCATAATGAATTTTTTTTCAGTTCCAGTGTCAATATAAATATAATACATTTGGTGTATTTTGTAGACAAAATTTAAAGTAAATAAATCTGAGTGTAAACAACTTTACATGAGGTTTCTGCAGTGCCAAGCACTACACACCCCATGTTGTGGGGTGACATTGTAGCAAATTAAAATGAACTTATTCGTATACCTTTCAACATCATCAATCCGATATACACATGGCTATGTAGAGGAAAGAAATACGGAAGTATCTAAGGCCGTGTCCGAATTGAAAAATCTCGTTATTTCGTTATTTTGTAAATTCGTTATTTGGTAGGTCAATTCGGAGGTTGTTAACAGTCACTTGTTTAGTACTTGCGGCAACACTTGGGCCGCATTCCGTTACCTTCACAATGCGAAATGTGTGAAGCAAAGTAGTTCCAATCCCTTCTCACAGACGCATCGGTGCACCTCCTGAGTCATTATACTTCTGGCCTTCTCACACATAACATGCGCGAGGAAAAGCACAAATGCTGCATGCACTGGTGTCAAAGTGGCGGAAAAATGCCAGGAATGTGTGTATTGGGAGGTTAGCATCGGCGGCGACCAAGGGCAAGTTTGTTGGTTTTAGAAAACGTGCACATTGTTGATTGTACTGAATGATTCTGCAACTAAATGATATAATGCTAATGGGGAAGAAACATGTTTTGGTGAAGTATTTTGAAAGGATTTCCATAGGAAAACACGTTTTTAAGAGGTTGCGAATTTAACTAATAGTAAGTTTGTTTGTTTTGTAATTAATGTATTTGTAAACTGTAACTGTAATTATTAATATACATGTGGCCTGAAAAGGTCGCACTTTCAATACTTTTGTGTGAGTGTGTGAGTGTGTGTATATATATAATATTATATATATATATATATATATATATATATATATATATATATATATATATATATATATATAGACACACACACACACACACACACACACACACACACACAAAGCACAACACTTACTTGCTTTTTAAATCGTGACTAGTTTATTGACGGCAGTCATGGCTTGGAAGAGAGATTGATTATGGTTACAAGGGCAGTGAATAATTTGGAAGGATGTTTGTTTGGAAATTATTACCTGGGTGGCACCAGACGTAGCCATCGCGGCATCATTGATGATGATGTGGCAGAGCTGAGATCTCCTTGATGCTCTCGGGGTTCTGTGGGCCGATCACCCCGACAAACTTTCCAGCTATGATCTTGCTGTGGTTCACCTTGTATGCGGACCTTGTTTGTTTGTTAAACGAGTGGCTCTTTGGGTGGCCCAATCATCGAATGATAGTGCATATTATTTAAAATACTTGATCGGTGCAATCAGACTCCCTACGTGTTGATTGTTCGGGCTAACCAGACACCCATACATGAACATTAAAAAAATATGTTGCAGCACACATGAAAACAAATAATTGCCCTTGAAAATTCACATAACACTTGCATAAATATGGTGGGTTTTTAAGGAGCCTAAGCCCTGAAATGCCTCTCGGCATCCGCAATAAAATGCACTGGTCAGGTCATACTTTTTATTCAGTGACTTTACAGTCCCCTCCAGGAGGATAACAGACAATGATGCTCGCTTTTGGCCTGCGCCGAAGGCTACACTGATAAAGATATTTTTAACTACACTGTAATTAAGTGTGCTGTTAAATTACAAACTCCCCAGGTGATGCAATTCCTGGGGAGGTGAGAGGGAGTGTCCCAGACTTCAAAAAACAAAAGGTTCCAGAAGATTTACACTATTGCAGAGAAGTTACCAGTTATGAAGAAGTTGAGACCGTTCGGGCGGGAAAAGCAAGACCGTGTTTTCACACGCAAACTTTCCCTCTAGGCACGATTTGCTGACTGACTTCCTACCGTGGCATGAGGGCTGGCAAGTGCAGTCCCATGCACATCGGTGGGATCTACTTGCACATACGGAAGACACTCTACTGTTCCATAATGGAAAACGATTTGTAAAACCCTGCAGAATCACACGAAATAAACATAACCCTAGACCTATATCTCTAACCAGATTGAAAGAGGTGGAGCAAAATACTGGTGGCGATGAAAATAAACATTTACGAAAACACAACATTGCAAAAACAAAACTAGTAATATGAGGGTTTCTATGCACGTCATTCTTAATCCCTGTACACATTTCCTTTTCCCGTGTCTAGAAATTCACTTAAAAATGTGTTACAAACACTTTTATGCATACTACATGTGATAGTGTATCTCTCCGTGTATCTCTCCGCCCTTTACGCTGGTTGTCCCGTACACGTGGCGCTGTAGCACTTACACTTTCCTGCACTTACACTCGCTTACACTGTTCCTGCCCTGCACGTCACTCCGCTGATAAGACGTTGAGTGCGGATGTCTGCTGCATTTTATTTTTGTCGGCATGACAAACAGCCTAAGGCTGTGAGCGACGCACGTCATTATTTTATGTTCAGTTATTTGTTTTAAAAGTCATTTTATTTACGCATTTGTGCATTTGTTTTTAGTGTAAACAAACATGGTGATGATTTTGTCATTTTCTCATTTTAGCTATCATCCATTAGATACAAAATAAGAGTCATTTTTCAAATACGCCATTATTTTTGTTTAAAATATCTGGTCACGTGATAATTTTGTAAACAATATTTACTAATTCGGACAAGGTGTAAATACATTATCAGCATTGGATTATAATCATTTCTTTTCTGGTGAAGTTCAAAAAAACTAAAAAAAAAAGGTCAGAATGTCTCCCCTGTTAACGATGTTACAAAAATGATTTTATGTATGTTTCAAAGTTTAAAGTTTTTATTCTCGAAAGTAATTTTAAGTGAAGGTTATTGAGATCGGCAAGAAAGAAGAAACGAAAAAACTTGTTTTGGTTTGAGCTTGTGCAGAAGAAAACTTTTTTTTAACTGCTGTTGGTACTATTGAATTGCATTCGACTGCTATTTATTCATTGCGTTCGTTGTTGTGGAACCCTGGTTGACTGTTTTTTGTGTTGATGGATATAGTTGCGGGACGTGCGCGAGTAGTTATGGTTCTTATTAATGTAATAAATTCCGACAGTGCTTAAATGGCTCGTTTGACGGAAGAGATGGTAATAGCCCGGACGAGGGCATCAGACCTCTCGATTATAAAGAAGTTAAACTGTTGGTAGGTACCTAATCCTAAAAGAATGTGTTTTAAATTTTTTTTTTTTTATTGTATCAAATTTATTTACTTTATTTCATAATGTTTTAACTGTTTATTTTATGTTTACAATTTGTATAAATTACGCCTTTTAACGATTGGAATACATTTTATGTTGGTTTGGAACATTTGTGTACATTAGTAAGCATTTGTAATTTTTTTTTTGTAATTGATGTTGTGATATTAATAAAACCAGAAGCGTATAAAAACAGTTACGAAAAACTTTTTTTGGAATGCTTTCTCTAGGCTGTTGAACACTGATGTAAGTGCTCTGGTAATGAACAAATGGATGGTGTTTTGGAAAAAGGCTGTAAGCCACAAATATATTACTTTACAGTATAGCAAGCCCGATGTACAAGTCACGACTACCTTTGCCTGAAGCTAAATTTAAAGACCTTATCAATTTTTGCAAGAAAAATATCATCCCCCAAAGATACCATGAGGAGTATTCTTCAATGCCACGCAAGTCATCTGTTCCTGACGCGTTGGTTGAAATGGATGCATAAGAAAGCAATCATGAATATTAAGATAATTACGTGTAATGACAAACTATTAATTGGGAAAATACTTTTGTACATTTTAATTTCAATTCTTTTCTTCAAGATTTGTGCCTTCCAAAGATACGCAAAGGTGTTTACAAGTCTTCTGATAGCCTTGAACTTGGACAGACTCCCCATCAGTTGTAACAATTTTTTTCTGAGGCAACAGAAATCATTACGACTGAGTACAATAACTTTGTACAGTTTAGGCTTCGACCTAAAATTTGTTATAAGAGTAGGCCGCTCTGATAGAGCCCACACTGTCTTATTCCGAACTTCATGTTCAACAGCAGCATGTACTGAGTCTACAGGCATCATCGTGTGACCAGGGAGAAGAAATGTCAATATTATCTTCTGAATGTTGGAAGATGCTTGCAAAGATAAGAAGAGCATTGATACAGTATAATTTAACTGTTCTTGTTTTGCCCTGGACTTGTGTCACAGTATAAAGACAACACTGACACTTCCATTACGTTCATCTACGACTTTGATGTACTGTGATAAAATGCTACAGATCTCAGTTGATCCTCTTCGGCCATCACACTCGTCCCAAAGATAGCACTAGATGTTTTTTGTACCACTTTCATAGATTGTAAAATTTATTTATGAATACTTTAGGCTATAATACAGTAGCATGTTGTTTTTTCCATGCGGTGTGTTTAGGACTTTTTGTAGATCAAATGTTGCACAAAGTTGTCCGTTGGTATTAGACTTTGTTTGATCACTCTTGAATATAGGTTAGAAAATTTCTTTCTCTTTTTGATGATTTTCCATTTCTTGAAACACATCTTCACTTCTCTTTGAGACAAGAGTATTATTACACCGTTCACATGTTAGACATTTATCTTTCTCAGGGAGGTGAAAACCAATGTTAAAATCTGTTCTAAAAATATCCATAAAAACTTTTTCTCCATCTGGTTGGGAATTTACCTTCTGCAGTGTACAATGTACATTTTGTAGAGTTTTGACAGATTCCTATGTCTGTGGGGAGGTATTTTCTGCATGTACTTTGTCTGCAGTAATGTGAAGGTACTGCTGGCAAGTTTCTAATAAAGACTACTGCTTTTTTTCTTATGCTGTCGTCGGTCTTGTTTCCAGGAGTATGTTTTCCTCTTCTGTCATCAATGGCAGAACTTACTTGTGTCTTTTCCTATAGAGCATGAAAGACTTTTCTCTCTGAAATGTCAGGTGTTGACAAGAAAAATGTTGTGCATACTCTCCTTTTTTCATTATTAATACGTAGGTGGTACTTCAAAATACTTGATCTGCGACTTGTTATTCTTGGTATATACTCTACTCTTGGATACGTCAACATTGCAGATGATGAAAATTATTTTGACCCCAGAAATCAGAACACACGTCTTCCCAGTCTTGTTCCATAAAATTCTTGTTGCATTTATAGAATCGTGTATTGTTACACACAATGGGTTTCGGAGTCTTTGGTGGTCGTATTTCTCCTTTCCTGTTCTTGTGTTCTTCACCTCAGCTTTTTGCTCTTGTTTTCCTTTCTCTTGTTTGCAACAATATTCCTTTTTCCTGCTTCACCAACTTTTTCATCTGTATTTCCAATTACGTTTCACTCAATTTCTTTTGGCTCTTCATTTACTGCAGCATGGTTTACAGCACTGGAAGTATAGTTTTGTGAATTTTCATCATATTGATGATTTTTTAACCTGTCTGGTTCTCTGTGCAGTCCATCTTCATGTTCACTCTGTACATCCTTATTTATGCAACTGTCACTGTGAATTTTGCTTGTGTGGATGTCTGAATTATATTGGTTTCCAGATCTTCATCATCATCAGTGTTGTTTACCGCAAGCAAAATACCTTCTAGGTCACTTTCTTGGGGCACTATTATGTTTTGCCCACCCATAGTTTCATCAAGATTGCTAGAATTAATAACAGTCAGGGTCAGTTTAGCTATCACTGTAAACTAATTTTCATTTACCATCTCTACCATTTTTTTCCCTCTTGAAAACATTTTGTATGATCTGGAACCAATACAACACAATTACTAGCTTGAAGGAAACCTGTTTTCAAACATGTATGCAAAAAGGCTAAATTATAGCAGACTTACCTCTACAAGTTTGTTATTACTGGGAAGGCAGAGTTTAACAATAAAGAAACCACTTCAACTTTAAACACAGCATGATTATTCAACTCTCTAAGTAAATGTCAACAAATACATCTGATGTTGTTCATGTTCACATAGCTCAACAATGAACATAGTCAAGATAAGACTGATTCACTGCAGTAAATGTTATTGTTTTGATGGCTGTTGCCAACTAAGAAGATTATAAAAATATTACATCAAGATGCTTTTTAAATTACAAATGGAAATATTTTTATGTTCTACAAAAATACAAATGATGCTAAAATACATAAAAAGCAATATTAATTGTAATTTCAGAATGTTTTAGGGTAATTCCTCATTTTACAACAATTACCAGGACCTTTACTTCAGTTAATGACTCCCAACCAAAGATAAACAGAAGTACAATGTATGGTCATCGGTGCAAAACTCAAACAGCTAAAAAGACGTATACTTCATCATTGGTGGCTTACGACCTTTTGGCAGGACATGTTTTTGGAGGTACAGCACAACATGGCAGTTGTGGTTTACGACCTTTTGCCTGCAGAAGGTTTTAGTTTTGTATTGGTTACCTTCAAACCTTTGACTTTTAGTCCATTGTTGCTTACAACCTTTTGCCAACTGTACTTTAAGTTATGTAGAATGCAATGGAATCATAACCTCAATTAATACAATGTTGAGGGTTACGACTTTTTGCCAGAACATAATTGATTAATGCTTATATAGTAATGTTACAAGACGCCATAATGCTTATATAATAATGTTACAAGATGCCACGAGGGGCATATCCAAGTTTTTTGAGGTTTGGAGGTCTTCATAAAAATAAAAAGAATAAATTTGATTTTTTAAATTTATTTTACTACTAAGTTATAGATATTCACACAGCTGTTATTTACAGCATTAAACTATGTCTCTATTTCTCTAGTACATACCCTGTGCAATATTTGTCTACCTCTATTTTTAATTAAATTCCTTATCACCATCTCTATATTGGTTAACTGTAATTTAATTCACTCTCATGTACACACATTAAATATGTCTATTGCTATAATTAGAAATGTCTTGTCACTCTCGCATTCACTTCAATATTACTTAACCGTGACAAGTGTACAGCCAGTGAGGGGAATGGCACCAGCGCTAGCAGCAGGTAAGGATCAGGGGTGTGTGAGGGGTAATCTTGTGAGTAGGGAAAACCACACCCTTCATAACTGTCACAAAGCTGCTCTAAGCATACACTTAGCTGCATGAATGTAATGCAGTGCTCTGCAAACGTTCATTGTCAATACAAAAATATGTACGCTAATAATACATACAAACTTAGACAGGATGTTGCAATATTGCATGTCATTACTTCGGGGGAACATTCCTCACACCTGGGGGATGAAAAAATGTTACATGAACATAGGCCCGCAAATGTTTTATTTCCATACTACAGGCCATAATATATAATGTACAGTGTATGGCCCGCGGACTGTATCATGTTACTGTGGAATGCCATCGCAGCTGTAAGTGGCAGTTCCATGCCAGCCCCTGAGGAGCCCTGCTGTGAATCCACTAGATGTTTGTTTATGGGGACATTTAAAGGTGCTTGTGTATGCAACCCCAATGGACTGTGTGGGCACTCTCTGTAACAAATATTGTAGTGGGTTGCAAAATAATCAGGAATTTTCAGGGATTCATCAATGCATCCGGGTGTCCATGCAATGATGGGCTGATGCATGTGTACGTTATGTGTTATGGGCTGTGGTACAGAAACAAAGCGTTTGTGGATCTCTATGTCCATATAACATTTTTTGATCTTCCAGATGTGAGGAATGTTGCCCCGAAGTATTGGCATGCAGTATTGTGACATCCTGTATACACACAAATAAAAATACTTTCTACTGTCTTTTTTTTTGCACTAGCTTGTTCATTGCATCTCATTCACCTTAAATATCCCCCTTTCTGCAGGCGGCAATGTCATTTCTTTCCATTAAAGACTTTCTTTTGTAATTGCAGTTTTTGAAGTGAAACACACACCCCCCCCCCCCACCCCCTCAAAGCCTCCCTTTTTCCAGGTAAATTTATCTCTTGTTTTAAAACCGCTAGCAATTTATTTAACGTAGGGACTTCTCCTTTAACCATATAAAATTAATGTATGGTGTGCCTAATTATACCAAGATCAAAATCATCTAACCAGGAATTTTTAAAAAAATTTACGCTTTTAATTCCCAGGTGTATGCAGTTATTCACCACTCACATCAGCTTGTTTTCCTTCTTTTCTGATTTTGCATATGGTTTGTTTGGATTTACCTGTTGTAGCTGCTGCATGATTATTTGCATGACATATTGGATGAATAAGTTGTCCATATTCTTTTTCCTTATCACAAGATTAATCACATTCCTTATGACTTCTCTGCATTGACTGAGTAAAGTTTTATTACTTATGAGTTGATGCCATTATTAAACACCTAACACCACTACCACTTTTATTCAACACCTTGTACCTTTAAATCGTGCGACATAAACAGTTCCATCAATTACGAGTGTACGAACACAGGAAATAATGTGACACGAGTTATGGCCAGTGCTACACTACCCGCCCACAGCTGAGACCTTTCTTCCCCTCCATCCCTGGTTGTGAATGACAGGGGGCAGATGGAGGGGGGCCTCAACTTGTAGTTCGCATATTTTCCAGGTGCACACTTGTTGTGGTCCAGTAATAGTCCTGTCCTATCAGTCTCTCTTCACTGTACCAATGCTTGCAGTTTGCAGACTTCTCTCTCGCTAGATACTGTTAGCACCGCTAGTCAGTTTGCTTGCTCGTTACTTCGCTTTCTTTGCACACCTGTCGCTTAAGGTTGCCCACACCCCGATTCTCACATAAAGAGAAATTGTAGTGTTAAAACACCTAAAAAAATTATTTCAAATGTATGTCAATTGGGTTGCTTTACCGTGCTATATGCAGAAGGCCTTACCTAACTTTATGTAAGCCTAACTTGGGGTCTAATTGATCAGCAGGGTCACATGAACACATCTTAAGGCAAGGTACATAGGAAGGATGAAAGTGATCAGCAGGGGTGGGATCAATAACATGACAGTTTTCTGTACATGTTTAGGTCGGGTACTATATCAGACCCCACTTTACAGTAGGTGAATCACAAGGGGTGTACACACTCCCCTGTGATTATTTTTACACAAAACCCAAGTCGTGGAGGTCTGAGCTCTTTGCTCTTGTTACCTACAAGAAACTCCATGCATGCCTTGAATCACTGTTTTGGGGATTTACTCCCTTATTGGCGCTGAGAACTCTGGCTCAGTGCATAATGTTTGACTATGCTTGAATAGTATTTTGGAGTGCTAAGAGGGGTCACAGTAATTACACAAAGTAAAAAACTGAAAGTGCAACCTATCATTAAGTTACATTTTGTTTAATTAGGTGACCGCAGTATGTTCTTCTGATTCTCATGCTAATGTGCAATACTTCACGGTACAATACACTACGCTGAATATAATTTCCATGCTAAAACTCTTACTATGTACAGGCCATTGCCGAACATCAATGTGGTTACTCACCCTTGCAAGCAGCTGATATACCTCCTTGATGATGTATTGCTGATAGCTAATGTATAGGACACATTTGCTTTTCATTCTACTAAGTATAAACTCCACAAAAATTGGTATTTATGCACAGTAATAAGATATAATACTTCACATAGAAAGAATCGCAAAGAAACACTTGTCCATTCATAAATCACAAGCTTTCATACTGCCAAATTCATAAGGAACACCATTCATCTGCAGTAACACTCCACTTGCCCGCCAACTACACACATTGGCACATGACTGTCAACCTCTACTAATTGATCATTGTTTGGGAAATTTTGTGCCACTGATTCCTTTATTGTGGTATTGTGTGGTATGATGTCGTAGTGTTCAGTGAATATGTGTCAATATCGATCATCATTGGGTTAAGGGAAGTGAGAGATATCAGGTTGGCACCAGTGTGGATGCTGGTGAACTGTAAGTGTAGAGGCGCGTTATCATGTTGGATTGTAATTTATATTTGGACATAACTTTGGCGAAGAGGAAATGGGAAATGTGTTTTAGAGAGTAACTGGTGCGGAGTGTTGAAATATTGCAGTGCATAATGGCTTTGTTGTCTGCATTCTGCGAGTTTTATCCGGGTCGGGACACGTGGACGACATACTCTTGAGCGCCGGCAATTTTATTTTCTTGCAAATAAAGTAACAAAGGAAGGGGAACAACGTGCTATATTCTACATGGTGGCGGGATCTGAGTTGTATGGGTTAGTTTCATCGTTGATCACCCTGAAGTCCACCTTAGAATTTGGGTTAGTTGAGGTCCTAACCTTACTTAGTAACCACTTTGAACCTAAGTCGAGTGAGGTGGTAGAATCTTTTAAGTTTCACAAGAGACCAAGGTGATGTTGAAACAGTAGCACAGTATGGAGCCGAGCTTAGAAAAATGGCTACTCGCTGTAATTACTCAGACTTGGACCGTATGTTGCAGGATAGATTCCTGGGCGGAGTGCGGGAAAAATCAGTGCAGCATGCATTGATATTCAAAGATGCTATGGAATTGGCTTCCGCGATGGAGGCAACAGGGCGGAATATTGAGAACATTAGGGGAGGTATGGAGGAAGTGTGCAAGTTAGTGCATAAGTTGAAGGGAAGCTTCAGAAGAATTAAAGAGGAATGTTGTTAATCAGCCCCTAATTTAACAGGAATGAACAGAACAGGAACACTGGACGAGTGACAAGTTACAGGTGAGGCGAAAGGCTACAGCAAACTGTGTTGGAGGTGTAAAGGAAAACATTCTCCAGAGACGTGTAGACATGAATTTCTGTGGCAAGGTCGGTCACTTAGAGAGAGCTCATATAACTAAAAAAAGGTCTGGTAACACCAGGTCAGAACAGCAGGGAAACAGGGTCTTTCAGGAAGTGGCGTCACACATACATTATCAGAACAGCCAGAGGCCACCGGGGATAAAGAAGAATCCATGTACAGTTTGTTTCACACACACCAAAATGAACAGGCAAGCACCAATACTGATGGAAATGCGGTTAGATTGAAAGGTGCATCAAATAGAAGTGGACACAGGTGCAGGGCAGACAATTTGTGGGGTGAAAAACATTCAAACAGTTGTGGCCAGATGAGCCACCATTACAGGATATCAACATGGTGTTGCACACGTGGTCTCAGGAAAAGCTGTGAGTTTTAGGGTCCTTGCAGATCATAGTGCAGACCAAGGCAGTAGAAATGTCCTTACCACTGCTAGTGGCAGAATGCAATGGTCCAAGCTTGTTGGGCCGAAACTGGTTGGCACCATTGGGAATTTCATTGCAAGGCGTTTCTCGGTGACATATGCGGCAAGAGCATTAGATGTACTAAACAAATATCCTAGTATATTTTCCAGTAGCAATTTGGGCCAGTATGTAGGACCACCGGTTGTGGTAGATCTACAGCCTGATGCAAAACCTATTTTCAGAAGAAGCCGTTCAGTGGCATTTGCACTATGTGACCAAGTCAGCGCCGAGTTAGACAGAGTAGTGAAGTGAGGAGTGCTAGAACCAGTAGAGTTTTCTACATGGGCAACATCAATAGTTCCCATTCGGAAAACAGATGGCTCAATACGGATATGCCGAGACAAGTGCACCATTAACACTGTTTGCAAAAGTTCCATGTACCCCCAACCAATGACGAATGAGGTGTTTTTGAACCTAGCAGGAGGAATGTTCACAAAATTGGATCTAGAGGAGGCTTATTTAGAGTTTTCAGTGGATGAGGCTAAATCGGAAATCCTAACACTGAACACTATGAAAGGCATGTTTAGAGTTAAGCAGGTACCCTTTGGAGAGAGCAGTGTGCCTGCGATACTCCAGAGAATGATGGAAATACTGTTAGGAGGAATACCAGGTGTTGCCATATTGCTGGATGACATCGTGATCACAGGCAAAGATGCAGAGGAACAGTGGCACCTGGTGGATCAGGTTTTGGAACGCATATACAGTACGGGGTTATGACTAAAGAAAGCCATGTGTTGTTTGGCTAGGATGTATGTGATATTTCTAGGATACCGCATTGATGCAGAGGGGGTACACCCAACAAAGGATAAGGTAGAAGTAATCTATGATACTCCAACACAGAGTTCAAGGAAGGAGCTTCAGGCTTTTCTGAGACTTTTGAGCATTTTCCACCTAGCAAGGCCGAAGTACTGGAACAATTTCAGAGGTTGTTGGAGTTCGGAACCCCCTGGAAGTGGGCCAGGGAACATGATAAGGCTTTCTGACAGGCAAAACTACAATTGCAATCTGGGTGTGTCCTTATCCACTATGACCCTAAGAAACCATTGGTTTATACATGTAATATGTCAGAGTATGGAGCAGTAGCTGTGCTGGCTCATGTACTTGAGTATGGAACAGAAGCTCCCATAGCGTTTGATTTGCGGACGCTACAGAAGAGCAAACAAAATTACTCTCAGGTAGACTAGGAAGCATTGGCCATAATGTTTGCTGTATGTAAATTCAGACAATATGTAACAGGTCACCCATTTACCATAGTGACTGACCACAAGCCCCTCATGTGATTGTTACACCCCACCAAGCAAACACCTGAAATCCTATCACCAAAGTTGCTTCGTTGGAGTTTGTGGCAATCTATGTATGACTATGAGTTGCTGCACAGACCAGGGTGTAGCATCAGCCATGCTGATGCGCAGAGCAGGCTACCAGTGCAAAATACGGTACAGGTTCCAGTTGTAGGTGACTTTCTGATGCTGGAAGCCATGTCATATGGTCCAGTGATGGACAGCGAGATTGAGAGAGCTACAAGAAGGGATCCCATCTTGTCGGAGGTAAGGAAATAGGTGTGCCATGGCTGGACGAATGAGGTGAGATTGGAAGATTTTAAACCATATGAAAGACAGCGGGATGAGCTGTCTGTGTACAAAGGATGTATGCTTTGGGGTAATAGAGTAGTAATTCCGTCACCATTAAGGTCAAAATCCCTTGCTCGGAGCTACAAGGGGGAATGTTGGCCAGACATGTTGGTGACATGTGGGTCAGTTGCGACGCAGAGGCAATAACTATCATGAAGAGGGGAAGAGAGGGCAGCCCCAGTAGCTTGAGACAACTGGTTCAAGACAACAAGTTGGGGTGCATCAAGCTGGAAGAGTGATTGGTTGAGATACCTCCATCGGTGCTATGGGACACAAGAATTGCAGACAGCAGCATGGAGAGGCCAGCAGCAGTGGCACCAGTAGCGGCATGCCGTCCCTCAGCGCCAGCGGAGCCAATCACAGTATGTCATCCCTCATCACCAGCAGCCAGTGAAGACAAGTACCAGTAAGAGATGCCTATTTCTCTAATTCAAGTACAACAATTGGTCTTGTTCCTATAATATCAACATTTAAGAGTCGGAGAGACCAACCCGAAATACATGATTTTCTCACTGGAATTATACACGGTACATCGTAGTTGTTATGTCCATTTTGCACGCTGGCTGTTGAAAATTAGTGTAGCACCAGCTAAGAATATGGGAGGGAAGTTGTCATCTTATTGCTATAAACATCAGTTTGCCTTGTTGCTGTTCCCGTATACCGGAGACTGCTAAAGAGACTTGCCTGGATCCAGCTTTCTGCAACAGTTTTGATGTTTGGCAGTTTCAAGTTATAAATTAGCGGGAATAGTGTAACTGTTTTCAAATTCTTTGATATTTGTTTTGAAATATATTAGTACGTTACTAATTTACCATGGAAAATGTTATGCAATATATACTTAAGAGAAACTTTTATTTTTAATTATTTTGGTATTGATAATTATATTTAATATAATATTAATTTAGTATATATAATTTTTTGTTTAGTTGAAAAACATTTTAATGGCTTATTTGTGTATGAACAGCATTGTAAATTTTACATATTGGTCGGGCGTTTGGGAGTGGGACAGAGGGATGTTGGAGAAAATCAAGATAATATAGCCATATTAATTACAAAAAAATTTTTCTCAGTAATGAAAAACTTTATTTTTGGCCATGTGTAATTGACAATTTATTTTTTGTAACACAAAAGTTATTAATAATCTTACTATAAATATTCCCGAAAAGAAACAACAATCTTGTTATCAATATTTTGCACTATATAAAATAGTGATGCAAATTGTGGATTTATTGACTAAAAATGGCAAAGTTTTCTCAACTTTTTTTTCTTGGTATGAAATCACTTTTTCATAATTCAACTATACTGTATATTTAGTTTCGGCAGTATTTATAGTTTATATACACAGATGAAATCTCTCATTCAATTCACTCATGAAAAAAAAACCATTTTATCATATTAACAATACTGGCACAAATAAATTTTGGCTATTGTATTTTTAATTTCTATAGCATAACATTTAGTACATAAGCAGGTGTGATATATTTTGTTAGTACAGTACATTTGATACTAGGATATGACAGATTAGGCATTCTACTCACATATCTGTACTCTAGCATACGGGACTTATTGGTGCGCTATCAGAATATAATTATTTAAAAACAGACATCTCACTACGAGCCAAATTGATTTTATCCAACGGGAAACAATCAGAAACAACAAACACCAAACAAGACATATTGCAACTACATAAATGTAACCAATAAATTTTATTAATGTACCTACTTGAATTCTACACTTTGAGACATGCGTTAAAATTTAACGATGAATTAAACAAGATGGTGTGGTCTATTGGATTGGGTTTATTAACATCCCCCAGTGTTATGCCTGAAGGCTTATCAGGGGACGGCTTACAAAGTAACTGATGACCTAACTTAAACTAACGCCCACACCATAACTGGGATTCGAACCCAGAACGTTCCGCACCACAGACCAGCGGCGCATCAACCAACTGCGGCACGGGAGGTCTGCGATGTGGTCTAGAATCGTAGGATTTATTGGGAATTATTTGTAGAGAAAGTAACAGCAAGTCATTCTCCAATGATTCATAAGTTGATCGAGGATATAACATTTTGTGTACTCAGATTACGCCATACAGGATTATTACAAAAATTACTAGCAAATGCAGTGATGTAATCTGTCTCAACTTAAAGTTTCCAGTTTTGACAGATTAGTAGCACTCTGTAAACAGACTGACTACATAACCTTCTGCCATTATGTGCATTCCACTGTAATCTCAAAATATATGAACTAGAATAATTAACAGTAAGCCTATCTTAAATATAAGATGGGGTGTCTGTGTTTACTACTGGAGTGTATCGTTTACCATAGGCCTAAAAATAGCTTTAGAATTTAATGATGCCAAGCTACCCAGACATAAACATTATTAAAGTTACTTTATGACACTGACGCTATAAAACAATTTTTTTTAAATCAGTTTTATTGCACTATTTTGTTTCCGGATCACTTACGTATAACAACTCAGTGCAGTGCAGTTCTACATTACAAAGCCTATTGTTGATTATTATAATACTTGCATACACAAAACAAGTTCAAGAAGTTGTGATTCAGTGTGTTTTAATACCAGCGATGTTTTGCTGTAGTCCTTTGACTTTTGAACAGACTGTATGTATATATTTTGTTAGTCCAGTGGCCTATAGTGAACACAAGTAGCTTCCCATATGTTTCTTGCTTTTAGCAAACAGCCATGTATTTCTTAATAATATAAGTGGCATATTTCATGAATGTTATTGACACTCAGTGATAGTACCATGCATTTCTGTCCAGCCTGTGGTTTGGTACAAGGAGCAGGGATGTGGAACTATACAATAGCTGTGCTTAGTATAGAAGGCGGAAGTAAAAATTATTAAATCTGGGCAAAACATATTATTTAACTAAATCTGAAAATAAAACAAGATGAAATTTCTTTATTCAGCTAGGTATTGAAATTTTAGTATTCTGGTGCAGTTATGTCATGTTCAGTGCAGCCATTCAAATTTTATGAGTGAAAAACTATGAAGTTATTTTGCACTTCAATATAAATTTACAAAACTTGTTACGAAAAAATAAATTCACGTGAGAGTATCCTTTAAAAACAGGGAAATAATCAAAACGTTATACCAGCGATGGCTTATAATGGGTGAAAACAACCTTGACCGAGTATTTCAATGTGTTGCAAGTGAAGTTATCCATACTATAATATCAAACACAGGTTTTCAGTAACTGCATTGTAACAAAATTTTACAAAATTTTTAAATATTTTCAAATCTGATGCGGAACACACTAAATCGGACACGCGAATGCGGAAAATAAATGCACACAAGCAACAAGGCTGAACATCCGTTTCCGTTGGACGAAGATGAAGATAAACAGTGGAATTTGTGATCAATTCCAATATGTACGTGAGCAAATTCAAAACTAATAAGATTCTGCGAAAGCTAATACTACATAGTATAATGTAATATAATATTAAGTGTAATCCAAAATAGTTCACAATTTTTTATTTACACTGTGCGTATATTTTCCCCAGCTGATGGCAGACTTTTTTTTTTTTTTATGGTACAATTACTTCACTTGACAATTAGTTGACGTTTCCTTATTTAAAGTGATATGCCATTCTGATGTGCATTGGCAACAGTTGCTGTCAAATACTGGAAACATGACATGCAATAACAGACCATTTTTGCGAGACGATATATACTCTATTCGCAGTGATTTAAATATATTTTTGGATGTTAAAATAAATGTCTAATTAATAAAAAGTGAAACATTTTTTATTATTTGTGAAATACTGCAGAAGAGTCAGACTAAAATTCTTGTCGAAAATGTATCATACAGCATGTGCGTACAAGAAGTGTTCAAATGTATTTTAGAACAGTGAGGAAATATGAACATCTTAGCAAATGGATGCCACCTTCCTTGCCAGGGGCCTTCAGTCCATAAGGTTTCTAGTTCGAATCTCGGTTTGGCCACTGACATGCATGTGTCGTTCACAGGTGTTAATTTAGGTTAGTGTGAAATACTTAATTTCAATATTTCAGCTAATATTATGTTTAAAAAATTCCACTCCTTTTCCCAGAAGTTTAAAAGATGTTACCACGAACTGAGTGAACGTAGCCGAAAACATATTTCTGTGTATAGTAATAAAACTTATTTTCTTTAGAAACTATAAATAAGAATAGAAGTATTTTCATTCTGTTAATGAAATTAACTAATCCTAAACATCAGTTTCCCAAGGTAAAGAATGCGTCCGGGGATTGAAAATTAGAATTGACTAAAAAAGTACCTATGTTAAGTTTTAACACGTGTATTTAAATTCATAAAAAGACTTAGAACTATATTACTTACTAAATGTAGTGTTGCCTTTTTCTGTTGTAATATTCTTGCAAATGTTTGAGCTTCGTTTTCTTTAGCTGAGCACTATACTTCCCACTTCCGTTCGTACTGTATCGATGCTCCATTTTTTATTTATTAATTTATTTATTAACATTACAGTGCCAACACTTGAAATGAGTCTATACAAATGATTTCCACGCCTGAGCTGCAAATACTCTGTACATGCTTCTGTGGTCTCTTACCACAACGTGTCATCAAGCTGTCATGCGAGATGAGAAGTTCAAGACAATGTGAAATACTCTGTAGTTCAAAAACACGCGTATGTCCAAAACATATTTTGCAGTATTATACATTAAAAAAGATTTTGTTAGTTTAATTAAAAAATATAATCATTAAGTCAATGGTGAATGCAGTATTCAATCACAAATAAAATTATTTACCCAACTATATAAAACATTTACTAGTTTTTGATGGGAAAAACACTTTTTCTCGTATAGCATGTCTGTGCAGAAAAAAAGTGTGTTTTAAGTGGCAAAAATTGATATTTAAAATGATAATTTAGACTTTTTAAAAATGCTGTTCTGAAGGTTTTAAGTTCCTTTTGTGTGTGTAGAAAACTGTGTTTCAATAGAGCGTATAGTTCTGCTGTAATTTGCTAGTAAAAATTAACATTGATGGTAAATTTAATCAAAAATGACTTCCACCAACTCTTAAAAAAGGCATTCACTAGTTTGCCACAGTACAACCACCTGTTTGAAGATGTCGCCTCAGAAGAAAGTGGATCTTTTCTTTGATTCACAACATTGGATAAAAACATTACACAAACACTTGTGTGTGTGTGTGTGTCCATATTTTTTCCTTCATTACTTAAAATATTTTCATGTTTTGTAGGTAGAGTTTGTGTATTTTCTTGAGCAATTTGTTTAAACATTGTCTTTTATAACATAAACAGTCTAGGACATAGAGTTATTCACTTCATATTTATATTAAGGTATTTTAGAGTGACTGAAGTGAATTTACCAGTGTTAGTGAGGGTAGATAATAAAATAAAATATATTCTAATTTCATTAATCTACCCATAAATAAATATTACTTTGACAACCTAAATAAATATAAATAAATGTGCACGTGTGTATGCTGTGCATGCGTGTGCTGTACCAATCAGATTCTAACAAAATTGTAATTTGATTGGGGTGTGACAACTATCTGCTCGTATGCATCAGGCCATAGCTGCTGTAGGACTAAGCAAGGGCTAAAGTTTGCTTTGTAATACAACACATGCACTTTCCTTGCTTAAGTTTCTCTGGTTTGGAACCTACCACCTCGGGGTCTGAAACTACTTCAACTGCTGTGGTTATGGAAGCCACATCAACGAGCATATAAGTACCAGAGACATCACTCAAGGCAAAGCAGTGGATAGATTATTTTTTGCATAGTGCAAATGTGCCGATGTTAAAACAAACAAAAATTGTGTTCACGGGTTGGCACTACTACAAATGAACAGTTTTGTGTATAACATTTCAATCGTCAAATTCCACCTATTTTAATAAAAATGTGTTTGATATTCACATTAAAACTATGTAGAACTAGCAGGCCAGTGCTACTTCGATAGCATGATATTTAGAACTTTGATCGATGTAGACACTTCTCCATAGATAAAAAAAAAAAGAAATGAAGGAAAAAATTTAACAACTTTTTTTTTTCTATGCAGTCATCCTAAGAAAAGCTTAATCCAGTACCTATTTACATCCCTGATAATAATATCGCTCTAGCCAACCCTGTGGCCCCATTTGATATATATTTATCCACTGTGTCACTATGGCCCCACTTGATATAGTTCTATCCATTAAACCACTGCAGCCCCACTTGGAATAACTCTAGCCACTGGGCCACTCCAGGTTTTTGAAAGGAAAGGACAGCTGATAGACAAAATAAGGAGAAATTTGGAACTTTTTTTTAATGCAGTTGTAAATCCTAATAAAAGTTTAATCCAGTATCTATGTACATCCCTGATCATAATTTTTTCTGGAACCGTGTTTGAGATATCTCGATGAAACAAAGACTAAGTTAAGTTGGTCGTGGGGTTTATTATCTATGGACTGTGTAAATTTGATATTGATAAGTTCAGTGGTTTTTTAGTTAAATTGGGTCAGACACAGACATGAAAAAAATTAACATTAGATATGGCTTAGTTATCAATTATACTATATGAAAAAATAATTAAAAGTGGAAAATTAAAAAATTACAGACACACAAGTGTATGTACACAACGCCAAATCGTTGCTAAAACACTTAACTAGTTCACATCATCGACAGTGCACTGCCATACGACATGATGCTCACATCACCACCAACATTGTAAAAAGAAATGTGGATTTATATAAATCATTGTACGGCAGTCTCTACAATTGAATCAATATAACTATATTTTTATTTTCAATTGCGTTGAAAAATATTTATAAAACTATAAGCAGTTTATTTACATTATATCAATAAATTCAAATAATTTTCTGCTTTTATATCACCGATATTGCAGTGGGCAATTAATCAAAATTGAATCGGAAATAAATTATGCTTTGTTTACTCCTATCCAGTGTCTAGGGGTTGAGCCACATGTTACATTTTGGCCTGCTTGATGACTGTAAAAGCCTTCTAAGAAAGTGGGATAGAAATCATATACCCTACGAAGTATTTACTCCTACTTTTTTTTACAGATGATGTAATGGGTAAGTGGTGAAATTTACAACCAGCATAACAAAATGGTCTTGAACAACCCCATTTTAAATTTTTGGGTAATTTTGAATGCTATAACTTGGTTCAGAATTTGTATTTTTGTTATTATTATTATTATTATTATTATTATTAAACTCAAATACTTGATTCATTGGTCAGTTGTGGAAATAGTTAGCTGAAACCTTGGAAAAAATGTTACAAAATGTACTTGGTGTTAATTACCTGACTGCATGAGCCCACATGACATGAAGTCAGTAATGTAATATGTCTCAGTTGTGTAAGTAATCCCACTCATCACAGAAACTGCTGCACTAGTGCTGGGAAAATTATCTCTTCCCGAAGGCATTGCAACCAACGAACTGAATAATACTAACACTGTGTGGAATTTCCATATTTCGTGTTTACTGCTCAAATAAGCCTTGCCTCATAATCCAAAAAAACATCTTTATGCTGGGAAAGTAACACAGAATGATTAATTACACTGTAAAGTTCCTTACCTATCTGATTTTATACAACACTTATTTTGAAATATCTCAATTTAATTTGCTTTTTTGAGTATGCAAATGTTTGTTTTTTGCTACCCTTCTGCAGTACACTAGAATTTTGACAAGATACAAAATTCAACATATCCAGCATCCCGGGATAATGTTTCTATAAATCATTTACAGATTTAAATGCCCAGTTAGATTATGTTATTTACTACACTTTTACTATGTTACATAATTTCAAGATATTTTTGTTTTGGCCGTTACTAGGCAAGGAAAACATCTTGACATTGGGATCTAGCGCTCGGGTATCTTTTACTAGGTTTCAGCATAGTTAGCGGAAGATGCCTGTGACAAATTTCTGTGCTTTAAAATTTGAATGACGTAATTTAAACATTCTTTATTTACCCAGGAGATTAGATCTGTTTTTTATGTTGTATGTGCAGTGTTAGGCCAATAGTATTTTGTGAAATGTAATATCTTTGATATTATCATTTAGTTTATACTTATTTTGCACTTGATAATTTTTGGGACAACTGTTGTAAAAATCTGTATGAAAATGTTATTGGATATTTAAACTAGCTAGAATAAAAATATTTTCTGATATAAACTACTGTATTTGCAAAAATATTTTTAAAAATGTTTTACTTTACTTTTGTACAGCAAATTTAACGTAATACATACCAGTTGTTACGCCATTTATTCTGTGATGTGTGTGATAGCTGTTTTCATAATTCATGCACAGAGTTGAGAGTTTACTTTTCCTGTTTCAGGGGAAGTGATCTGCAAGATGTGAGCCTTCTTCGTCGGATGCACAATGTGGAGGTCCTTTCTTTAAGGTATTTGAAAATGTATAGAATACTTAGTGTTACCTCCATGCACACTTGATTTCCTGTCGTAATGGTATATCTGGGGTTTTGTGTCCTCTATAGGTTCAGGATGCTTCATTTGCAGGTTACAGGTTTTGGTGCAAGGCTTTCAATTAAAGTGCCTTGCTTTAACATTAGAAAAGCTGACCTATCGTATTTGCCACCAGCTGCTCAATTTATTTATACATTTATGTCTTTGTATACTGTGTGACCAAATCAACAAACAATCCAGTGAGAGGAAGGTGCAGGTCTTCTCTTCCTCGCACCACGTGCAGCGGAGAAGACAGGTACACTCCGTAGAAACTACTACGGACCTTCTGTGACACATTCAGGAATGTCAAAAACAGTAGTGTGGTTTCTCTATCATTTATCAAATTGCATACGTGGTTTCAATGGTTTAATGGTCCCTGAGTATACAGATACATCACTGTGACATTTGTTATAATGTGGATTCGTGAATGAAGATAGATTTGTTGGAGTGATGGGAAAACATCTGCCTGGTGTTCAGCAATAAATACGAAAGGGCAAGCTAAATATCTATAGCATCATTAATAATATGCACAGTAAACATAAATTTGAATTCATTTGATGGACCTACAAAAATTACCCATAGTAAAACGTAAACTGCCATGCATGCAAAACAACATTAAAAAATTCCCTGGAAATGGTACAGATATTTTATCGAGGCTAAAATAATTGATAGAAGCAAAACTGGAACCACAGAAACATGGTTGAAACGGTTACAAGGAAAATAATATTAATAAATGCATACCTAAAAATGGAAGGATTCGAAGGCAGGAAGGAAAAGAAAACAGGCTCGAAAATGGTCTGAGGAGAGGAAAAAGATACATAGTGAGAAGATGGAGTACTGGAGTAAGAAGAAGGAACAACAAAGGGCGAAGCATTGAAATTGGCTCGTGGTCCCTAGAAGACCCTAATGGAAAAGAAGAAAAAAGGCATACCTGTCCAGAAATGTTGTGTATGATCCATTTCCCAAAAGAGTGAATTGTTTTACATAAGATGCCTCAAAAGATGCAACTTGAAAACCTGTATGTTAAGCCTGTTACACATGGTTCACTTTCTAGTACAAGAAGGTGTACACCTTTCTCGTACAAGTCAACTTGCATCATGTGACTGGCTAACTTGTTTGCAAGTGACTTGCATACAAAGCTAGAATCATTTATAGACTGTTATATTTTTCATTCACCTTCTTGTGCAAGCAGTTTGTTTATATTTGCATTTTATACGTTTATGTAGTTTCCGCACATTTATTTGTGCTGTTATTGTCAATTTGAGAGTAGAAAACAGATTTTAATTTGTATTAGTGATTGGTTAGGTTTGTAAAATCTTATTGTGTTGTGGTGGAAATGAGTAATTGGCATGCTGCAACATTCAAGTACTGCTATTGTGTATACAGTATATACATGGGATTTATTACAACAGGGTGTTCACATTCTTGTTCATGTTTTGGGGATCACCATGTTCACAAAAGATGTCCGTCTGTATCAGGCTTTAGGTTGCACGTCACTCCAAACACCAGCAAAACTTCAAGGCCGGTATTTCAGAATGTTTTTGTGAGGTTTTGGTATAACTTGAGCTATTTCCAGGCTTGATCAGTATTCCAAAATGTAATAATGCCGGCTAAGGCCTTAGTTGAGCCACGGCTGAAGCCTTAAACTTAGTGCTCTGATTTATCCTTTTTGCAAATGAAACGTACACATGCACAGAACGCATATCATTTTGTCAGAGCAGATAGCGGGACAAACATCCATAAACAATATGTAGCATACAGACAGTTATACATCGCGATGTAATTATTTGTCAAACAATTAGGAAGTTAAAGATTGCATGAATACTGCGTAATAAGTAAAACATCGTTCAAACGCTTCCATCATTAGGAACAATGCAAAACACCCAATATGTGAACGTGTATATATAACATATATTCAGCTGCACTAGGTATCTGTTGTGATAGCGCAATTGGTAGAGTATCCGACTGCTGCGCACACATTTAGCATTTAGCGTTCAAATCCTGGCCGTTACAAAGTATTTTAAGGTTTTAAAACCAACCAGACCTTTCATATTTTCACATGTAATATATTCAATAAATTTTTCATTTATCTAATTAACTACGCTAAGTATTAAAATACTTAATGATGAATTATTAACAATACATTAAAATGGCAATTATTAAACAATAGGGCTTGTTTATTAGTAATAATTACATATCTCAGAATTTATTCAACAAATCCCACTATTCACGTTCAAAAGTCATTTTGCATTTCTCCCCTTTTATTTTAAGACCTTACATTTCAAAAGAAAACAGCATATCTTGTGTGCAAATTATACTTGTGAGCCCACCTTCTACAATGGTAGAATCATATCCTCAGTGGCAGGACATGATACAACTTCGGTGGCACGCCTGATGACATGGCTTGTTGATTGGTGATGCTGGCTGTTAGGAATATCTTTTGTTCCATTCAAAACTCAAAATTGCATTGTGTTTCAAACTGTGTGCATGAGTTACACAGTTGTATTTCTAATGCTTTGACGTTTTCGTGGTGGCTTGTAGTTCAGCGAGTGTAGTGTTGATTGCTAAAGTGATGTGCGTGCATGCGTACGAAAATGTTGTTGACCCATGGAGTATCCTTTATAATTTCATATGTGAAATTAATAGACTAATGGAAATTCTGATGATGCTTTCTATCTATAGTGCTTAGCTTCCCGAGTAGAGAGGGCGAATTCATCCTGGATACTGATGCTAGTAATGTAGGTATTGGGGCTGTGTTATATCATATCCACGATGGAAAGGAGAGGCCACTGGAATATTTTAGTAAGGTACTTCGAAAGCGTGAGAGAAATTGCTTTGTGACACACCAGGAACTTCTGGCAGTGGTGAAGGCAATTGCACATTTTCACCCATAACTTTATGGCACACACTTCATCCCAAGAACTGATCATGCTTCCTTACACTAGCTACTAAATGTAAAGAACTCCAAAGGTATAATTAATAGCCCGGTTCTACAGCACCTGCAAGAGTATGACCTTGAAATACATCACAGGTTTGACATCTTCACAGCAATGAAGATTCACTTTCCAGGAGACTGTGTAAATCATTCTGTCTTCATTGTGAATGTCAAGAGCAAAAGGGTGGATCATGGAAAGCAAGGAGGATGAGAATTCGAGGCTCTCTATCTTGTGATGGGTCACCTACATGGGACGATAAAGACATTAGAAATGTTCATTTAACTGACCTCACCTTGCATCCAATATTGGAGTGGAAAGGAGCCAGGTGTCGACCAAAAGGGGAGATAACCAGTCTAGGCCCCACAATCAAGGCGTACTGGGCACAATGGGATTCCCTTGTTCTGGAGAATGGTGTACTTCACAGGAACTAGGAAAGTAGTGATGGGTCTTACCAGAGTGCTGAATCTCAGAAGTGCTAAGAGAGATGCACAACACAGCTGCAGGTGGTCACTTCAATGTAAATAAGACCCCTGACAGAGGTCGACTGAGGTTCTATTGGCTGCATTGTCCGGAGGATATTGAAGTGGTGCCATCTGTGTGATACCTGCACCGCGAGGTAGGGTCTGAGGATTAGGGGACAAGGACCCCTTCAGAAACACAATGTTGGGGCCCCATTTGAGAGGATGGCAGTGGACATTCTCAGACCACTACTTCTCACTGAGATGGGGATTGGGTACTTTCTGGTAGCTCAAGACTATTTTACTAAGTGACCTGAGGTCATACCGGTGCTAAACCATGCAGCTGGTACAGTAGTTGATGCATCTGTAGTTCATGTTTTCTCCAGGTTTGGAGTACCACTCGAGCTTCATTCTGATCGTGGATGGAATTTTGAAGTAACTCTTTTCCAAGAGGTAACAAGAATTTAAGGAATGAAGGATACTTGTACCCATCTGTCGGATGGGATGGTGAGATGCTAAAGCATATCCTGGAACAGTACCTGGCTATCTTCGCAGAAGACAACCAGAAGTATTAGGACTCTGAGGTGCCTGGCATATCGTTTGGCAGTCCACAAGTATCCAAGGCTAACACCTTCAAGGTTGCTGTTTGAGAGAGCGTTCAGTCTCCCTGGTTACCTGCTGTTTGGGGGATCAGTGGATAAAGCAGCAGCCACCCTAGAATATGACTTTGAACTAAGTCAAAAGTTGGTGGACATCAATTTCCCCAGAGGCACCTTAAAATTAACAGTGACAGAATGAAAACATGGTGAGACTGGAGAATGCCTGAAGATGTATTTCAAGAGGGACAATTGAATTTGCTGTAGAACCTCCAAGGGCAGAAGGTATATTGCCCAATGCTACAGAAATGTTAGGAAGGCCCGTACAGGATCCTGAAACAAATCAATGATTTGGTCTACCGGATTTGTCGACAAGGCTCATTGGGGATGCCTAAGGTTTTCACATCTACAGACTGGTGCTGTATGAAGGTCTAGATTGGCTGGAGAATCTCAGGACGAATAGACTAAAGAAGGGTGCAGTGTCAGTGTTATGCGCCATCTGCCACATGGGGTGCAGGTACTATGTGCAGATTCGGCTCTGGGGGGGTGACCACCTTGATCCTCCCCTCCTCCAGGCAGACCCACTCACGTCCTATTGCTGGGTGGCCGGGAATTTTTGAACCTGACCTGGCTGGCATCACAACCCCTCCACCCTGCCTACCGGAGAAGTCTAAGACTTGGAAGGATGTGCAAGAATATTTGGGGAACTAGAACCCTTGGCGCAACACAGCATTTGAGAAATCTCTGGGCCATTGGCGACGACACTATAAATACAGCCGCAGCTGGAGGGTCAGCAGTATTTTGGCAGAAGCCACCTGGCTGAGTGCGGTAACCGGACAGCAGTGCATAGACAACAGTCTAGTGCGGTGAGGGGCATCTGTGAAGAGGATGGACAACTGCAGGGGATTGCGAGACGACGGCGGATGAGTTGTTTGTTGTGTGAACAGATGAGAGGGCATGAAACCTAACGAGTGAAGGCTAAGGTGTATGTGGGCGCTCAAAGCAATTAAGAAAATTGTTGACTGGTGGGAGCTGGAATAAACCAAAATGGGACTGAATTAACATGTGATACAGATTTGATCGTAAATATGGACAAGCAATTCAATAGTTTTTGATACACTGTTAATTGGAACTGGTTTTAGTAAATTAATTACATTAATTTCTTTAAGGTAGTTGTAAATTGAACTGGTTGAATTTATTAATTGTAAATATATAGCAAGATTGAATGTTCAATATAATTTGTACTTTGCTATTTTATCGCAGTGCTCTTAGCCGTAAGGCCTTTCTGCGCTTTGGCCTCCCAATAGGCGGGGGAAAGGGATTACACCCTCTCATCGCAGGCGTTCCAGCTTGATCCAAAGCCCCAACCTGATATCAAAGTACAGGGTTGAGGGATTATCCACCGGGCATAAGCCTTACACCCTTGACAGGCCGGTTGCTCGCCTGATCTGTCTCTGCCCACCAATACCAGCAGATGAGGATGACTTACAATCAGTCTAGTGCAGCCTACCTCTCCCTGGCCGGGAGAGACTCCCTTCTGGGAGTAAGCAAGCACTCGCTCTGAGCTAGAAGCGACTAGCCAAATACTTTATTATTCTCCGACAAACCCTACGTGCTTCCTTTTTATCATCACTGCTGCCAGGCTGTTGCCATCACCCAATGATTATTCCTCATATAAAATTCATCAGTATGTTTTTTTACGCCTTTACAGTCAAATGTATACATGTTGCACATCACGAACACACACATTATTGTCAATTTTATGTAAGTGGGGTAAAATTTGACAGAAATGTGACAAACTTACACAGTATGCAAACAGTAAATGCTCTCGTTTGCGAAGTGTTGTATCCGCTGATGAACTGCCGCAGGATGTATGTTATAATGAAATGAAATATGTTGGCGATATTGATGATCACTACAGAAGAACGTAATGCTCAGTAATAAAAGTCGTAACTTAAAACTTTAAGTGCGCTTTCAATATTTATGGTTTAAATTGTTTCTAAAGCAATGTGCAATTTTTAGGGGTTTTTAGTGGGTTGGCTTTAAAAACGTATTTAGCAATTATGACTGAGCATGCAGACACTCAACTGTCCGTGAAATGTTTCTAGCTCGGGGTGAACGCAGTTGTGCGTTTGCTATTTTTCGTCGTGTTTATGCGAGTACGTTGTTTGTGATGATGTCAAAATATTTTGTCAGTAGTTGATTTGATACAACTTATCTCAAAATTACGTTCTTTCACCGTCCACCTTCGATTGCCATCTTGGACCCTGCTTTAACCGCCTGGCACGGCGTCAACCTACATCACAATGTGTGTGTACTATCATCGATTATGGACTCAAATTGCTAAAAGTATATCCTAAAACGACTTAATTCTGCAGCTATTTTAATATTGTACATACTTGATGTTCTGCTAAGATTTTGCTTGCCACGGAATGCTGACGTCACGGAAGAATACCGCATTGCATGGCGTTCGAGGAGAACCTCCGGCAGCCTTGCAACTCAATTCGTGACTGGCAATCATGGCTATGGCTGGTTAGGCCAGTGGATGGCAGGGACGCTGCTGTCGCGGTGCCTGGGTGGCCGGAAGTATGAACACGTGGTAGGAACTACAGCACCAGAAGACAGTGTCATCGACCACGTGTTTGAATAGTATAGAACATTGTGGATCATTCCAAGAGTCCTGATTGGCTAAACATCTATTTTTCTTCCCCTGAGAGGAGGCTAACGGCCCAAATGTTTCGTATAATTACGTCCGGAGTTCACCGCATCGGGGATATGGGCTTTCGATGCACACGAGTTTAAAGTATATGAAATCATAATAATACCTGTAACTCTGGCCCTTCTGGTTGATAGGCAGGATTATGTATTTTCCACATCATAATAGATAGACAGAAAAGTTTATATTTTATTAGCATAAAGATGCTAATTCTCTGTATAGATAGACGGCTGAGTAATTATTTTAATTAATGGTTTTGTATGGCAGCCAAAACTTGTAAAATGTGGAGAAAAATAGTTCAAGCATTTTTAATACTTAAATTTTTTTAATGTCTTGAAGGAAAAAGTGACGTTACAATACTTTTGGAAGTGAGAAAGAAAACTTATAATTAACATATTAAATATCTTGCCAATGTTAAATACCTTTAAAAAGCATATGAATTCTGTGAGTTTCACTTTTAACCAGGTGGGTTTAAATTTTTTTTCTAGTATGTCCAATCACCCATATGTAAAGAAGTGCATATTTTGAGCCCAGTAAATTTTTTGGGAGCTGTTAAAATTTTTAAATTACTAGTAAGTTCTTACTAGGAAATTATTACTCTAGCCAAGGTAAATATGATGTGACCTTTAGGTTGTGAGTACATGAAAATATAAACTTAAATTTTGGAAGTTTGTTAAAATGCTTGGATGATTAGAAAAACACGTATTTTCTTTTTTGGAGAAGATTTCTCTAGTCAAAGTAAATGTGAGGTGACAGGTTGAAAGTACATACAAATAAAACTTTGTCATAATTGAAAAATTTTGAGAAATATGGTAATTCAGAACTTTTAATGGGGCGTTTGTAGTTTTCAAATGTTTTATAGGAACTATGTATATTTTAATAATATGCCCTGTATTAATTATCCAGCATTTATCTTCCAGTATTACATTTTGATGCTAGTGGTAATTAATATTTATTTCTATATACATGTATCTCAGCTGTGTGTTTTTGAAAACAAAATTGACTTAAAGCCAAGGTCAATTACAATGTAAATCATGCACGTTGTTTGTTCTATGCCATTAATCTTCATTTTACGTGTTTTGCATCAAACAATTGGAGTTGGTATTTGGTTTTTTCTGAAAGTGAATTTTTGGACCGTGTATTAGGCCCTTCTGCCATGCCCTTGGTGGAGGACGTCTCAAATTATTTTTGCATTTGCTTTCATTAAGCATAGTTGGTTGCTGGTAACGTTTTAGTACATTTTCGCCACGTGTTCATAGATTCGTAAATCAGTTCGTTATGCTATTTTCCAACCGGCGTTCACCATGAAGCTACACAAATATAATTTTCGTTTTGGAGTGTATGTTTGTTGGTTTCAGGAGACGGGCATAGTGGTGATTTTACTGAATAATTCTGCAATAAATTATTTGATACCATTGACGAACAAACGTGATTTTAGTGAAGTGATCGTGCAAGTATTTCCATAGAAAAAAAAACCTGTTCAAGAGGTTGTGAATTACAAACTGTAAGTTCACGTGGTTGGTGAATATTGTATTTCCAAACAGTTACTATAATATTTAAAATGCATTTGGCCTTAAAAAAAAGCTGCACTTTCAACTCTTTTGTAATGTAAAAATATTTATTTTAGCCTTTATTGTATATCTGACGAGCGTAAGGCTAACTTCGTTAAGTGTGCGTGTTTATTGCTGTATATGTACGAACAGTGATGTATGTATCGCATTTAGTTCTTTCATTAAAGCTAAAACTTTCTAAGTTATAATAATTTGAATGTCAATTCCATACAGCTAAATTTTTCACTGTTCCATCACAGCAATTTGCACTCTCTCGTGAGAAAAACCGCAAAACAATGCTGTTTCACAAAAGACGTCAAACTAAAACTTCCCTTTTCCTTCCACCCACAAAATAATAAACAGAACCCCAGCATATTTACTTGACCATTAATAAACGGAAGTTAGCTAAAGTCAGTCTTTCAGAGCCTGCCATGACAGGAAGTCGGGAAACACGAGGAAATTACAAGTGTACACTGAAATAGACATTTTTTAAAAACTTCGTTTTCTCCAATGACAGAACAGCTGTGGCGGAACGATACATTGTGGCCGTGCTACTTTTCTGGACTGGTCAGAATTCACCCAACTTACATGAATGGACAATACCATTCTATTGCAGCTCTACACACATTTTATGCCTTTGATTATGTGTACAGCACGGTATTGCGGCCTACATAGGCACCATGTGCACATACAGTTCGGAGACATAACACAAAATTGTTTATTGCTGGCACGTACCATGTCATTCGCCATTCCATTTTATTTCAGGGTTTTCTTTAATTTCTGCACATTATTGTATATTTAGAATATAAGCAATGCTAATGTGCATTTTGATTTTACTGCTGGTATTTACCAGCTTTGCCTTACTCGGTAGTTGTAGCACGAATGATCACCTTTTTATGCAGTGACAAATTGTGAGATGTAATCAAGCATTTTTTTTTTTAAGTGGCCGAAGTTCAAAAACAACTTAGCTGCACGTGCGTTAGAAACGTGTCAGGTTTAAAGAAATAAAATTTACTTTTGTAGTCACTATTCTTAAATAACTGTTACAGTCTCTGACATTACGTGATTAAAGCACTGAGTGTGTTTGGTCATATGGTAGTGTATCAGGCTATATTCATGCGGACATTGGTTCGATACCAGCTGGCTGCGCTCGGAATGAGCCTGCTACATGGTTTTCAGTCTTCTTTCCATGCATGTGTTGCTCCATATGCAGACATGTGCATTACAAAGTCCTTAACGTACTGGAATAAGACTGTGCTGAGTAATTCCGGTGGCGAAAGGAAAAACATTACCTATTATTAATCTTTTAAAGAGTAAGAAATACCCCATGTTATCTTACTAGGACGGGTCACGGGTACGTCGAATGAAGTCGAATGACGCATCTCAGGGCGTCGCGCGGAGTCGTCCTCCACAGAGAGTTTGACAGGGGGTGGGGCGTGCCTTCTGCCTTCAGTATCGACCTGTAGAGCGGGCGGGGTCATGGGCAGTTGAATGTCACTTGTCAGCACCTGGACCCGCTTGGTGTCGTGTGCAGAGTAACTGCCCAGCGCCCCCCCCCCCCTTTTTTCCTTTAATATGTTGCGCTGTCGCCAGCCGCACGTCTCCAACATCGCGTTAAGGGGGCCGCCTACCTGACGTGACATTGCACAGGAGCGAGCGAACGCTAAGGGTGACACTGGTACGCATATCAAGTACCGTATCGCCTCTATGCGCGAACTACTAAACTAGCGCGCACCTTTTTTTTCGAACCGCTCTTTCTATGGGACTTTAGCGGTAACCATATTATTTTACTGCTAGAAAGTCTGATGCAAAGTTCAATGCAGGATTGTATCTGAGTTTCACGTAGATCCAGTCTGTACATTTTGACATACGGCAGTCTGAAAATACCGTTTTTTAGCTATGTTGGAGGGCTTGGAAATATTGGTTCTAACGTGCGCAGTGTCTTGGAGACATTCCGTCATTGCCTGAAGTATTTATTTTTGTAAGTTAGCACATTAGGCGCACGTGGAATAGTTTCGTAAAAAACTGATTTCCCGACACACTGCAACATATTTCAAGCGCCTAGTAGGCATAACTGCGAAATTATTAGAAAAGTAAATATTTTACACTTCGATGCTTTAAAAAACACAGAAAGCGGAATAAAACTGATCACAAATGTTTACCTAACACTTTTTATTCTACGTTAAAACATGGAAATACTTTCCCCTCTATCGTAACCAACTTTATTGGGTACATGCCACTGAGTGCGTCCGTTACAATATATGTAGATCGGAATAGTGACTTTTTTCTAAGATTTATTTCAAAAGTGCTCACTTTATCGTGAACAGTCGTTGTGTAAATGTAATATATTGTTACAAAACGCCGGGGGGGGGGGGGGTATCTGAGTTCGTGAGGGATGGTCTAAATAAGAGAACTAATTTGGATTTTAATTATTCACACAACTATTATTTACAGCATTAATAAATCTATCTCCATTATTACTCTTTTTTTTCCTCGACGAGTGAAGTGTTTAGTGTATCTTAACTCGTAATTAAAGTCCTTCTCAATGTCTCTGCTTGGTTATAGTTAATTAACACACACTCATCATTAACACATGTTCAGTCTGTTTGTTCCCATCATTTTTGATGTCTTACACTCACACATTCAGTTCAATAGTGCAGCTTGTCACCCGCACACTTTACTGCACCAATGCTCGCAGTCGCAGATTTTTCTCCCATTGGTCACTTTCAGTGTTACTCGTGACTCTTATCTCTCGTCGTTTGTCGCTCGATGTCGCACACTCGCTCATACTTACAAGCACTCAACTCGGCACGGAGTTGATATTTTGGTTTGCCGTTTTCAAACCCTTCGTGGAGAAAATATGGGTTTTGCACCATTTTTGTACATGCAAAAATGTGACCCTCCAGAATATGTGAGGGTTTATGTGTAGACGTAAGCAGTATGGCTAATTTAGAGAAGAAAAAAACGCTCTGTATTATGCTACAACCCACAGTTTCGGGGAAAATTTGTGTTTAATATTGTAAACAATGAGTGTGTTGTGCCTGTGACATAGGCAATATGCACGTTTATAAACGGGTCAAACTATTGTTACAATATCTGAAAAGTCAGTGGACTTATGTCCGGTTGCACCATCGTGGTTCGAATCAGTAGAGTTCAGAGCTGGATTGGAGATCGAGATGAAGTTCATTTAGAACCGCTGAAATTGGCGTTTCGAAATCTCGATCCGAGATCAGCAGCCATCGTTGACAAATGTAGTTCGAAAATACTCCAGCAGATAGAACTACTTTCGATTGTTTTCTTGGGAAATTAAAACAACATTATAGGCACTTGAATATTATTCAGTAAAATTCGTACAACAATAATTCACTTAAAGGAGATAAAACATCGCACATCTAGTTCTATCTATAGTGAAAAAACGCCTACTTCCATGACGTCATATATTATTAACCGATAGCAAAATTTGTCTCTTAATCTCGATCTCTCACTTTGGAACCAAGAGCGATGAATCGGAGATCCAAAATCATGAAATTTCGTTGGTGCAACACTTTTACATTGGAACCAAGATCAAACTGGATCCTGGTTTGGGACTAGGATCATTCGATATCGGGTCGGGGAAGATGTTTGTGCAACCAGGCATTAGACTGGTTCTTTAAGGTATGAATGTCTTAATTAAACAAGAGTTAATTATAATTCCCTAATTTATGAACGACTACTACAAAGTTCTCTGGACTCACTACAATAGATTGCTATTACTTGCTATTTACAATTGATGAATTCAATTAATAAATTTTTGCCGTTAACCCAAATATATTAATGTAATTAAATAATTAAAATTAGTCTCAATAGATAGTGTATCAAGGCATATTGAATTACTTTATAATTTATAAGTGCATGTTTGACAGTTCCAAAATGTATAATAATGTCGGTATAACATGTTCATAGTGTCCCAGTTCAACTCAGTCCAGAGGCCACCAGTGCGCAATGTACTAGAGATCTGAGAGCGCCCTTGTTCACAGTAGCCTTCAACTGGTCGGATACTACGCCCTCTCGCATGTCCACACACAGCACAAAACACTCGTCGGCCATCCTCTCTGCTGATGTCCCTCGTCGCACCTAACTTCGCCTGATTACCGCACTTCGACCAAATGGCTTCCACAAGAATCCGATCCACAGACCGCGGCAGTATTATAGTGTCGTCGGCCGCAATCGAGAAATGTCTCCAAATGCCGCGTTGCGCATGGGATCCTAGTTACCAGGATATTTTTGAGCATCCTCCCAAGTCGTCGGCTCCTCGAGGAGGGAGGAGTGGCTGTGACGTCAATCATTTCCCCGGCGACGGGACCGCGAGAGGGTCTTCCTGGTGGGAGGGAGGAGAGGGTAGAGGTGGGTCACGCCCTCCCCTACAGAGCCGAGTTCGCACCTCGTGCGGCAATCGGCGCCTAACAATATGAAGTATTCACATTATTCTATAAAAGCTATTCTCCACGTCCTCCAGTGCCGTTGACGAGAGTAACAGTAAAATACAATCTTTTTGCCACTCAGCTTTCGTAAACATGCTTATTTTACCGAGGGGGGAGGGGACGGGTACGAGTTTAAGAGCGAAATAAATGTGGCTTTAAAGGAATTCTTCGATTCTGTTTTTTTTTTATCCGTATCACGCCCCAATGTTAAAAATCAGAAAGCAAAATAATACGCAATATCAGTATCCACAAATGTTTACCTCGCACTTTTAATTCAACGTTAACATGTGGAGCTACTTTCCTCCGTCGTTGCCAACTTTACTGAGCACATGTCGATCAGTGCGCCAGTTAAATTATATTGTTACAAATTCTCACTCGAAATTCAGTGGTCTAATCGATGTTCGTTAAGGGATGGATGTCTTAGTTAAATGAGTTAATTATGATTTCCTAATTTTATTTACAATAATTAAAAACAAAATACTCTCGACTCAGTATGTCACAAGAAGTTGATATCACATACTTTTGACAATTAATGACTACAATCAGAAAATTTATAATTACCTCAAATCAATGACATTAAAGAATTACCCCACACTCATCCCTAAAGCTTCTACCAAGACTACTGGCCGCTGGACCGCTGCAGTACTCATAGGGTCGTAGGCTGTCATCCAGAAGTTTCGCTGATTCCCTAGTTGTGCCTAGTGTCCTAATTCTCATAATATTCTTGCGCAGCAGGGGGACGGTGCTAGCTGCAGCCCGTAACACTATGCATGTAAGGTCAGCGACGTTATTCAAAGTTTAATTTACAAATTGCTCAGTCAGCTGTGAACTGCCTATATGTACTGTCTTGACAAAGACCTTGTTTATTTTGTTGACCATTTCAAAAAGAACAAAATTTTCATTCTTGTAAAAGTTTGGTATTTAGTACTCAAATACTTCCACAGCTCTACCAGAGGTCCCCACATGTGAAAGAAAACGACTAATGATCTTATAAAAAGGAAATTTTTCTGGCCGGGTATGCAGAAAGATATCGATTCATTTGTCCAATCCTGTCGAGAATGTCAATTTGCCAAGCAACCCCTCAATTGTAAAATTGGCCCCCATTCCGTGCAACTTCCGATTAGGTCGTGGGAGGAATTTTTTTATCGATATGTATGGGACCCCTAACAGTTAGCGTCTGACAACTTAAGTTACTTTAATTCCCGAATTATGAAAGACATGTGTTTTGAGTGGGGCATCAAACATATCAACATAAACCCTCACTAACCTTGCCCCAAAATAGTTTAAAAAGATGATAATAACTAGCGGGAGAAAGTGCGAACGTTAAAACTGCCCTCCGTATTTTTCACTGCAACGGCCAGCGAAGTTGGGACATAAACCTCCAGGATCTTAGTCTTGCATTTGATTCCGTTATAGGCTGTTCACGGTAAAATGAGCATTTTTGAAAGCCCTGCTTAAGATCTACTTGTGTACACGTTGTGTATTCCTCCGCCGTATGTAAAATTTACATTGCCATGGGCCTCCTCACTTTATTCATGCATAGGCCAAATGGAACTGTGAAATTATTAAGAAAGTAAATGCCTTAAATCTGATTATTTCACACTTCGATGCATTAAAAAAAAAAAAAACAGAAAGCGAAAGAAATAGTTCTAATTTATCACCAATGGTTACGAACACTTTTCATTCGACGTTAAGATATGGAACTACTTTCCATCCATCGTAACCAACTTTACTGGCGAGTGTCACTCAGTGCGCCCGTTAAAAATATGCATATAGGGGCAGTGACTTTTTTCTAAGGTTCATTTCTAAAGTGCTCACTTATCGTAAACAGCCTTTACACGTAGTGCCACTGGGCGGGTGGCTTGTTGCAAGTAGCAGTTCCTCGCCTCGGCGCGCTGTAATTACACGCGCTCTGTGTCCACCGCATGCACATGCTTGCTGCTCCAACCAGTCACGCATCTCCACGTGCCTTGCCTCGCCTCCAGTCTGTGTCCCAACATTGAACAGCCAACACGACTGTCAGTAACGACGTGAATCAGACATCTGGTTACAACACTGTTCAATTAAAGAATGCTTTGAGATGTTTCTATTCCTACCTACCTCTAACCAATTTATAATACAAGAAAATTCAAATCGGTAAAAGTGTTATGTTCATATAAAAGTGCTTGTCTTTTGAAAATTAAGATATGAACAAACACGTTCGTCACCAAAAGCTATTAACGATAACGTGAGCACTTTTGAAGTCAACCTTAGAAAAATGTCTCTGCCCCGTGCCTGCATATATTTAATCGGGCACATTGAGTGGTATGCGCCCAGTACAGTTGGTAACGATAGGTGGAAAATAGTTCCATATCTTAACGTCGAATAAATAGTGTTAGGTTACTATTTGTGATGGCGTCAATGATTTCTTTCCTTTTTTTTTTTTATGCATCGAAGTATGAAAATGAAAATATTTCTAAAATATTCACTTTTATAATAATTTAATATAATGAAGGCCCATGACAACAGTAGTTTTAAATAAGTGGTAAGAATACACAACGTAAATACAAGTAGATCTTAAGGAGGGCTTTCAAAAGTGCTCATTTTACTGTGAACAGCATATACTGACCATGCGACTTTGACAGTTGTGTTAGGTCAACGTTACATGTGCAGAAGATGAAGAATCAATGTGGTAGGGCGACCGTATTTTTTTTATACGCGAAGCAGGTCCGCTTGTCATAAGAAATGTGAATTATAATAAAACGAACGTGGTTAGCTCCACCCGGGGGCCGCAGTGACGCGACGGCTAGAACGCTCTGCCCCCAACAAACCGAACCGGATTTGGTTCCGGGCGGGGCGCTCCGTGGATTTTCGCATGTAGGATTGAAACCGGACGAAGTGCCGGCGCTTGTATTCCGGCGTAGCTCCATACTCACCTCGCTGCACCCTCACCGGCTCTCAAGATCCCGATGTCAATAGCTGTCCAAATTCGTCCACTCCATTTAGCTTAGCTCCAACAGTGACAGCACTGTAAAAACAGATATTTCGTAGCTTTTATTTGGCCTTTCGCACTCCGCAGGACAATGCTTAGAAAAAAAAAAAAAAAACAAATCAATGTTGTACCGTCTCCCGTTCTCTAACTCCTATTCTGACCTCTTTCACTCTCTTTCTCTTTACTACTGCCAAGACTGGTGAAGGGAGAGACGTACTTAATTGGGTGATGTAGCTCTATCAGTTCACTAACAACTCCAGGGAATTCACAAACATAACATTTATTAAGCATAGGGACATAAGGGTTGAATACAATTTGATACAAACAAGTTAACATTTATTGATTGCTCGTATAGCACACTACCGATAAGATCTAATACGCTTGATTCGTTTAACCCTGCCAGTAATTATTAATCAATGATTAAGGTGGCAACGAAGTCTCAGAGTAGAGTTACACCTAACTGCCAGCTCGATAGTTATGCTCACCATAAGACTCTGTATATCGACCCAGAACTCCTCTAGGCCTCGATCGTCGTCATGACACGGGGGGGGGGGGGGCGGTCTGAATGGCAGTTTTATACACATTGCCTAGTAGGTCAGGGGCGTTTGTTTACAAGGCAGTCTCAATCTATAGTACGTTGTACTTGTAAGTGGTATATTCACATCTGCCCATCGTAGCTTAAGTAGTGATGCGTGAGTGGTCCTTCCTGGCCACTAGGTAAAAGCAAGACGTCTGGTCACCCTAGTCTCTGGAGTCTGTACGCCACGTCGCTCTCGTCGTGGAGACTTAAGTTACTCCCCGTTTTCACTGTGATTTTATTGTAACTACGATCACACATTTAAAGATGGAATTGTATACTGAGTTGCATTACCTATTTGCGAAATGCCTAATAACTGCACAGATTAGACGAAACCTGTTTACATTAAAGTAGACACTTTTGAAACCAACCTGTGAAAAATATCGCCGCTCTTAACCATATGCACCGGATAGGACGGAATTCGACCGACAAACTTCGTGAGGTCATTCCTTATGCAAGATCAATCGGGAAATGTACAGGACACTTTCTACCTAATTTGAATATTAAGGGAGATATTTTCCCTCGAAAATCGAGATTTTAAGCTGTATTTTTGCGAGAAGTAGAAACTAAGTGAAATTAATTTACACGTCTCTCAACGTTGTCTTATGTTATCGAGATCTTCAACCTAAGAGCAAGCACTCATTAATACTTCCCATCGGAGTCAAAATAACAGGGGTGGCAACTGTCTTATTGCAGACAACTTGCCGCCAGGATTTATGAACGTTTCGTACTTGTTATTGAGCAGTACGACGTAATAAAAACTGCCCTCGTGTTGCAAGTGCCCAGAATAAGCAGGTTGTCGTGTGTAACGCGGCAGCGATACAACTACAGGTGCGTAGGCAATACCAGAACTTCCTGCAGTGACTCGCACACCGAGTGAGTGAAGAGAGCTGGGTGGCTTGTAACATCGAGGTCGTGAGGGCCGATGAGGGTAAAGCGACAGAACGACTCTCACATGCGAAAATCCGGGGGCGACCCCGCCGGGAATCGAACCCGGTTCTCTGTGATGCTGGTGGTCTAACTACTGAAACCCCGCGGCCTCTCGCACACCGACTGTCGCGTGGAACGAACAAGCAGCTTCAGTACTGTGGGTTTATTAATGTATGATATATATTTAGAGTTAAGAATGTCCAGAGGGTGTTGGCACAGCACAACACCATAGATGCATGACGCGTGTGCATGCAATCACACAGTGACTTGGCCGTTTTGTAAGGTAGGATTTAAACAGCCTGTAGCATTACATTCGTCCGACCAGCCAAGCGATTTACAACCTAACTTCGTACGTCCAAGCTCATTGCTGCAAAATAATAAAAGCAAAACTGTTTACTAGAACATTCTCCATTAAAAGTGAACATTTTTGGCGGTATTGTGTTTCTAACTTAAAAAAAAAAAACGCACCTATATGTACCATACGTAACGGAATTTATTCGATGTAAAATTTTATTTTTAATAATTTAGTCCATAAAGAAAAAATTTATTACTTTCTTTATTATGTATGATATACAACCTGTAACTAAAAATCACCGACAGACTCTGTGAGATGATTCCCGCCGAAAATATGACAAAAATGTTTGCATCATTTTTCCCATAAGTGATTGTTAGGGGAGCTATGCGCCCACAAAAATCGATTTTTTAAAATGATTTTCGTTACAAATATCATGAATTACTTGCAATTAAGCAACAAATCGACGTACAGTGTTTTTTAGAATGCAGATCTTACCCCTGGGAAAATTTAGAGGGTAAGATCAACCCCCCCCCCCACCCCAATAACAAAAATAGGAATGCTGATTCGTAACAAGACACAGGGTGACAACCCCTATTTTCCGGATGAAGGGGGATGCTGTTAATAACAGCATTTTCAGAGGGGTAAGATCTTCATTCTTCAAAACACTATTCACGGATAAGTTGCTTTTTCACATGTATTTCGTGATATTGTAACGAACATAATTTCAAAAACTTAGTTTTTGGGGACGCATAGCTCATCTAATATCCACTTCAGGGAAAAATGGTACGTCAATTTTCTTATATTTTCGTCAGCAATCACCTCCTGGAGTTTGTCGGCGATTTTTAGTTACGCGTTGTATAAAATTCTTTTGCTGGAAAATAATTGTAAACGAACTTCCTTTTCACAATGTTGCGGACACGCACGTGTCTACTAGGGCTGTTCGAAATATCGATATATCGATATGAAAAATAACTTATCGAACGATATCTAACTTAGAAAAATTTCGTATATCGATATTACTATCGAAGTTTTCGGAATTATCGATTTTCGGTATACCAAAAATACCTAGTAACTGTTTGGAAAAATATCGATATTACATTTTGATGATATCGAACAGCCTTAGTCACTCCGCGTGCGAGTGACGAGACGCCTCGCCTCGCCTCGCCTCGCCTCGTCTCACTTCCCCCGTGGAGCCACCCGGCCCATGGGCGCTCCTAGCCGCAAGTCGAACAATACCTCGTCCCAAGGTCAGTCGAGCACTTGGCATGAGACGACTTCCGCGACCTCCAATTTCCCAACCCGAGCTTCCGCATTACATTTCGTAGTAAACCTTCGAGGGAAAGACCCTCCCACTACATGTCGGTTTATCAACGTGGCATAGAACCAGGCCTAGACCTACTTAAAACCCCAGTGAACCTTTCGAAAAAAAATGTTTGAAATAACAATCTTAACTCCTATCTTATTGTTTTAACGCAAACAATTAGTGGCAGATAATTAAGAAAAAATAGTCCCGGCTGTTGATGTATTCTTAAAATTGTAGTGTTTAAACGGGTTGGTTACGAGATTTCGTTGTCTTTTTATGCGCGTTACAGTAAGAATTTTCGTGATTGTATTAAGGGGGTAGTATCCACCCCATCTTCGAATTTTCTTACAAATCTTCGTAATGAAAATGTATGATCAGAAATTTAAAAAAAAAATGAAAGCTAGACATAACATTGACGACTACTTAAAGATTTTTTTTTTAGTTTGTAGGGTTTCAAATATACCTGTATTTTCCCATGCAGGACTGAAATTATTAAATAATTAGATAATGTTTGATTACGGTTACAGATGTGACACTAATCATGCAAGAAAAATAAGTGGGATTTTGAAATAACTCTTAAAATGTTCCCTATGTCATGACTAGCTTTGTTTTTAACTCCGGAAATTAAGTTAATGAGGAAAATACGTAAATCCAATATAACAAGGATTCTTCCCCCATAACTTCGTAAATATTACCTTGTCGACGCGTTATAAAGTGTGCGTGTTGTGTGACTATACTCGACGGTTAGCCGCAAGAAAAAGGCAAAACTTTCGGTAGTGATCATTTAAGAGAACCCAAGAAGCGATATTGATTGTCTACACTTTTTGATCTTAATTATACTTACAACATTTATGGTTTAAATTATGTTTATAAGGCAATATTAAATTTTCTTGGCCATTAGTAACGGGACTTTAAAAACATGTTAAGTATTTGACACATTATGTCGACACATACGAACTGTAAACGTTTCCAGCCTATGGCTAGCCATGTTTATATTTCCAGCCCGATGAAGGCAGTTGTGCGTGCGCTTTTTTTCTCATCGTGTTTATTATATGAATATCTTATTGGTGTTTTCGGAATATTTGATGGGTAGTTAATATTTTTTATTTGTTTTTTCCAAACACAGTTGGTTGTAGGTACCGTTGTAGTGCGTTTTGTTGAGTGAAATGTAATATTAATCGGCACGTCGTTAAAACTGCTCGCTCCGCCATTTTCCTAACCGCCTTCCACAATGAAGTGACGCGAATATAATTTTCGTTTATAAGTTTGTTTGTTTGTATCAGGAAACGTGCGCAGTGTTGATTTTACGGAATGATTTTGCAAATAAATTATTTAATGCTAGTGACGAACAAACGTGTTTTTAGTGAAGTAAACTCGCAAGTATTGCCATAGAAAAACACCAGTTCAAGAGGTTACAACAGTAAGTTTGCGTGTTTTGTAAATGTATTTGTAAACCGTTAATATAATTATTGAAATGAACGTGGCCTGTAAAATGCCGCACTTCCCACACTTTTGTAGTGAGTGAATAATATTTGTTTGTCTACATCGTAAATTCGAGCATAAGGTTAACTTCGGTCAAAGTGTGTGCGTTTATATATTACTGCATCTGTACGAATACGAACAGCGACGTATGTATCGCGTTTAGTATTTTTATTAAAGTTATAATTTTCGACGTTAAATAATTTAAATGTTATTTCAATACGAGCAAAATTTTCCACTGCTCCATCAAAACAATATGCAACTCAAAATGCCACACACTCAAGCCGGAATCACATAGACCCGACCAACACAGCACGACACGGCCAAAAACGCAACCACGCTCTCTGCGTTTAACCTAACTATTTGGAAGGCGGTGAACAAGAGGGAAATTTGTAATACTGATGGTGACAAATTGGTATTGCTAATGCATACAAAAGTAAAATTATTATTTTTAAGAGTTAGACACAATAGTTTTCAATTTATTGTTCTTTTAAGCTGCATATTTACCATTGTAGGGAAAGCTTGCAATACAATTAATTTTGCAATGTTGTACATTCTGTGCGTCGTGCCGCACGACACGACGAAGAATATAAATAATTTCTAATCCAAAATTGCTGGTCGGACGACAGAATCGGTCGGGTTTACGACGAGCTATCTTGTATTTCATTGGTTGTTGGCCGTCGTGTCGTGCACGTTGGGGCTACGTGATTCCGGCATCGTAAGAACATAAAAATAATCCCTTCTCACGAAAGACGATAAACTAAAGCCTCCCCCCCCCCCCTCACTCGGCTCACTTTTTCCTTTTTCCCCTCGAAATAAAATAAAGATGATATCCTAATTGGACCCATATTTCATTGCTATGAACATTTCTTTGTGTTATTGATTGAAACTCTCACTGTGGTTCTGGAGGGTTTCAAAATATAAAGCTTACTGGCCATACAAACTTGTAGTCGTATCACTTTATTATTTTTAGAACCTATATAAAATTTGTGAAGCTTGTTACGCAGGGATACTTGTTAGCTAATAATAAAGGTGTTTCCTGTTTTTAAAAGCTGTATTTGAAAATAACATAATGACATGTAGGTTTCAACGTTGGAGTCTTTCATAAACGTTTTGAGCATTTCTGTTTTGCAAATTAAAAGCGCTTATGTGCTTTTAACATATGTTGTTAAGAATATTGTAAGATTAACAGAAGAATAATTCACATAAACAGGATTTACATTGGAAATAAAACTTTTTTATATCAAGTAAATTACAACATGCTTATCAAACAAAATTATTTCAATTTAAGTACCCAACGAAGGTGCTCCAACATCATAAAAAAGTGTCTCGTGCATCAGCAGGAACTGCGAAATTCCAAAATTTATCGCTAAGGAAAATGAACTTTATGATGTATTCAATCTTGGGTAGGTGGAGCATCTTTTTAGTGTTTTAAGTAACATGTTCGTTTGATATATTGTTGCTGTAGGTCACATCTGCTTCTCTAGAGCGCTTTGTAACATCTCTGAACTGAAATACAGTTTTTCATTAGGTACCCGAGAACAAGCCTAGGGCTGTATTCACAATTTTGAGGAGGGAGGTTGTGCGACTGAACTTCAGTGTAAATATTAACACTGACTTAGAAATAAGTTTTTATTCACGGCATGACAATCTGAACATGTAGGTATTTGAGAAAAGTTATTAAAGTATTTTGTATGTAGACCTGCTATACTTAACATTTGAGTTACTAAATGAGAAATTGAGTAACATTGCTTAAATATTATTTTGGCTACCTACATACTTTAGCATCTTGAGAATTATAACCACCATAAAAGTATCAGGCTGTACAGAGTTTGTTGTTATATCATACCACGAAGCTGAATTATGTACTTTTAATGGAATAGTAGGCATAGCCTGTATTGAAGAATGTATACTGTCTTTGAAAAGAAGGTTTGGGAGGGGGGCGGTATTTCGATATTTGTGCATTCCTGGGGGGTCCTTGGTATTTGGTGTTCGTGGAAACCATGCTAAATTTTTTATGTTTACAAGAACGTTCCTCAGGTAAGTGTGACAAGATTAGTTGTCATTAAAATATATTTCGAGTGTATTCAAAAACAGTGAAATAATATCTTTTATTCATTTGCCGGCAAAAATACAATTTCATTTTCGTGAATCCTGGTTACAAACTTCTTACAAGGTAAAAAAAATCAATTTATAGACTTATTACAGGAGCTGTTATTCATTTATATAAATATTTATAAACTAAAAACAAAATGGGATAGTTGCCACCCTGCAACTGTTTGAACAGCCCTTCACAGCTTCTAAAAGTCATTTGGGAGGAGGCACGTGCAGTTTGTTTACAAAAAACAGGCAGTCCTATGTTGTTTGATTACAAATGCTGGCTGTCACGTAGTGTTTGTTTGCAAACAGTCACCTTCAATGACAGTTCAGCTGTGGCGGAAGGATACATAGTCACCCAGATCCCATTAGCACTACTTTCCTAGAAGAACTGTCAAATTTGAGACCACTTATATGAAATGGACAGTAATCAATGTTGAACTTCAAAGTACATTTTTGTTGAAACCTATCTTTATATTAAAATAACTTTTCTAAATGTGTACAAATTAAGTTTACGTTAAAAAGAAAACGCAATGGTTGTTATTTTAAAATTATTCTGTATTTTTATCAAGTTAAAACCTGTATTATGCTACAAAATCATAAAATAACCTATTAGCTAGGGTAAAAATGTTGAATAGCTTTAACCGCGAACCATCAAAATGTGGTTGTTTGTAGGAAGCTTGCTTCCTCCGCCCTCTCTACCATCCTCCTCCACCAGTATAGGCTGTTCATGATAAAGAGAGGACTTTTGAAAGCCCTCTCGTTTAGAATAATAGCTAATAAATATATTTTATTTCAGATTTAGGCATTAACTTCGGAGTGCGGTAGAATATATACACTGTGATTATTACATATATGCCAATATGTATTTAAAATGCAGTTAAAAGATAAAAAAAATGGCTGAAAGAAACAGTAACTAGGGCGTCAAAAGTGCTGACTTTACCGTGAACGGCCTATACTTAAAGTTACGGCGGTTGTCCTCGTGTCCCGCTGCCGTTACTCTCCGTGCTACCTTGAACTCACATACTTTTGTGGTATTGTCACAGTTATCAGATGTGGGTTAGTGTGAACATTGAAGAGAAGGCCTCGCTCAACGTCTTGCCGTGTTTGGCTATATTACTTATTCTTTCTCAACAACTCTGCAGTCTGCGGCAGTCTACTCGGCCCCACATTTCAGGGAAAACACGAATGCTTTTAGGCATTACTGGATGCGATAAGTGGACCTAGGCACACTTGTGGAGTACAGAATGTATTAAAGATGCAAGCGTAATGTGTAATGCCATTCGGCTGTGATTGTAACGATTGATAGCAATCTTTGTGGGTTGCACATAGCTACCAATTAATATTAAAATAAAACGTTATATACTGCTGACAAACATGATCTGGTTGAAATAAGTACAATATATTTTACTCTAAAACATTTTTTATTTGGAGAGGCTGGGAAACATTGGTGGCATGAAATTTAGTTGCACGATAAATTTAAATACCCTCACTGGAAATATACTGTAATTATGCTGGAATATACTGGAATTTTAGATCTCAAAGCTAGTAGATACCTTGTGTGTATTATATATATATATTATATATATAATATATATATATATATATATTATATATATATATATTATATATATATATTATATATATTATATATATATATACACGTACGCGTATATATGTACGTATACACTTTAAAAATCGGGAAATTGTAACATCTTGAGTTACATAGAGAAGTTAATACTGAGAAGAAAGTATGGCTACAGGCAATATTTATTATGGCGAACAGTTTGGTTTCAGCGGATCGGTGAGAATTTCACTGTTGACATTAGTCAACAGTATCTGACTGATTCAACAGTCGCTTCAGTGAATTTAACAGATGAATCTGTGGAAAAAGATTTCTTTCACTTATTGATTCAGTGGCATTTTCCATTGATCCATCAGTCATTTTTTTTTTTTTTTTTTTTTCCCCACTGTTTTTTCAATAGTTTGTTTTTGTACTTCTTGATCAGTTGAACAGCGTGTAAAAATGGCCGTCGAACAACGTTTATAAATGGCCGTCAAACAACGTGTACCAAGTGAAATAACGAATAAACTAATAAAACCAATACAATACTTTCTAAAATGTGTTTCGTCTTCCAAAACACCACTGTACGAGGTAATATAACCCATTCAGTGTTTCATTCCGTTTTTATATAATCATCACAGAGCTCTGCAAGTTTAATGTGCATATAAAGTGGCGAAGAGTGTGCACTCATTCGTTCCAACAATCCTAACGCTACCAATTAAACCAAAAACTAAAAGTAAAGGCATAGAATATGAATCTTAAAGATTTCGACAAGGATTATAACACGTATATTTTCCTTCTGTTTTTCAACTTGGCTTCGTAGCTCAGGTGGTAAGGCAACGGCCTAAATGCAAAGTGGATAGGATGTGAGAGTTCAATCCCGGTCACTTCCGAAAAATCCTTTTTATCTTTCGATCAATATCGCAATATAAATAGTAAACTGTCGGGAATATGTTTATTTCACGTAATTATTTGGCTAAATTCAATAAAAACAATATTTAATTAGCCACTGTAGTCGGCCGTCACTTATTCATCAGTGAAATTGCTTCACGTCACTAATTTAATTAGTGAAATTTTTTCACGGAAACAATTAGTGGTTTCTCACTGATCATAATTTAGAGTGCTTTAATGCACTCCACACTGCAGTACGAGCGTAAGAGCCAAGCTAGCAGTTCACAATAGGGATCCACAGCACGTTTTTAGACACGCGTAATGTACATCAGATGTACATTAACGTATTTGTTTTCCACGACATAGCACATTACACGTAATGCACGTTAATATTTTGCTGCAACTGTGTTTAATACTGTTACAACTGCGGTGTAATGAACTATAGCATTTAACTTATTATTGATATGTGTTGGGTTATTTCTTTAAAAGGATGGCCTTAGTTCAAATAACGAAGGAATAACCAGTCCAACGAAAAGGACATTAAAATCAAGCACACAATACGCGTCGCTCATTTTTTTCCCCATACAAACTTAAAATATATCGATGAACATGCACCGTAACTTATTCCGCTCATATTTATATGTATTGCTACTTACTGTGTATTAGGTTTATTGAGGCTGGGCTTGGTTATTTTGTTGGGATTGGTGGTAAATCACGTTACACAACTGTGTTTCAAACATCCAGGGCAAAGGTACAACTTTGTGATAAATAAACAGACGTGGATATAAATAATTAACTTCGTCATAAAATCAGTTCACATTTAAAATTGTATAAGTAGTTCACATAAAATATTTGAAATCACCCACACACGCAGATCCAGCTTAACGATCACCACGCAGCCATGCCACGCTATTTCACACGCAGCGGTTAACGACACACACCGTAACAGTATATTTATTACTGCCGTGGAAAAACAGATTTATCACAACATCGTAACTTGTTTAGGTAGGTTTAAAAAACACAACGTCTGCAATTGTGATGTGGTAATTTGAAGTATTTTTTCGGAGTAAGTATAATTTACGCTTCGTTTAGTAAAAAAGCAACAAGTCATGTCATGACTCGCCACGGCTGGTAACTTCTCTTTGTTTCTGCACCGCCATCGTAACTAAATATATTAAAATAAGTATTCAAACATTAAAATCTCTTTTCAGTTGTACAAATTCAAAAATCATTATTTTGCTGAAATAAGTATGAAATATGCTACAATATAAAACATGTATGATTTCAATGATTACTAGCGAAGTGAAACTTCCAGAGTGTTAAAGAAACAGAGAGAGCAACGAGCCTCACTCAGCAGACAGTTGCTTTCTGGCTCGATAAAACAACACCGTACCATTACGGTCTACTCGCGATATTTTCCGCTGTTATTTTAAACTGTGAAAATGAGATGTTGCCATCGGGGTACCTAAATATCTCAATAGGCAGCGCTTAATTTACAAATAGTATACTAAAAAACTAGGTTGAAATAATATTTTAACTGTGAACTATTTCTTACCGGCTGTTGCCAACACGTCGCTGCTCTCGCTGTTGTTAATTCATATTTAAAAAGAAAGAAATATTACAAGTTTTAGAAGATATTAAGGTAAAGTTTCATTTATTCAATAATACAGTACTCTAGACCACAATGTTATTTATTTGCGGAATACTATTATTGAAAAAACAGGTTGACGTGTTATTCATAGTGTTTTTTCAAAGGTTGATTTTCATAAGTTGCTTCCAATCGGGAATGGACTATAGTTAATGCTTTGTATCTGGTGGGTGCCATTTGTACCGACTGTGAGGAAATCACACGGTGGTAACGCCTTAATTTTACATACATGTACACAAGTACTCGTACAGTCGCAAGTACCGAGAGAAAAATTGTGTGATCCATGAACAAACATAATTGCACCTCATAAATTATAACATGCGTAGCTATATCACTGTCATAGGTGTCATGGGCAACAGTGGTTCCATGCCTTAACTTTGCACACAGAGTGCAAATTTTAAATTTGTTGCCGCTGAACGTATTTCATTTAGTTTGTATTTGATTCTCGTGAGAGTTCGAACTGCCATATAGTAACATATTTACGGTGCGGACTGTTTGTCACTCGATCAACGCATGAGTAAAGTGAGAGGGTTGACGGCGATGTTGATTTTAAATTGGGTGAAAGAATACAAAGTCAGCAGAGGAGACGATACTTAGAGAAACTTTTAAAATTAACTGTAAACGGCCGTACGTCCGTGGCATTACAAATATTACGAGCGATAATGGAAGGGTACACAATATAAAAGCAGAGGCTATCAAGCACGGTTAGTATTTTCTTAATAGCAGTAGTAGTCTGTGTAGCAGCAGGGGCGTGTGTGTTTGTGCGAGCGAGCACAGGTGTTGTCGAGGTCAACTCTGATCGCGCGCGAATCGATCAGGTCTTCTGTTCGGTGACTTGCCGAAGTATATTCCAGGAAAAAGGTTGCCTTGAAGAACTCGCTCACAAACTGGCTATCGACTTTTCGTCGCAGGACAGGAACGACGAAAGAGTGAGTGAAGAGCTGGGCGGCTCTTAACAGCGAGGTCGTGAGAGTCGATGAGGGTGATTGAAGTGAATATGGAGCGGCGCCGGAATAAGGGGGCGGGGGAAACTCGCCGACCAACGGCATCGTCCTGCACGATTCCCACTTGCGAAAATACGGTGACCTGGCCGGAGATTGAACCCGGTTCGCCTTGGTGGGAGGCGAGCGTGCTAATCGCTCGCCACGGTGGCCGTGACTCCTACGACGAAAGAGATGCAGATAACCCCCTCCCCCTACTACTTTCATTCCTTCCTCGGACACAGGATCATCAGACCTATCTGTAGCGGGATATGCTAAAGGGCAGTTTATACCAGACGGGCCAGCCCCAGCGAACACCTATGCTGATCCTCAAAAATATCTGATATGGAAATAGAAGAATTAGAACTTTCAGAAGAAATACTAATGATTTATGGTTCGTCAAACTTCTCCCATTTTATTGCAGGTCTCCTTTCGCACTCCCAATAGGGACATGTGGCCTCAACTGTAATCACTCTATTCAAAAACCAATTTCTGTTTGGTGGCGTGTTGTTAGTTACAAACCAAGTATGTTTTTTTTCTCCGTGAAATTACTTTTCCCAAACCACCTTTCACTAGGAGTCGCACAGACATACCTTCACAAAGACATTTTATAAAACTATTGCAATGCTACTCGGGCTTATACTCCTCAAAAGCAACTACAGTATAAAAACGGTCATCCGAATCTTGCAATGCTAAACCTTCGTCTGGGTAAAAGATTCTAGCTCCATCGCAGTATACGATTGCAAGTAGTCTTGCCCACACTAAAGGGGCCCCACGGGTATAACTGCTTCCTTTTATGAAGATGACCTGCCTGCAACCAATCATACACATGACCGTGTTCAAGCCATAGGCGGGTCTGAGAGCCGGTCTTGTTCGCCGCCCTCTTGCTGGCTTCAACGTTGCTCACGCGGTCTGATGTCTGCAGTGGAATGAGTCACCCCAAGCCATCCCGTAACAGCACCGTCCTGACAAACTTCTATTTCCCTTATCTTATATTGCTCGCAGCTCCTTTAGGCCATGGTACTAAACGTTGCTCTGAAAGTAGAGCTAAGTTACTGAGTAAAAACTGAGCTGCGCTATAGTAAAATTGGTTTTGTAACGAGTATTTAAATAACAATTCGAAAGGTAGGATATAATCACTACTTCCTGTAAAAATATTTACCTAAGTTTCCAGAAATGAAGCAGTATATAGAACTTACATTTTAAATCAAAAATAACAATTTTATAGCTCATACTTTCAATTTTGTGAGTATAACGAGAACGTGCACATTTCCTTTTAGTTTGCATAGTTCAGTTGCACCTCCCGCCATTTCCCACCTTACTCTTCGTTACTCGCTGAAATAAAGCCTGTAAAAGTGATACTGTGAGTAATTAATGTGTACGTTTGGTACAGCTCCAAGAGCGAGTGGAACAGTTGCTCAGTGTTTTGAGACAGCCAAAGAGTAAAGTTTACTCACAACAGAGTAATTTTTTGGAACGCACAGTTGTAAGAAATGACAGTAGTTTATACATTTTTACTTTAAAAAGCGATAGGAAATTAGTCTTATTAGTTTTTTTCTTTTCTTTGGTGGGGGAAAAATGGGGGGGGGGGGGGTGCGAGGAATTGCTTGCGTCAGATGCCAAGGAAGTCTAGGGCGAGCCGTAACGTCACATTAGTTCCTACCGAGTCCTGGCTTGCTAGGGATGGAAGTCCCGGACACTGACCTGCCCCACACCAATCCAACTGTCAATCACATGGGCAACCTTGATGAACGTGTTTATATATTTTTATTCAAAAGACAACCCCTTCTGTATGAATAACACTCTTTTACCGATTTTGATTTAATTTAAAAATGGGCTAGAGAAAGTGTGCAAACATCTCAAAGCACTTGTTTAAACAAACAGTGTTGTAACTTCGAATGCTAACCACGTTGACTATGACGGTCACTCGCGTCAGAGAAGCAAGCAGTGTCCAGTGTCGGCAGGACGTGGAGCGTCTACTGCGCACCTCGGGCGCGCACGCTGCTGCATGTCCCGCGCTCTCACGCGGATCGGACAGCCCGTGTGTTCCGACCCCGCGGCCACGTGTCTGTCACGTCGCGCTGCTCATTGTTTTATATTGCTGCTTATACATCTCAACTTGTACACATTACTTGTATAGGATGTTCACCGCAAACTGGGCACTTTTGGAAGCCCTGCCTAAGATCTGCTTGTATGCACATTATGTAGTCTTCCGCCGTATGTAAAATTAACTTTGCCATTGGCCTCGTCACTTTATGTATGCGTCGGTTGAGTAAAACTATGAAATTATTATAAAAGTAAATAGTTTTCAAATCTGCTAATTGTTAAATTTAAGATTCATTAATAAACAGGAAGCGAAATAAATAATTTAAGTTATCACAAATCGTTACCAACTTACTGGGCGCATGGCACTCGGTGCGCCCGTTATAATATGTGCAGGTAGGAGCGGTGACTTTTACCTAACGTTGATTTCAAAAGTGCTCAATTTAACGTGAACGGCCTCTAAGTAGACTGTTCACAGTAAACTGTGCACTTTCAAAGGCCCGCCTAATTAACACCTTCCTGTATGTACGCTGGGTGTTCTTCCACTGTATGCGAGGTTAATATTGCCATGGGCCTCGTGCTTTTATTTGTATGCGTTGGTCAGTTGAAACTATGAAATTGGAAACGTAAATATGTTTCTAATTTCCTCATTTCTCCACTTGTACGCATAAAATAATAAGCAGAAAAATAGTCTCAGTATGCACAAATGACGTAATCCTTTTATTTAACGTTAAGACAGGGTACTTTTTCTCCATCATTACCAGCTTTGCTGGGCGCATACGTCACTGTGCCCGTAGCATACATGCATTTAGGGTCAGTGGCATTTTTCAAAGGTTGATTTCAAAAGCGCTCAATTAATCGTCTACAGCCTATACTCTTTACGAGTGTAAAAAAGTATATCGCGTAGTTTTGACGCATGGCTTGTAAGAAACACAATGTTAGTGTTTTGGGGATGTACAAAAAAATTAAATAAAGTAAAATTTTACCAGGTTCGACTGAAAGTTTATGTTTTAGGTGCACTCTGTATAAGTTATTTAAAAAAAAAAAAATTAAGAGTTCTACAAGTTAAAAATATGTAAAAAAAAATCTTGTTTTAAACAATTTTGAAAAATCGCTAAAACATTTCATAGCTACAAATAAAAAGCATGGGAAAATTTCCGTATTTCAAATAAACAAGTTTCAGCCTTTAGTGTAACCGCGCCCTTACAGCTGAAGTGTTTCTACGGGAAATAGTTCCATGATTTCACGTTCACATTAATTTCTGTTTTTCCCTGTTCGCTCTTTCGTGTCAACAAAACAGCGTTTCACGACGAACATGATTGCAAGCGGCAGTTTGTAACTCATAAAATACAGTATTCAGTGACGTAATAAATAAAACATGTTTGTATCTGTTCTGAATGGAGTGGCCGTGCTTGTTACTTATGTACGCTGTATTGGTGCCGGAAAGGGCATATTAACGTCCCCCAGTGTTATGCCAGGGGACGGCCTATCAACTAACTTTATGACTCGTGTCTTACCCAGGACCTACCGCACCAATTGTCTGCGTCACGCGAGGTTGGCTATTTATGCTGTATTTCAACCTAGTTTCTTGCCCCGGAAATTCTTGAAATTTTGCATAATAACCCGACCTTGAGAATGTGCTGTCTATATGCAATTGATGCCGGTATAAATTTTAAATGTAGAATTACCTTGAAACTTCGGATGAGTTTTTTTTTTTTTGTGATATTAGCGATATGTGTTGCAATTTTGAAAGCTTTAAAAATGTGTGTCGCGTCCAATAAAATAGTATGATCGATCACTGCTTAAAGTCCCATAGTCCCAGTGGTACGATGGAAACTGCACGCGATTTCACAACTTTGCACATAGAGGCGATATCGCTTTATATGCGTCGACCGTTGCGCTTAATCGATTATTACTGCCACGCACATGCACCTCGCCATGGGCAGCCTTAATCATTAAACACAAGCTTCAAAGACTAACCTTCAAGTTGGGTAATGTTGGGGGGAAAAGCAGATTCTGCATTAAATGTGTGGATGCGAAAAGTTATTGTTTTCGTAAGCAATAGGTTAAACCAAAAGTAAGTGTCAATGTGTTTCACAAAACTGTGTGGCTGGACGAATTTTCATGAAACTTGCATATAGGGGTAAATATTACCTTGGAAGTATGCTGTAAAAATTTGGATCGCTTTAGATCAGGCATTGATTTGTATAAACATTATTTTCGTATTTCGCAACGTTTCAGCAAAGCCCGCCATTAGCTTGTGCATAGTTTTGTAGTGAAATATTTATTCGTGGAGTATTTATACGTTACGTCGTAGGTCATTTAGTAGGAATTTCTATACGTCTGCATATATGTGCAGAATTTAGATGCATTCAGGGTAAAAATCAGATTGTGCAATATTTTAGTGGAAAAAAAAATGCGGATGCACTCAATTTCAAAGCATTTTTAACCACCGAACTGTTTTCTTAAAGTCTCTTAATAAATGTTGCTAAACACATAAGTCATTTAACTATGGTTTAAGACACTTCTTCTGTACGTCTAAAATTGTGCCTTCCGTATGAGTATAACGTGTATAACTGGTGAGCATGTCAGCTATTCGCACCTTTTAGAGGAACGTATGGTACGAGAGGAAGAATCATGTTTAACTCTCCTGCTATCCTGTTGACAAATTAAACCAAACCCTATATTAAATATGTGTTTTATGACCACTGGAGGGTTGGCCACAGTTGGTACCTAAACAGGAAAAGGTGATTTAACAGACCAATATTATGTACGGAAATGAACGTGTACGTGTTCATATTGTTGATTACAGTATCTGTTACTTGTAGTTATGAGTATGCGTTTGATATACCTGATGTAAAAACCAGCTGGAAGTCGCTATTTTGTTATGCGGAAAGGTACACGACCAACGGGCTTGAAAGTAAGGTAGAAACTTAGTACGTCTCTCAAAAGTGCTCACTTGACCGTGGATAGCATTTTCCTGCGTGTTTTTCAATGTTTGCCGCCACATTGCAGACAATCCGCGAATGCCAGGTCGTGAAAATTGAGTACGCGTGAATTACCGGGGAAAAAAAAGAACTAAATTGCGTCGTATTATAGCGGTTTTTGTATTGCGTACTTCAGACATGTTGCTGTCGTGGACGAGGCGAGAAACGAGATTTTTTAACTTTTCTTTTTTCCAAATAGACAGTAGCTACTCGCCAGACGTACTGCACATGGCCGTGTACGCAATGAAAGTAATGGAAAATGGTTATTCATCTACAACTAAGTATTGGATCAGAGCAGCTATAGTGGTAGTCATTTCCATGGCCGTAGTACTACAAGATTATCGGAATAATTAGAGAATTGGGTATTTTGCGTATAGGCTATTCGCGTTAAAAGGAGCACTTTTGAAAGCCCTGCTTTGGATCTATTTGTATGCGAGTTGTGTATTCTTCCACCTTACGTAAAATTATCATTGCCATGGTTCTCATCGCTTTCTTCATGCGTCAGTCAAGTGAAAATTTGAAATTATTATAAAATTATTTTAAAAATCTGCTTATTTTTACGCTTAGACGAATTAAAAAAACTGAAAGCGGTAGAAATAATTTAAGTTATCACATATGGTTACCTAACACTTTTTATTCGACATTAATATATGGAACTACTTTCCCCTCCATCGTTACCAACTTTTCTGGGCGCATGTCACCCAGTGCGCCCGTTAAAATAAATGCAGGTATGCGTAGTGTTTTTCTCTAAGGTTGATTACAATAGTGCTCACTTGATCGTGAACAGCCATAGCTTCGAGCAAGTTTTATCTAAGACTGTGTGGTAAGATGGTATCTAGGATTCACGTAGGTCCACAGGAAGACGATCTTAAAGATGTTCATTAGTTCCAGCTAGTGGGAGATGGCATACGAGTTGTCGAGCGAAACCTCTCTTTCCCGCCTCATAACGAACTTAACACTGTCGATCATTACCGAACGCCTCTGTTTCACAAGTTAAGGCCAATGGAGCACGAAACAAGTATATTTACATGATTTTCGTTATGACTTGTTTTTCAGTGGGTTTATCGAAATTTTTTGCACTATAAGACGTAAATATTAATTTTTAACAACTTTTTGCATTGTTAAATATTCACTACCTTTATTATTGTGTGAGCACTGATGGAAAATGAGAAATAAGATATTCTTTCTTATCTTCCATCAGTGATCCGATAGTAGTAATGGTAGTGAATACCTATCAATGCAAGAAGGTGTTCGAAATTATTATCCATGTCCTGTGCCAAAAATTCTCTGGAAAACAACTTTTGACCAAAATTAAGGCATTACACTTCTTTCGTGCACCATTGTCCCTAACATAAGAACTTGTAAGTGTAAGGTGATGCGGCAGTTTCCAAGGCAGTGCTGCGAGCCAAGTCCCGTACGTCAGCCATTGCACTTTCTCCTCGCCCACCCTCTGGGGCATCATGTGGGGCGTGTGTTTGGCAAGGAGCGGTGACTAGTGTTAGGTGTTGGTTCATCGTACGATGGCGTTACGAGCAAACGGAAGCGACCTTGTGTCTTCGGGCCAGGAAAGTAGTGGAGAGAATCTTGTTTCTTCTGTAGTATTCTTCACACGCAACGTCGGAATGTGGCGCATGTAGTATGTATAAACTTATGTAGTTGGTACTTCTGCCTATCCAGAGGTTGGTACGATGAGACACTCGAGTGTTGATAATGTATAACGACCTCAGTTGAATGTGGACAACCGAGATGAATAAAAGACTGATTAGACATTATTTTTGATGTCTTTTTATTTGAACACACCAACGCGTGTGAAGGTGGGCGGAACTGAAGACCAGCCTCCCCTCACCCGATCTTGTACCTTCACAAGAGAGTTTTCTATCTTGCGGGTTTATTATGACCCCAACGCGACGCTAGGAAACGCAAAGCAGTTTTGCGTTCGACCACGACGCAAAACCGTACTTGACGCTAGCTCTGATTACGACCGCGCAGTTTGTGAACGCAAAGTCTGCGTCGACGATAAAACCGGTCGCAAACTAACGCGAGAGACATACACCGCGCAAACCACTTTGCGTCTCGCGCAGCAAGAAGAAATGGCGGACATTTTTACGAGTGGCCGTAACCTCGTGAACAAAATATTTTGCAATTAAGTAATGGAGCTTAGAAACGGTACCTTCCGTGTGTTAAAGTATTGTTTCATGTGAAGGATGACGCCTGAGGGGTATATCTGAGTTCGTAAGGGATGGAGGTCTTAATAATAAAAGTAAATAGATAGTAAACTAATTGTTATCTCTAATTTATTCACTCTGCTACTATGTACAATATGAGTTAGCGGTCTTCACTTTTTCTCTATTTACCAGTGAGCGCACAATCTAATGTTCATTTCAGCTTTAATTAATGTCTCTTGATTACAGTCAACTAACTCATACCCATTATTAGCATGTGTTCATCTGTTTCCAACAGTTGTAATGTATGTCACTCGCGCACTTAATCCAGTAGTCCAGGCTCCAACTATGTCCTTCACAACTTTGACACTCGTAGTCGCCACCTTCCTCATCCCACAGCTGACCACGCCGCTCTCTCATAATACCGCCAGTCGTCCATACAGCCTCTCCCGGTCACGAGGTCCGTCACACTGACAGTCAGGGCGACCATCTGGGAGGTTCAACAAACTCCGAGTCGCGCCGAGAGCCTAGGTCAGTAATCCAGAGCATTCCTCGATAAACGAGGAAAAACACAGCAACCAGGGTCACACAGCGTCGTGCCGCACAATATATTCATTTTCATTGTCAAAGGAGTTTGAGGTTGCAGAAGAAACTACGTACGTATATGTTCAACCCGCCGAGTCGTACAGTTCAAATAATGTACGTAACCATGATTACGACATGATTGGTATGCTATTTCGATTTACTCCAAAATGTCATTCTAAAACTATTGAGAGTCACGTATTCCCCTAGCGCACTACAGATAGAATGTTCGTGGGTTCTAACTAAGAGTCGTTTTCTGCACTTTAACTAACTAGTTCTTTTTAATTTTTTCTCGCCGTGCACACAATTTATTAACACTTTTAAATATCTAAATTTTATGTCCACGTAGCCCTACGCCTTTCGTTAATCGTGTACTATGTATGAGTTAAAAATACAATGGACTTAATTACAGTGTATTAACTATGTATTGCGAGTTACAAATTACAATGAATTAAATTAAATATGGTTCAAGGTATGGAATATTTATTATGATTTGTTATTTTGAAGAGAGAATATTCTGTTTATTAGGTTGCATTATTCGAGTGAAATTCGTTTCCAAAAGTTTATCGCCTCACAACACCACATATATTCTGTAAACTCTTGATTTTTACGTAAAATTTTATGAATAGACTAGGAATGTTAACATTGATAAGCTATGATTATCAGTACACTAGAACAAAACTTGTAAGGGTATACTCAAAATATGAAATATCACCATTCAAATCCTCTTCGTGCTAAATGACCACGTTTTAATATTTTGCTCGATGTTTGTATGTGTTTATTTTGATACGTATTTTATTCTCTGCGCGCGTGTTGTTCATTTACTTGACGTCAAAACTGACTTTAGGGAAACGTTGAAGACAGAAACTTGCCTCGATTTTATTCAAAAGTATTGCCAACTGTCGACGCAAAAGGTAGCGATCGTCTCTACAACGCTATCTGAAACACGGCACAACGCAAAGTAGTGTTCGGAAGCGAACTAACGTCCGTGTGTCATAACAGGCCTGCTGGCTTCATTTCGTAAGTGTCCAGGGTTCACCACACATCTGCATTTAAATCGCGCCTGCCCTTCGCCGCTGTGAGCTGTGTTGGGATCCCACACCTGGTTATTGACGCATCAACATCTGGTCCATCCCTGCATTACGTCCACTACACTTGTGGTGGCCTTACTGGGGACACAGGGGGAGGCATTCCCAGTTGCGCATCATCCTCTCCACCACGTATGTGGTATTAACCCCCCCACCCCCCTCCGCGACCTATATTTTTTCCTCCCTGATTATGAACAAAACAATACTAGCCCGACCAAAACAGAGAGAGCCTTCCGTACCAACCTTACTCTTATAGTGGTTCAAGCATCGTTCAAACGAAAATTATTCCTTTCCACCATCTGCGCTAGAAGAAACTTTTTTTTATACTGCATAAATTGCTTGCAATCGTACAATTCTTTTCTGTTGAGGGATTTTTTCATTGCTCATGGCGATGTTTCGTCCGTCCTTCGTAGTTCAGGGAGATAAACATGGCCCCAATCATTCAGGAAGATAAACATGGCCCCAATCGCAGCCACGTTTGCCAGATTAAAAAATCTCTCGACGTATGATACCAGTAGTTAGCATATTCCCTGCACGCCCAGGCGCACGGGACTGTGCCCTGGGACGCACCTAGGTCCCTCCCTACCTGGGACCACGGACTCTCCTCTTAGCGTTAATTTAGTTTTGGAAAGAAAAGATAAATCGTTAATTTCCCTCCGCCAAGGGTCGACGGCCGTCGTGTGCGCGACTTCCCGCGTCGGAGCATATTTGGCAGTAGCGTTGCGGGGTTGTAACCCCGCGCAGCCCCTGGCGGCCCTGCCCGGCGCCGCGTGTCCCCTTGTAAGGTCGCCCCGCCGCTGCAGCTCGTGGGAGACTACGTCCTTGTTGCGTCGGCATCTCGTGAGTCACGACTACTCTCACAGCTCAGCCAACCCCGCTAACCCTAGACCGGTTCCCGCCGCGGCGAAAGTCGTCTCGTTTCCGCGTGTCCGCCCACAGCGTGCCGTGCTGTGCCTTGCTATACCAGGGTTGCCAGATTGGCCGATTTGTCTCCGTTAGGCTACTTCAAAGCAAAATTTGCGACAAAAAACTATGAAAATGCGATTATCGCAATTTTGGCGATTTTGGTATTGAATTTGCGATATTTAGGCTACTTGGAATTATTTGCCCTGTAATGTTATATTTTTTTTTATTGTGAACAAAATAATTAATTCTCACCAGGAAGATAATTTTTTTTTTAATGGCAACCACTGTGGATACAATTGATGAGGCTCTCTTGTTCAGACTCTTGTTACTCACTGCGGACAATGAATAGGCGAACTGAATATCACGCGATTGTTTATGCGTTTGACATAATTTTAATTTTGTGTAGGCCTATATCATTTTTAAATTTTAAAACAATTCGTGTTTCGTACATATACAATATTACATGAAAAACTTACAATATATATTTTTTTTAAATGTATTTAATATAAAGTGTAATCAAATTGGGCGACAAAAGATTGGCCATTTAGGCGACTTCAACAAAATCAATCTGGCAACCCTGTTCTATACTCGCCCTGTGCCGCAGGGAGTACATTTTAGTGCTTATTGTTTGTTTGGTTTATTGCGCCCGTAAGATCTTTTTTCAACACATAGCTGTACATAGATATTGGACAAGTCAAATTACAGTATACTAAGTTTATTCACTGAACATAGTAAACACACACGTATACAGCGTGTTTAGGAAACACGTGTACAAACTCGGACACGTGATTCGTGACCGGAAAAGAAGAAGAATATACGACACCCATGGTCCATCTCAATAAGGGCTATAGAAGCCCCTAAAGCCTGAGGGTGACAAGCATATTACGTGCGATATTAAGCAAAGTACTTGCATTAAAGGAACACACATTATTATATGGATTAATTAAACTAATACCTTGGATAAAAGGAAGGTATGGCCCGTCGTGCACACCCGTTTAATGTAAATAATAGGTGTTAGCACCCTTTGATTGCATGTAACATTTAAACCGTGAGGTTAAAGTGATTGTGGATACCATAGGATGAAGCAGGACGTTGTAATTAGCAAATAAGCCCCTATTGTTGCAAATCTCTAGGACTCACCGTTTCAGGTTGAATCGCAAACGAAGGGTACAATGGTAACAATATCATGGCCTGGTGAGCAGGCAACCCTTCCTGCACCCGGAGGAATTTAACGGGAATTCCCCGCCGAATGAGTGAAGAGATTACAGCGAGGTCTTGAGAGCCGATGAGGGTGATTGAGGTATGGAGCAGAGCCGAAATGAAAGGGCGGGGCAAACGGGAGATCCCCGAGAAAACCCGCCGAGCAGCGGCATCGTCCGGCACGTCGTGTAGCATCATACTACCAACATGTGTTTAAGTCTGGTGTAGTACGTGTAGTCTACTCACCAGGCAATGGCCTTGCTACCACTGTACCCTTCGTTTGGATTTTACATGGAAACGGTGGGTCCTAGAAAGTTTTAACTAGTGGGGGGGGGGGGGGCTTATTTGCTAATTACGACGTCTTGCTTCATCCAATGGTATCTACGATCACTTTAACATCACGGTGTAAATGTTGCATGCAATCAAAGGGTGCCATCCCCTATTATTAACGTTATAGGGGTGCATATGACGGATCGTATCTTCCCTTTATCCAAGATATTGGTTTAATTAATCCGCATACCAAATTGTGTTTCTCTAACGTAAGTACTTTGATTAATATCCCACGTAATATGTTTGTCGGGCCTCTACAGCCCTTAGTATTTGAGCTGGACCATGGCAGTTTTATTATCAATCTTCCTCTTTTCCGGTCATTAATCACGTGCCCGAGTTTGTATACATGTTTCCTAAACACGCGGTATATGTCAGATTGCTTGTACACGCGTCATTTTTTTCTTCATAATGTGACTAATCTTCTTCCAACATGATGTGGGGCGTCATCGTTTTACTGAAACAGAAATAAGAAACTAACGAGAAAAACTGGATCAAGGAATGCTACAATGAAATGTTATACAGTAATTTCTTAATTTTTGTAGTTTAGATATTCATCTGCACTATAAAATGCACATTCAATAAAGAATTCGTTGTATTTTAAAGAGTTTTTTGGCTAGAGAAGCAAATTTCGTGAAGGTGTTGTGGTAATTTATTAAAAAGTTTGCTACCAAGGTAGGGCGGCCCTTTCTGGACGAGTTTTATGTTAACTGAATCCGTTCACGGTTACTTCACACTTTTCTGAAGTTCTGCTAGAGATCTACTTCCAGGATATTCCTCCGCCTCGTGCAAACTAAGCTTGAACAAGTCTGGAATATTACACTAGTGGACAACGCACCGAATTCGTGAGTACTCAATAGTAATGATGTTTTGCGTGAGAACTATTTCTTACCAAACACTACTAACACACACATTTTCTCACTGTTTCTATTCATATTTATTATATATAAAACATAATTTATAAATAAAATACACACAAAACTTCAATTTAATGAAAGATGACATACTTTCGTGTTAACAGAGGTAAAAAAAAAAAAAAAAAACGCTTGTGATACATAGCATTCTTAAGAAATAATTAAACACGGCACACATGGGGTGGTTTTCAAATGTTTCTCTCAAAAAGTGTGAAGAAACTACAAATAGACTATACTCTCAATTTTTGGTCTTAAGGCGGGTTTACCATTAAACACTGAAGAAATAAGACTTGTACTTACAACTCGTCAAGTACACGGAAAATAAGTTTTACAGTTTGATTGATCTAGCAATTCAGAATCGTAGGATACCAAAGCAGCCCACGTAACCTGGAAAAATGGGCAAGAATGGATATTATATACATATATTTAATTATTTGTGGTTACTGCTTGTGTAATCGTCACCATTCGTTTGGACAGCATGCTTGGCATTTCTGCCACACTCTCCGTAAATAAGTAGAGCGTCCAGTTTTTCCTCATTCGTGAACTTCATTGCGTACGTACAGCCAAACACTGCAATACCACTTACAATAACACACTTCAGGGATTGGAGCTGCGCTGCTATTTGGAAGCGGTCCCGCCAGGATGAGTAATGGCGCGTGTTGCTTGCTTACAGCTGTGAGTACAGGTCTCCTGCCCCGTACTACCAGCCCATCTAACTTAATCATATTTGCATATTATTTCTTGGCATTTCTGTTAGTTTCCATTGCATATGCTATACCACTGAATTCCTCTTTGCACGTACTTTCAGATGCCGTTGAAATAAATGTAGGTTTGCAGGGGAAAAATCATAAGTAATTTCATTATTTCTGCTCATTCACGTTTTACGAATAGTCATCACTTTGCGGCAAATTACTTGCCCCCGTACGTAATATCATTTAGTGCAAATCGAATTTCGTCATATGCAACCGTTGCGGAAATTTTGGCGGTCTCCACGTTAGGCGGACCACTCTGTATATTTATGTAAGAAATGTTATTTCACTTATTAACTATATGTTACGTTCACAATTATCACCTTAAAAAGTCGTATTTAAATGGCCTATAAATAGGGATGTAAAAGACGTGTAAGTCCTTTCATATGTGTACGTGTAGGAACGCTGTTAGACGAACGCCGCGTGGCCATGAGAGTGCATGTTATGACATCGTCGCACCAGCAGGCGGAGGTTGGTCGTCCTGGCTGACGAGTCTCTTACTGTCCAGTCCCGTGCCAAGTGCGCCATGGACAACTATGAGCCTCGGATGTTCGGGCCGACGTTAGGCTCAGAAACGAACGAGTAAATTTGTGACCTTGAACATCGGTATCGGTCACCTTCCCTCACTGGTGGCTGATTTCGATGTTCCTCATCCACTTACGACAATATTACAAGTGTGATGGAAACACTAATGAACTTTGGTGGCCGTTCTAGACGTTGCCTATCGTTGCGACTCGTATCATTTTACACATCCATAGATATTATGCACGTGTACCAAATTACGTACAATTTGGACTATTCTTTATGGATGCTGAACATTTGTTTTACAGTGTATACATGCATACGTACGTGCATAATACACCCGTACTATGCATACATACTGTTCGTTCTTTCTATATTATCCTGTATGCAGTGGAGCGTCGATTTTCCGAGTTGATTGGGAATTTGGATGTATGTAAAGTGGATTTTCCGAATAATTAATTTGTGCTTAATACACCACTAATAATCTTTTGTAGCTGCTGTAATATGTAAAGTTCGTTGTTAACACTTAACAGCTCGCTTACATGTAGACGATAGTACGCACTACGTGCACTGCTGTACACTCGACTCAGAGTTGGAGTGCACGTGTAGTGATTCACCAAGACTGTGAAGAGTGTTGTTGGCGGAGGCTGAGCGGCCTAACACCTAGTGACTAAATGTAGAAACACGCTCGCGCATTGCCACTCGCCTAGTCTATTGCGGGAATTTAAAAGATATTGTTTGTGATTTTTTAAAATATAGCCCAGTAGTATTCCGAAAGAGTGGATAACCGATGATCCGGATAGCCTCATTGGCGCGTCACTGTGTTCAATGATGTTAGCGTCGCCTGGAACACACACACACGCGCTCGACTCTTACAAGCCGGCAATAGCTGCAGCAGTAAGATGTCGGCTACTTCTGAGCCATGTGAAACAGCAGATAGCGACGTCTAGCAGCCTTGGCATTCGCGGTCGTCGACCCACAGAGCGCCGGCCAGTACTGTTACTGCACGCAAACCTGCACGGCACAACACCGTATCAGTGTACAACCTGAAACGCTCGTCTCTTATTTTGTGGCGTCGTTAAAGGAATACAGGTAATGTGTACATATCTTTAGGAAGCTTAATTTTACTCTATTGAGCAATTTGTCATCACGACTGTCTTTCGAATGCCTCACGACTCTCGTTACATAAATAAAAGTCGATATGGTGCCCTATGAACTAGAATATAGCCAGCCTAGAGTCAACCGCTTTGAGGACAGTAATTGTCTAGCGTAAATAAAAAAATATATTTTATTTTTGCTGGTGTCATCCCATTACATTTTTAAATTGTTAACTTTTACAAGAGGAAATAAACTGTGTCTACGAAATAGTACTGCACACAGTCACAATACCTTAGCAAAGAATGATCTCTGTATATATTTCACAATACCCCTTTGTATGAAAAACAAAAATTAATGGTTATAAAACTGTACAACAAACTACCGAAATCCATTGCCCTACTGGGGCCGCAGTGGCTGAGCGGTTTGCCTGCTTTCCTCTAACCTAGGTGAACCAGGTTCAATCCTCGGCCGGGCCACGCGCGGATTTTCACATATGATTATTACGTTATTGAAAGCCACCGGTTCATTGTTGCCATCTCGAGACGCTCAGTATGAACTTCTCTTTATTAATATATATATATATAATTCGGCAAGCAGCGGCGTTGACAAACCTAGGTGCCATCACACACATCCATCGATATGCCTTGCAAACTACCACACCACATGAACACAATTAATGAGCGACTCTAATTTTCGCTGGCAACGCTCACAGTGAGAATCTCCAAGCAAGCTGAAGTTGTAATAAAGTCGCAGAATAGCTAAGAGTACAGAAATGGAGTGGCATGGCTGTTCTCCGGAGCGAGCCTCGTGTCTCGATACTTACTGCGTTGCCTACTAAAGGCTGTACACTTTCTACAAGAACTGCCTAACAGGCACTGGTGAAAACTATTATTTAGGTCGAGAACAGAAACACCCGAGCCTTGCCTAGATGTTGGGGGGGGGGGGGGGGGGTCAATCGTAGGCAGAGGAAAGGGACCTTCATGTATTTTCTTATTTACCAGCGAATGGTTGACAGCTTGCCGATACTTACACTATCCATTCTCACCAAGAAACCCGGTGAATAATAATCGAAGTAGATGGTACAATAACAACCGCGGCTAAGAGTTTTTCGGTAATATCCCGGGAAGTTTGTTGCTTCGGGGGGGGGGGGGGGCACTTAAAATGGCGATCCCGCACCGGAATTTCATCCGTCAAAGCGAACTTTTATGGGAGCACGTCGCATTTCCCAATAGGCGTCGTGATCACATCGCCGAACTCTGCCCTAAGCTGCTCCAGCTTTAGCTTGAAGTCAGCTTCATTTAAAAGACTGTCGACCCGGGAGGTAGAAATAACCGGGACATCCTAGACATGCAGCCCGACACGAATATTCGGGGCGATACCAAAGGGCAGATATAAAGAATCCAAATTCACGACGGGCGTAAGTTACCAGGCGTTAATTGGTGGACATGATGTTGGCCTGCGACGCAGCCGCTCTCTGGCGTGCGCGGCTGGAGTTGGCACTATAAGGACCGGTTTCACCACGCGAGATAACGTTATTTTATATCGAGTTTACGTGCCAAATTATCTGGATTATCTGTCTGTGGTCCACCACGCACCTTATATCGATTTTCTCTGTATATCGAGATAAAATATTTTAACCGCCGATTTTGTTGGATAAGATTACTTTATCGAGATAACGAAGTAAAATATAACCATATCGCAAAGAAATTTGGAAAGTGATTGAGAAATATAATTTGTATATTATTAGCATAACATTAAATTGTAATAAACACAATATAAGCTGGAACCTGTAGCAAAACTAACGCAAGAAAATTCAGGAAAATGTCGATGTATGGAAATTATTTCGGGAAACTGTAATTGCAGGGTTATCTGTTTTCTATGTAAAACGCTTTTATTAAATTCTGGTATATATATTCAATATTGAGCGATTCTTGCAGTTTAAGTTTATTCGTTGCATATGGTTCGATAAACAAGTTTTGAATTCAGGCCTATATGTAACATATAAACGTTAAAAAAAAAAAAAAAATTATGAGTTACACAACAAACTATAATCTGCCCGCAAAAAAAAAACTGTAACTTACGAAATATATGTTAAGCCTGTATTTTCAAGAGTTGTAATTTACACCGTACGCAGTTTATTTCAGCATGTTTGCCTGAATACGTATATTTCTTTAAATAAGTGCTCAGTTGTACTATCCGGTCTTTAGACAAGTATGTTGTTAGGAAAATAACATTTAAACCATCGATAATATCACATATTGTGGTGATAGAACATTTCAAAATAATGCGATTTTCCGTGTAGATTATGGCGATACTTTGCGTTACTATTTATAACAAATAGCTTTTTCTTTGCAATACAAATTTGTTTTGTTGCATTTTTCTCGTGGAAATACTATCTCGACTACTAACAACAATTCGCTTTATTAACGTAAAACACCAATCGTTTTCTTTTGACTGATCCAACGAAGTAGAACATCGCGATAGTCAGAAAATCGAGATAATTTTATCTCGATATTCTTAACTACGGATAACACGTAGTGAGACACGCTCAAATTTATCGAGATATAATTCGCAGTTAAACTTGTCATCTTGATAAAATTATCTCGATTTTCCGAAATCTAATCTTCGTTGGAGAAACCGGCGCAAGTGGCAGTTGCGTTCCTTTGTGCAGTGTTCTGCGACAGGATCGTGCCTCGAGCGTGTGTTGACTCTCATCCGCCTAGTCAGTGTGTCCCGCTGCGCTCTGGTGCTGTTAGGGTGGCGTTCAACCCCTTTCTTTGGCTTGTGCGACTGATAATAAGTCATTCATACTATCTTCGGTCTTTTGGAATCGTACCTTTGAAAAATCACCCTAGGCATAACATGTCAACCTGTTGTGTTCAATCACTTGTATTCCGAAATTATATAACCCTGTGATTAACGTTAAAATACTGTGTTCTTAAATAGATTAATAATCTACTTAGTATCTTCTATAACTTGTAATATTAATTTCGTATTAAATACGAATTAACAACAGCGAGAGCAGCGACGTGTTGGCAACGGCCGGTAAGAAATAGTTCACAGTTACAATATTTTTAACCTCGTTTTTATGTATACTATTTGTAAACTAAACGTTGCCAATTGATTTATTTGTATTATTAGGTAATACTGACGGAAACACATTTCATTGCTGCAAAGTATCAGCGCAAAATGCCGTGCCTGGGCTATAGAGTGAAACAGTGTTTCAATAAGCGAAGCAGTGCGTGTCGCTCTCTTTCTTTCTTTCTTCTTTCGGGAAGTTTGTACCACCTGTGTAGCGGGAAAAGTATAAATTTTGTTATTTATAATTTCAGCACATTTCATACTAACTACAGCAACAATAATGATGTTTGAAATTGAAATTTACAACTGAAACGAGATTTGATTGTTTAAATACCTATTATACGTTTTTTAGATGTGATGCAATGGCGCGACGCTTACAAATCCAGCGGGTTGGGAGACGTGGTGTGGAAGGGAGAATCTAGGATTTGATCACCTTTTCCCTAGACACGCGCTTCTCCCGCCAATATGGCGGGCGATCATACCCAGTTCCTTACGACTGGCAGTGATGTGGTGACATGTCAATGACAAGGCGTGTTTATGAACGAAGCGTTAAGTTCGTACTGGTGTTTTTTTAAACTTCCTAGGTAAGTTACAATGTTGTGATAAATATGTGTTTCCACGGCAAAGTTACACATACTGTAACGAGTGTTGTGATCGCTGCGTGTGAAAGGGCGTGGCCGCCATTTACTTCTGATGGCTGTGTTGAATCTTTACACAGGCCAGGTGTGTGTGGCTTTCAAATATTGGATGTGCAAAATGTATACGTTTTAATCATGTACTGATGTTATGCCGACGGTAATTATTTCGATCCACGTCTGTTTATCACAACATTGTACCTTTGCGCTAGGTGTTTGAAACACAGTTGTGTAACGAGCTTACGTTTCTGTGATTTGAATGTCTGCCACAATCCCAAAAATAATACTCAGCCGAACCAGGTAAATTTAAATAAATAGTAGAGTAAACCTAAAAACCAGTAAGTACCAATGCATGTAAATATTAGCAGAATAAACGTTACGGTAGGCCTACATGTTTGCTTGTTCACAACTATCTTTTACGTCCGTCGATGCTACAAACAAGAAATACGCGACACGAGTTGCATGCGTGAATTTACTGTGTCTTTTCGTTGGTTGTCCCTTCGTTTTAATTTTTATTCCAAATAAGGCCGTCCTTTTAACGAAATAACCCAACACATATTAATAACAACAGGTTAAATACTACTTTTGTTTCCGCCACAGTTGTAACAAACGCCGTCGTGGCAAAATATTAATGTGTATTATGTGTAACGTTCTATATCGTGTGTAACATAGTTATAAAGCCTATCTAAAGTAAGTATTTAGCAGGGCTTCAGAAAAGGCCGAAGTTATCGAGAATCAATTATATAAGGCTGTTCACGATAAAGTGAGCACTTTAGAAATGAACCTTACAAAAAAAAGTCACTGCCCCTGTATGCATATATTTTAACAAGTACACTGAGTGACGTGAGCCCAGTAAAGTTGGTAACGATGGATGGAATGTAGTTTCCTATCTTAACGTCGAATAAAAAGGGTTAGGTAACCATTTGTGATAACTTAAAATTATTTCTTTCGCTTTCTGATTTTTTGATGCATCGAAATGCAAAAATTAGCGGATTTGTAAAGTATTTACTTTCTTAATAATTTCGCAGTTTTATGGCAATGATAATTTTACATAAGGCGGAGGATTACACAACGTGCATGCAAGTAGATCTTAAGCAGGGCTTTCAAAAGTGCTCATTTTACCGTGAACAGCCTACAGTAATTTGTGCAAGGCATGTTTGCGTTTTCGAAACAAACCTTTGAAAATTCGCCTCATGTATAACATGTTTGACTGTTTCCTAAATATATTTTATCGCAAACGTTTTATACTTCCGTTAATATTGACCTCTATGTGTGTGTTTGTATATAATTGTAACCTATTGATTCATGATAATTGATTTTGGGGGAAGCCTGTCTGCTAATAGCGTGATAGGCGCCTTATCTCACCAAGGAAACTAGTTTTTCTTTAGTTATCGTTGAAATAGACCTACCAGTACAGCTACTTAATGCATTTTTTTATTTGCGAGTAGGTACTATCTTGAACTGTGGATTTATTCAGACAGTATGTCTGTTAAACTTTCTCGAATACGTAATTTTGCGCATGGCTTTTCACATGTACGATAAACACGAGTGTTTGGAAATTGAAGCATGTAAATTTGTGTTATAATTTTTTTAACGAATTCGCGTGAGAAAGGGCATGACTTCAGCACTGAGCTCATTAGTTTCTTCAGACGTACGTTAGGCTCGTTTCGCAGTCATTTTACGCCGCTGGCTGCAAGTTTTTATACGCTGTTCGCTGCTATCTAAGCACTCTTGAAATGAACCTTCGAAAAATGTCACTGCCCAAACGTCTGCTTATACTTTAACGGGCACACTGACTGTCATGCGCCCAGTTAGGTTGGTAATGACGGAGGGAAGGAAAGTATTTCTAATGCTGGATTTACAATAACCCGACAATCCGACAAAATAGCACTGGCACCGACGAAAATTTCCCATCAGACAATGAGGAGTAAGGTCACCCCGACAAACGCATCCCCGAACAAAGTATATTCTATATCTACTTTTGTCGGGTGTCGGACCGGTCGGCCTAGCTTGGCAGTAAAAAAAAAAACATGACCTTACAAAACAAAATGTTGTTGCGGATCTCACGGCTGTGGTAAATTTCCCATTAAACATGTGTTTTTCAAGTGTATATCCTGGTTATCTTATAACAAAAAGCTAATGAATTGACGAAAATAAATATTCGTGGAAAAATTACTGCTCCAAAATCTAAAAATACTTCGTTTACAAAGTTATCAAAACTAAATAGTGTACAATGATTTGTGATTCTTCACACTCCATAGCATGTTACTGGCCATTCTAGGATTTGCCGAAACCCACGCAACACTCGTCTGAAGGAAACTGTCGGGGTATTGTAGACGGTGAACTAACTTTGGTAGCGGATATGATCAGCATGTAACGTCGTGTCCGACTGTCTGTACGAACTCGTCGTGGCATTGTAAATCTAGTATAAGTCGACGTTGAATTAAAAGTGTTAGATACACATTTGTGAATACTGATATTATTTAATTTGCGTTCCGCATTTTTTATGTATATTAGTGTTAAGAATCAGCAGTTTTGTCAAATATTTACTTTTCTAATACCTAATCCCACAGTTCACTTGACGGACGCATGCATGAATAAAGTGATGATGCCAATAGTAACATTAATTGTACATATGGCGGAAGAATTCACAAAATGAATACAAGTAGTTCTTAGGCAGGGCTTTCGAAATTGCTCAGTTTACCGCAAATAGCCTATACCTCATAGCTGCTAGCATCCAAGAGTGTAAGTACACTGTCGAAGGTTAATTGGCATTTTCTATACAGTCTATTCGTTATGGAAGACGATTTCAGTTAGAAATAACCCCATCACAGAAACTGTGGAAAGTGTGATAGATGATGGGGTCAGTTTGGACGAATGTACTGTCCGTTCCGTTTGCGATGAGGCACTCGATGCACGTGCCATTGTCTTCCCTGGCGCCGCAACGCTGGGCGGGACGGTCAAGCCTCGTCCACAGTCGGCGTGGTGTTAACATAATCCAGCGTACGAAGAAGCGATTACGTACCAGAGTTTGAAATGCCGGCGTCTGCTACTATCTGCTACTATTATAGTTTGTGACGTGGCGAAACCGGCGTGACACTTGCGACTTGACATGACGATACTCATATTTCGCACTGTGCCAACAACAGTCGTGTTACAAGTGCAGTAATTTTTCGTTATCTGTGAGCCGTCAGTACCCAATGTTGCTGTTAATGTAATATTCCGTTATGCTATTAATGTAAATGTAATACGGAGTACGTTTGCATAATAAATGTTACGTTGTATTGATGTTAATGCTTGTGTTAAAATATTTTCTTGTATTTTCTTTGCTTGAAAACATTCCGATGTAAAATAAATTAAGTACAATTACTTTGTTACAAAAATTAATATTGCCTCTATAAAAAAATATAACGGCTGGAGGGCGTGAGGGGAGGGGGAACCGAACCCGCTCCTTATGTACATGACCATCTCTACTTGATGAAGCCCAACGTCTTACCAATTGTTCTGTTGTAACATGTCTGATTGTGTTCGTGTTTCATATGAGTATTCTACAACATACAATGAAAATCTGCAGTATTATTTCGTTATGCATATGTGGCACACGTAAACTGCTTTGCAAGGTTTTAAAAATGGCTCAATAGTAATTTTTTTACACTAGACATTTTTTTTTTGTGAATCGTAAGGAAACTTTTTAGTACCCACCAATCAGAATGCGGGACGTCATAACTAGCACTGTCGTCAAATAACATATCTGTACACGAAACCAAATTGTAGATTGACTCCATATGTAGCTCGGATATGTTTTCCTTCCATAACGAGCGGCAGTTCATTGGTCGCGTGCACGAAAATGTACCTGAATAGTAACAATAATTGCAGGTTCATTGTTACATTAAACAATTCCCTTTCTTGTGTTCCATATAAAAAAAATACAGTATTGAAAGTCAATACAGCCAACATAAGGTGACTAAATTTCGATAACTGCTGAAATAACATTAAATGTATGTACTTCATTCTGATCGGTTAAACGAAACGTTTCCGTTTTATTTTAACGCCGGATGTTGACAGCGAATATTTCTGTTTCCTATGATAATCTGTGCCACACCAAGTCTATTGTGGAGGAGGGTTTTAAAGAAAACGCGATCTAGCTTGCAAAACGTTCTGATGCGAGAGATGGTTGCTTAGCCTGTACGCTCGCCGCCTGTGGCACTAACAAGAGATAAGCTATACTGGTTTTCATCTCCTGTCCGTGTCCTCAACATTTGCCCACAAATTAACGCTAACAGCTGTCAAAATCACGTGTCCAGGCTATGACTGACCATTTAATTTTGATATTTCAACAAATTGTAGCTATTACGTTCGTGTATTGTACGTAACTTGATTGTATTCGTAACTGCTTTACGGCTCGGTCAGAAGTATTCCGGTAAGTGCACGTTATCTGATGCAGCCGCAGCCTTGACTCCATCAAGGACACCCACATAGCTATACCTGTTCTCTTAGTAAGGTTATGTCTGCTTGAGGGAGCGAACTTCAAAATCTCAGTCGGTACACATACCTCCGACTAACACGGCAGTTGGCCAGACAATAGCCCCACAGCGGTGCTGTCGTGCACATACAGAGTCCACTCGCATCGTCACTGAGACTCATACACAGACATCCATCCCTAGTCCGTACTGCCTGTCCCCTCACTGCTCGACCCCTCACTGCTCGACCCATAATTAGTTGTGGTTTCCTCAAGGTCTCTCCAGCATTTGGAGTTTGTCGCTGCCAGCACGTCTCCAACCGCAAAGGCTCAGTCACCAGAGACAACCTCTTTTGAGATCTCCTGATTGACCCCATGTTCTTCCTATGTTTCTATTGCACTCGTCTGTTTTGCATCGGTGTGTCCAGTAACATAGTCGGAAAATAATTTCTTCACTTTGAAATTCTGACTTTGGACCCCAGAGGTCTCGGCGTTACAGTGGTCCAACGCCGTAATGGTCGGGTCTAGGTGCCATCTAGCGGCCCAAGCCAACAAGGTAGCAAGTATTCCACGTAGCATGAGGCGTCGCGGCGCTCGACGGAACTCTCTTAGGACTGCGGAAGCACACCTCGAGGAGCCTGAGCGAGCGAGTCAAGAGGTTTGGACGGCCCTTAACATCGAGGTCTTGAGAGCCGATGAGGGTGAAGTTAAGTGAGCATGGAGCAGCTCCGGAATGAAAGGGCGGGGGAAACAGGAGATCCTCAAGAAAATCTGTCGACCCCGCCGGGAATCGAACCCAGTTCGCCTAGATGGGAGGCGAGCAGTCTAACCACTACACCATTGCAGTCTCTCGAGGAGCTTGAGAATCGCCGTGCTGGAGAGGAGTCATATATGATACTTTAACCAGCCTTTCCGGAGTAGCGCGTGGTTACCAGGGCACGTTACTGGCCCGACACCTCAAGCATGCAAACGCCTTCCGCTCCACTGTAGAGAAACACTAGCTGCTCTTCTCAGAAGTGTACTAACATCTTATGTAAGCAGTGTGCGTAGTTGAAGCCACGTGGTTCTGACAGCTCTAATTTTAAGGGAAAAGGGGGGGGGGGGGCAGTCTTTCGGTCTTGCGACAGAGCTGCTCAGCTTAGTGTGCGCACTCTGCCATATTCCCTCTATGATCTCTGCAAGTTGCTGGTAAAAATTCGTCTGCCTAATCTTGTTTAACGAAATTTTAGAGGGAACTGTAAGGAAACGGCAGCTTGTACAGCAATGCTTTATTGCAGTGGATGTAACTATGCAGATATGCTTAAAAATGACAAATATTATAATAAAATATATAAGTAGGATGCTAATGAAACAACACAGTGTGAAGCAAACCTCAGCTGTGCCTGATGGCATTACTTTGATCGAGCCTATCTCGGTCCGATGCACGTAGGCATGTTAAAAACTAAAACGGCCGGTAAGTGCGACAGTTTTTCTCGTACGTTATGTTGTAATATCGAAAATTGGAAAACTTGATTACAGCAAGCCGACGTTACTCGTATTGCAACTCTTCAAACGCTGGGTGTAAAGTCGGGCGTCGTGTTGTATTCGTGTCGTGGCCATGAATATTTCCACTTTCCCCCATCCTCTTTTACAATCCTACCTTGGCGGCCGACAAGTGAGGATGTGTGGATGTAGGACTGTGGAGTTACATTCCAAGCAGCACAGTAGTGCGCTGCCCTAATAAGGCCGACAAGGTCACAAGCCAGCTATTTGCCGTAGTGCCGTGTCAATTAGAACCATGCTACTCAAGTGAGCTGTGCTCTTGCTCTGGACTGTATCCAAATCCACCAGCTTGGGGCCCTTACCTGGCTTCGTGTTGTGACATCACTTTGCCGTTGTCCAAATTCACAGCAAGGGTACGAACGCAAGTAGTGTAGGTACGTGTATCCGGGAACAATGCATTTTAAATGGAACTGTGTTGCCGTGGCTGAAAGCAACCTACTGAGGTTCGACTTGGACGAGCTCGGCAGTCTTCGACTCGACGTGCTCGGAAGCCTTCAACTGTCGTATGTCCCCGAAGTTGCTCAGTAATTACGCCCACTAGCACTTCAAGCATGTCCTTTCTTCTGGTAGCAATTCTGGTTTTAAAGGCATTATGTATGTCAAATCGTAATTTGTATTTATCATATGATTTAAAGTATTCTTTTTTTTTTCTACAGAAATTATACATAGGATACGGTGGAATGATACAAAAGTCTCTCAACTACACGTCCAGTCTCCTCTCTTGAATTCTAATTAAAACACGATTTCGGAATCTGTAAATTATTTACTGTCTCGACTGTTTTGTAGGAATAAGTATACTAAGAATTTTTAAATACACACACATATATATATATATATATATATATAACTAAGCCAAGCCCCATCATATAAGTAACTATTCTCTGCACAGGTATGTTATAATCATGGTATGGATCAGCATCTACCAATATGTATAGACAGTAGGCAGTAATTGAAATAGCAGTAGTGCTAGGCCCCCGAGACTTTGAATGTACAACGGTGATAAACAGTCTTGTCTCCCATACTCTTCTTGAACAGCAATACATGCCAATCCTGCAAACTTTCCATCGATCTTTCCATCGATCTCGCAATCTTTCCATCAATCGCATAATCTTTCCCTCGATCTTCCCATCAATCTTTCGTCCAATCTTTCAATCATCAATGCATATCCAATATATGGGCTTGCTATCTGTCCCCCATCCATACATATAAAAAAAAATCCCCAACTGTCTCCAAAATGTATACATGACTACGGACTTTGTTTTGTATGCAGTCCCCTATTGATGCATTTTGTACTTAGTCTTCATCAATATTATGTAAGCGGATCGTTATCTTAATAGTTGAGTGCTCATGTCACCAGGTCTTTATAATAATTTTTCGTAATTACAATTTCAGAACAAAGCAGTTCATCATATCACCCCCCCCCCCCCCCTTTTTTTTTTTTTTTTTTTCTTCTTCCTTCCAGTTTCGGGTTCGTGTCAGCGCGCAGCTCACAATTCCTCACCGTGATCCCTACTTCTCGTAGCAATAAATCTCCACCTTGAAAAGCAACTACTGTCTGAGTCTTATCAACAAGTGCATTTGGATATTCGAGAAATAGGTCGCCAGTATTCTCAGCGTCTTCTGCCTTCTTCATGTCGCTTGTTGCAAATGTGATAGAGGGGTGTGTCAGCGCATCGAGAAATACGCCATCGTCTTCAGCTCCATCACTGTCGCCATAGTCACTATCAGTGCAGTTTTCGTGATCTTCACTTCCCGTTTCATCCTCAATATCAAGTTTGCTATTCTTTGTAGGAGTTACATGGTCATAATGAGTATCTAGAGCCGACGACCGTTTATTTTGTAGTTCGTATACTTCACGCGAAAGTCTTGCAAGTGTACATTCCATACAAAACGATTATACTGCATTCATTCCATCTTTAGCATTAACTGTGTCAACACTATCGCCTGATGAATCAGTGCCCACCGATGCAGCATGGCGTATTGGCGACATCCCTTGTTGGCTCCCAGTAGACGAATCTTTGCAGATCTCTTTGTGTGTTTCTTCAGTGCATCGTCTTGCATAAACTGCATGTGGTCATTGTACATCATGCGTAAATGACTCTTCGTACAGGTTTTTTGACGTGAATAAGTCTTTAAATTTGCAACCATCATGTATCACCCGATAACAAAATCGGGGGATACAGTTTGGCATTGCAGCTCCGAATTTATCGTCTGCATTCAAAATGCAATTACACCGCTCGATTGCCAAAGGATCAAAACATATGTTACGTTGAGTGAAGACTGCGAAGCAATCCGTGTCGTGGGGAGGGGAAGAATGGGGGATTTTCAATTAATTTCGCAGTGTCTCATAACTTCCGCGTATTATAACTTTTGACTGGGAGAACTTACAACGCTCTCTTAGGTTTCAATCGACAGCTCTCGTCAAGATCAATCGATTTCGCGTATAAAACAAATTGTGTGTCATTGTTATGGTGAAATTGTAAGAGTTTAATGTAAAAGATTAAGAAAAGTTAACACAATTGCCGGCCTATACCAGTCATAAAGCCAAGTTGAAATACAGAAATCGTGTACGGTTGGAAAGAGTATCTCAAAAGCAATCCAGTGATACCCATAAAACCCCATAGGATCGAATGAAGCTGTGCCGGGAACGTAAAATAAACATCAAGGCGTCCGAGCCCGTCAGCGGTGACTTATTCACGCAAAACAAACGGCCGTGTCCCCAACACAGCTACACCCAAATTTTTGTCAGTGAATTAGGGTAGAGCTATGTTCTCAAGTTCGACAGTGTTACAACTGAAATTGCTTCCGTTATATTTTATGTACATTGAAGTATTCAGTGGAATACACCATAAACTTTTTAACGGTAATGGATGTTTCCAGCCTATACACAATTATCAAAATCTACCATATATTAGGCTGCAAATACATAAATATTGATCGTTGGTCTCACACAAAGGAGGGAATTTCACTCACTTAACTCTTTCCTGAACAAACATAGGAAAACTTTCGTGGATGTATGGAAAATAAGACTAACCATTTTTGGCTTTGTCATTACGCGTACACACTGAAGTGGTAAGTTTGCAGCTACAAAAAAAATCCTTTATAATTTAAGATATCCAATGTCAAATGGTCTTTACTTGCAGTCTGGATTTTATATTGATTATTGCTACTCGTACGGTAAATTATTTCTTTGAATTATAAGATTTTATAGTGCCGAAATTTTTTTTATAAAGGACTATGCCACATGGGTCTTTTGCACGACATTGTTCAGCAATAACACTTTACTCTCGGTTGGTTCGTAGGCTGTATTTCTCATTGAATATATTAAAATTCGGTTATTTTTTTCATTATTACCCAAGACCAATTTTCTCTCAACTACCTGAGACGCAAGACACAAAAATGACAGTTTAGTGTTGTTTTTCCGCTCCTGCCTGTGTCCAGGTGGTGTGAGTGTTACATAGAAGGTGGTAGCAACGTCTGCGTACACGGCAGGAAGGACACAGGAGCTGCTGAGAGGCGACCAAGAGTGCCCGAGCCACGGAGTGTTCCCTTGCACCTACAGGCTGTTCACAGCAAAGTGAGCACTTTTGACGCCCTAGTTACAATCTTCGTATCAGACACGTTTAATCTTCCAACACTTTTTAAAATAAATATTGCCATTGTAAGTAATAAAAACAGTGTACATATTTCGCCGGACTCGAAACTTAAGGCGGATTCTCACCCGCCATCTTGGATTTATCCATTTTTCGCCAAAGCTTCTATTTCAGAAAGTGTATTGAAATTTCCCTCACGACATATCCTAAATAACAGCTTCCCAAACTTTATCGAACTGCCACAGCTTCGCTACATTTATTAATTTTTAGCTGGAAACTGTCGAGGCGAAACGCGAGATTATTTCTTGCGAACGATTACAAAAGCGACGATATCAACAGTAATCAAGAAATACTGATTTTAGACAATGCACTAGGCAATGCTCTGTGCACTGTCGTTCCAAAAAAAAAAAAAACATGATACAAAACCGTATTCTTAGATTATGGTAAAAATTCCATAAATCCAAGTTGGCGGGTGGGAATCTGCCTTAAAATATAAGACTACAATACAGAATATTTATGGACTATTATTCTAAGTGAGAGGGTTTAAAGATGTGCTCGCTGTACCGTGAATAGCCTATAGTGTCACGTGCGTGCTGCAGTCGTGCTGGGGCCACGGCGGTGCGTGTGCGTATTTCCTGCCGGTGTTGGTTGGACGCGGTGAATCGAGCGAGGGGCGGGTGTCTGTCCGTCCGGTGTCCTTGGTGACCAACCGCGCCCTCGTCCGACCGGTCCGACGTCCACACGGCGGAGCTGCCCCGTGTCCCATGTCGGTCGGGCGCCCTTCTCAAATCCTATCTCCGAGCCCTCGTTGACCACCAGCTTAGGAAAGATCGTCTTCCGACCACATTTTGTCGTGTTCAGAGAGCCTTGTGCCCGGTTGCACCATCGTGGTTCTAAACTCGATCTGAGATCGGACCTAAGTTCGACACAAAGAAACTGTTGCAGCATTTGAGTTCAGAGCTGGACTGGAGATAGATATGAAGTTCATTTCGAAACGCCGAAATTGGCTGTTCGAAATTTCGATCAGAGATCAGCAGCCATCGTCGACAAATGTAGTTTGAAAATACGCCAACAGATAGAACTACGTTCGGTTGTTTTCTTAGGAAATTAAAACAACATTATACGCACTTGAGTATTATTCAGTAAAATTCGTACAACAATAATTAAATTAAAACAGATAAAACATAGCACATATAGTTTTATCTATACTGATAAATACGGCTACTTCCTTGTCATATATTACGAACCAATAACACAATTCGTCTCATACTTAATCTCGATCTGTCACGTTGGAACCAAAATGAATCGAAGATCCAGAATCATGGAATTTCGTTAGTGCAACACTTTTACATTGGAACCAAGATCAAACTGGATCCTGGTTCGGAACTAGGATCATTCGATTTCGGATCGGGGAAGATGTTGGTGCAACCGGGCATAATTCCGGGATCATCTTGCTTTAGTACGGACTAATTTTTAGTCCGGACTTAGGGTTGGACTAGCGGCGTATTAAAGTTAAAAAGAAATATGACAAACTTCAAATAAGACAAGTTTGCCAATATTACATGCAAAGTTTACGAAACGCGAAAAATTTGTTGAAGGCCAATACTGTCATTCTGTTGAAACAAAAACATGCCAATTTAATGGTTGAGACGTTCTGTGAATAATAGTTCAACAGAAATATAACAAATCAGTTTTAAGCTACAGCAATGCCTTTCGAATTTGTGTCAATCAAATGCCTTCTTTGAAAACAGATTACTACTAGATGTGATATTAATACTTTAGAAGAGAATTTTAATACAAATACTATTTTGATAGGACATGCCGTAAAGTATTTTATTTACATAGGTGAATCCGTAGCTTAATTTAACGTCGTGGGGCTGATGTGCACAAGGACACGAGTTCGAACCGTGTCTAGGTAAATAATTTTTTAAAACTATTTTATAATGTATTTATGTAATATATTTAGCACTAAAATACAAATTTATCATTATAAGGCAGCATTAGCGTAAAAAAAAAATTAAACCAGCTCGTACTATCAGTGCAGAGGTGTGCGCTACGAAAAATTAGCAACTCAACATAGAGTAATAAGATTATCAGTGTATTGATTTTTTCTTCATACATCCTGCGGTATTAGTACAGGATTACGAGTCAGATATGTGTAAAAACATCTTTATTTTTTTTTTGTAATTATGGAAAAAATACTGCAGGAGATAGTTAATTTCGTTAACATGTTTTTTCCGTCGAAAGAAATAGTCATAACAAAATGTGAACGAACAAGAGAGATTCGAACTTGCTGTTGATAAATAAAAATATTAATGACCATTAAATCACAGATGAAATATTGAGTGAGTTGCATTTTACGGGGAATTTGGTCATAAGGTAAAGGAACAAAATGCGTTCAAATGGATTCAAGCTTTTATTAATGTACGCGTGTCGTCTCGTATGATTTTCCTTTCGTAGTAAAACTTTTTTTTGAGACGATAATCTGCAATGCGTATGCGCAGTAAACTTGGCCACAGTGTACTCCGGTGATCCCGTGACTAAAGTTAGTTCCACTTTAGTCGAGGTTTATGAATACGATATCGTTAGTTAGTCCACCCTTAGTCCGGACTAACCTCAGACCAACTCCGAGGTTAAGATGATCTGTGGACCATCCTTGGACTAAGATCGGACTATGAATAAGGCCCATACTGACAAGCAATGGTGACAGTTGAAGACTGTAAACTACATGTTGTAACTACCGTACAAGCAAAGTAAAGGAAAAATATTTCGTATTTGCCGGGGCGTTCTTCCAGCGCCACTACTATCCGAATTCCCTGATAATAAAACCAAAGTGATTAGTCATTTCATACATGTTTGCTTCCGGGAAAATTGACGTAGTATTTGTAATTTCCGGTGTTCGGTTAACAGTTGCATGCGCAGCCATCCCAAGCACACTTCTTTATTGTTTTGGGCCTTTTAACGCATACTTTGTGCTGGGACGATAGCCGGAGTCTTCACGCTACTTTCAACAAAGACATACCATCCCTTAGCCTTGCCGTGATCGGGCGCACATTTAGGCACTAGAAGCTACCTTGGGCGGCAATTTCTCAACTAGAACAGAGCAAATAAGATAAGTATTTAAATTTTTTCTACAACCTCAGGATTTATTGAAGGTATTTGAAGGGTTTTTTTTGTCGACTAACTTTAGATCATTTACAGTATTGTTACAATTTCTCTCTCTAGAAATTTAGTGGGCTATACCAAGTTCGTTAAGGGGTGGAGTTCTTAATCGAATAAAAGAATTAATTATAATTATCTTATTTTATTTACAATAACTACAGTAAAATTCTCTGAACTCAAATCCTCACAATAAATTGAAATCGCTTACTGTTCACAATTGACACCAATTAATAAAATGTATTAATTACGACAAAGAAATCAATTAAATTAAATAATTAAAGATCAGTCCCAATGGACAGCGTATCGACCTATTCAATTATTTTGTAATTAATGCGTCCATATTTGACAGTTCGAATATTTACAATAAAATCAGTTTTACACTTCCGTTCTGTCCCGCCAGTCGCAATGCCTAGAGTCCTCCAAGCGCCCTCACGCACAGTAGGCTTCACTCGTCAGTTTCACACTCTCTCGTCTATTCAAGCCACGAACCCCTCACTCGCCGTCGTCTCGCAATCTCCAGTCGTCCATACTTCACTTCGCTCGCGCACACTCACGAGGTGGCCTCCGGCAAAGACTGCCGGCCGCTGGGTTGCGGCAGTATATATAGTGTCTTAGGCCGACACCTAGAATCTTCCCCAACTCGCGTGATGCGTCGCGGAGGGCTGAGGCGCCAGCCAGTCTCACCAGAACATTCTAGCGTCGTCGCTAAATGTATCGGAAACTCTAACAGGCGAGAAGAGGTCTGTGACGCCAGCAAGTCTCGCCACTGTCGGCATTCACGGGATTCCCAGAAGGGGTGATCAGGAGGCCGCGAGCGCATCGTTCCCCGAAGAGGGGAGGGCGAGGTGGGTCTCCGATTACGGCGCGGGGCAGCGGAGTTGGCGCCAATTGCAGCAAGTGACAGTATGTTTACTCTATTACATACGACGCCTCTCCTGTCAGCCAAGAGCAAAAGATTGAAGTTAATGGCAGGATGCTCAGGAACCGCTGGTTTCTTCTCAGTTGTTGCCGCTTAACACACTTGTTTGGTTTACCGAGATCAGTATGCATGTAGTGCTATATTCGTATCGTTATTTTAAAGTAACGGCAAAATTTTCCTTCGTGTGCATTCATCTAAGGAAATTGGGCAGTAATACTATACTTCTTCAGCTGACTGGGAGAGGCATTTGTTTGTATGCGGCTAAACAAATACGAAGAGTTCATTCAACTAAGTATATATTTTGTTCTAAGTAGGATTATTGCCAACTATCAAAAATGACATCGCTAAATGAAATGCGTATTTTGTTTGACGAACAAAATCTAATTTTGTTTGAATTCCAGATTTTGCTTGTGAGCAGAATATTTAGTGAAGTTGGCTGTTATGTGAGCACTTTCCACGGCTCGGTTCTACTTTTTTGTTGATTTTGTATCCTATGGACGTAAATGACTGTTCATGCGCTGGTCAGGTATAACTGTGAAGTTGTTATAGATGCAAATACGTCAATACGCAATTATCACGCCTATGCGCATAAAATACAACGTTCAGATACTGAAATACATTTCCTACATCGTTGCTAAACTAACAGGCAGGATGCCATCCAGTATATCCGTTAAGATATGGGCGGTTAGGAGCAGGGGCTTTTGAAATCAATTTTTAACAAAACGTTCTTATCCATCATAACTGCACATGTATTAACGGACACACTGAGTGACATGCGCCAAATAAAGTTGGCAGTTATTTAGAAAAAGTAATTTCATGTCTCATTGTTGTATTACAAGAATGTTTAAATTTTTCTGGACGCTGAAATAATTTTACTTAGTTTGCGTACCTTTTATACATGTATGTGTAAAATTAGTAACACGCTTACGTTGCTAACAAATTAGCAGTTTTACTTGATCGGCGCATGAACAAAGTGGTCGGAGCTACAGTAATGTTAATTTTCCTTACGGTGGAAAGGTACGAAAGTAGACTGTTCAAAATGTCCGTATATTCACGGGAATAGTTACGGAAATGTACAGTTTATATCCTAAATGAAAAAAACTGAGCTAAGCTTCGTAAACACGAAATACAATGGCTCACATTAATATTCGGCCATCGATGATTATCGCAGTTTCAGAAGGTAAACATAAAACATATTGCACAATCATTCTTGTGTGATTTAAATTAAATATATCGGTAGCCAATAACAGAAATGAGCAGTGAAACTTAAACAATTTGATTTTATCTTCCAATGCTCCATTAAGTACGCCACTTTATGTTAGGACATCATCATTCAAACACAGACATAATCCTCTTTGCTAACTAAACAAACAGTATTTTAGTGCCTGGTAGCTTGGCCATTCTGTTTAATAACTTTTCGCAGGTTGTGGCAAATTAGCAATTATTTTCCTAGTACATTCGGAGTCCATATTACTCCATTCTTCCTTGAACCTGTTCTCTCTAATTCTTTTGTAGACCTAATTGTAGTAGACCTCAGTCTTCTTTTGAGTTCATCCCGCACGTTTTCCATGGGATTCAGGTAGGGTGATTGAGGTGGTGTGTGATGACTTTGAGACAGTTATACAAAAGCCAGCTCTTGACAGTGTACGACTTGTCTTGGATCATTAACTTCGTAGAACTTAAAACATGTTCCTAATGCCCAGATTTTCAGCACTCTTAGGTAAGTTTACTTTTAGGATGTTGCGAAAGTCTTCCTTTTTCATTGTATCATTGACACATACTGCCTGTCCAACACCTGCTGAAGATACAGCCCCATATCATAACACTACCTCCACCGTGTTTCACAGTAGGTTGTACGTTCCCAGGTTTTAGCATCTAATTTGGCTTGCGCCATACTGTTACCCTGCCATCAGAAACACACACATTCATTTTTATCTCATCAATAAAAATCACATCTTGCCACCAGCTTTCATCTTTGTCCGCGTGTTTTTTTTTGCGAACGTACGTCGTCGTATTCTACTCGCCCCATAAAAAAAACTGCTTTCCTCCACGAAGTGAGGAATATCCTGGAATGATAACTTTAGCAAGGCTTTAGGGAAGTTGGAAGTAACTGTGAATGGTCTTTAACTTTAGTGTGGCGGCTGGAAGCAAAATGAAATCCCTCTATGTGTAATATTCAGTACTCCGTGGTCACTAGTTTAAATATTGTTTACACAGGGTCAGAAGATGACACCTCTGAAAAAACCGTACAAATCTTAATATTAGCATACTTACACGTGCACAGTTGCAGAACGAGTTCTGTTAAACGATAGGATTTGAAGTTTCAGTTTTGGCAGCAATGTCAAACTCCAGGGACTTTTTTTTCGTGATAGCGACCGGAACGCGCCCCACTTTGCAGCGTGTGATTGGCCGAAAAGTGGCAAGCCCCTGTAGTCTTCACTTCCTCCCGTGGCACCCCTGTATTACTGTTACAATGTCGCTCACTACTCGCTCCGCTGGGGCGAGGAATCCTCGGTCCCACCACTCGACATTTCCAAAAACATATCTCCCCACCTCAAAAACGTTGGCTGGGCAATAGCTTCAGTGTTTGTATGTAATAAATAGTTTTTGAATATCAGAAAGTTGGAGATAAGTTCTGGGATATGATTAGGATGTCTACGCCCTGCTTTTCACTGTCGCGAAAAACAAATATCAGGACACTAGTAAGAGTTGCGTACTCCATCGGGTCTCTAGAGAGATTTTAAATTTATTTTTTATAAACAGTTATTAAAAGTGCGTGACGAAAATTATACTTTATGTTCGTAATATTTCCCTTAAACCGGAAGTAGAGAAAAATAATTAGCAAATTTATGCGGAGTTTCTGTGAATTCGAGGGAAGACTGTTATTGGAAAAAGCGTCGTGTCCGTAATTTTACGGAGAGTTGCGAAGAGTTTTTACAAGCACTTCCTAAAAATTGCGGAAATGTTTATAAAGTGCTCAATTATCGAATAGCCAGTACATATTTCTTTGGCGAAATACAGTTACATTTTACAGGGTTAAATAAACTTTGTCAGTAATGGGGCACCAGATAGCTAAATTAACCTCTACGGGAACCCAGATCTAGAAGCCAGTGCAGCAGTGGAACCTACACAGAAGCGCTCGCTGTGGTGATGAAGCGAACTGCACGTCATTCGGTATCACGTCCCGCTCACTGGAGTGGGAAGGGAACTACAGAGGCAGCATTGCCAGCTGTGCAGTAACAAACTTCTCATTCTACTGTTTTATGCCTCTAAAACTGAAAATCCACAGGACTTCGACTAAGGTTGGCACACTTGTGTTTTGAAATGTTATTACATTTCTGTCCAAGTTGAAATGCATCTACGAAAGATACATTCGAGTTACGCTATATATATATATATTTTTTTTAAAATAAAATAATTAGTTCGCTGAGAAACAAAATATGAGAGAAATCCACTTCGTTATTCGAAGACGCGGTTTTTTACTCCCGGGGGGCGTACAGTATCCTGCGCCAGTTTTGGGAAGTCGCATACAAGACTGAAATGGTCTGCTCTTTAGTCACCGTGCGAGACAGTGGAAACTTGACACTTTTGAGACGTCATGACATGGGAACTACGATCCTGCATCGCTGCCAGCTTGACTGTGAATATCGCAGTAAGTAACATACGGAGTCTCAGACAGTGATGTTTTTCGAAGAGTGATTTTAAAAAGTTCTTAATTGGCCCCCGAACCACGCGTGGCAGATGTTTCTGGAAGTTGTACTCATGTCACGTGAGGAACCATGGATACTGCCATTGTAACCGGCAATGGTAACGTTTATAGAGGCTGGTCACGATTAAGTGAACACTTTCGAGACCCTACTTACTTTTTCCTTTTACCCATTTCTTATCCTTTTTAAATAAATATTGCCATGTGATTAATAAACCGTGTGCATATTCCACCGCACTCGGAAGTTAACGTCCAAGGCTAAAATAAAATATAATTATTGACTATTATTCCAAATAAGAGAACTTCAAAAGTGCTCACTTTACCGTGAATAGTCTATAGGTGGTGGGATGTCACATAGCAGGCCGAAAAAAAACCCGGGCCGGACTTCAAAAATTAAATTAGTAGGTTTACGTGTCTCCGGGGACAAGTGTTGGGGGAGGTGGTGTCGTGGTGCTGTCCGCCATGACGTCACAGACGCGGCCAGCGATCATGTTGTGACGTCATGGCTGTCATTTTTGCTATCATTGCCCCCCAAACCTACATAATTCTACTACTAGCTTTCCATGGACGAACCACCTAAGTTACACTTTATTAAAAATCGCTGGAGTAAAAGTATGGTGTATGAAACACAAAATGTAAGCCGTTAGACAAATTTTGGACAGAGAGTAAACATGATATAGAGTGATATAGGGACCCCAGTTTGAATACCGACCTGGGTGTTGGATCATTTTTAACGAACTTTGTATGCGATTTTCTGTCTGTTTGCGTGCTTATAGCACCTAATATATACATTGAAGTGATATATATCGTTGAGGAATGGCGTAAGACCTCCAGTTTGAAATATTTCGTATCAAAGACGTAAAATTGTAAAAAAAAAAATTTTTTTTTTAAATGACGGACGCAGTACTTGAAGTAGTTGAGTTTAGGAGCCGCGGAACGTAGTCTGCACGTGCGGTATCCCGCGTGCGTTACCTGAGTGTCTATTCTAAGTTTCATCGGTAACTGCCCACATCGTCATGAACCTACTGTCTCTCAGCCAACAAAATTATCCACGGGTCCAAAACGGCATTCAGAATTATCAGTCGTTTAGCACGGGGGCACAATCGGGTATCTTCGGCTTACCGACTTCCCCACTCCAAGCTAGACTAGCGTTTGTGTATGCGTACGGTCGACAACGTACCAACAAAATATTACTAGAATTGCTCGTTCTAAAATTTTACAAATCTGTTGAAAAAACATTACTGAAAGACACAAATAGTAGGCTTTATATTTTTTTAGCTTGTGAAGCATTGTATATGATTACAAATATGCGTTTTATAAGAAAATAATATTGTACATATTTCTTTGATTTTGTGGGGAGTTTGAGAAACTGTGGTTGGTGGCCATGTTGAACAGTATTTTTTTCCCCCCTTCGTGAGATATGGATGTTTACGTGTTACGGACGAGGCCCGTGTGTTTAGCAAACTATTTGTGTGTATGGGAAATAAAATATTTGGCCAAGGTTAAGTGGAGGAATGTTAGTAGATCTGTCCTGAATAACAAAGAAATGTACTCATCTTAAATCGTTTATATTAATATTCTTAACCTTGGTGTCCGCCGAAGTGTAGTGTAGAGCCACGGAAAAGCACATGTTCAAGAGGTTGCGAATTTTACAAACGGTAAGTTTGCGTGTTTTGTTAATATAATTATTGACGTATAAATATAATGCACGTGGCCTGAAAAAGCCGCACTTTCCATATTTTTGTAGTGCACTCTAAATCTGAATCGGTCCACTGTTTCAATCAGTCAGACGTATCTGACACAACGGTCACTTCAGTGAATTTTACTAATGAACCAGTGAAAAATGCCATATTTCCTTCAGTGATTGATTCAGTGACATTTCCCACTGATTCGTCAGTCATTTTTTTCACTATTTTCTCAGTGGTTTATTTTTTGACTGATGGACCAGTGAAACATCTGAGCAAATTGCTCGGTCTCTAATTATGTTTGACGGAAGGAGAGACTTAGTAAAAAAAAAACCCTCCCCCCTGATTCCAAGGTTGTGCGTTGACGGGAGACGACCTTCTTTCTGGCACCGAGAGACTCCACTGACCAGAGGAGCGCACGTGTCTCTCACGGCATCTTCCTGTCGGTTTCGAAGCCCGTCCAACCTGTTTGGCGACAATTGTAGTGCTTCCAGGAAATACCGTGGACTGCATAAACACGTGTCTTCTTCCGGCACGTGGGAGCGCGCTTGTTTGCTACCGGCCCAGTTCGCTCTTCTACTGGAGCGGCAGAGCACATCAGTTGTGACATGACCCTCAACAAGGTACACAATAACAGGATTTCTTTTCTCAAGTTGGAACATCCAGGCATAATGATTACTACAGACTTGCAAAACTCGTGTTATTTCCTGGCAGCACGCTAAAGTTCACCGTCCTATACATATCGAGTCGTTGCCATCTGTTTATTGGCTTCTGCTTCAGTGAGGACCCATGTTACTCTTGGACTTAGTTGGATTTTATTAGGAATGCCTCTCGTTAGTTCTTTGGTATTGGTGCAGAGATGTCCGGGTCGTGTCCGAACAAACCGTAGTCTAGTAACAAACGCAGTACAAAAACACGAGTGTTGATGTTTAATTTGGCATGTCTCTAATGATTACTATTTACATTTCAGTTTGACTTGTAACACATGGTAAGTTTCAGGTATCTTAGTTGGTGGCCTTCAAGCCCTCGTACTGTCTCACTCTACGAAAGAGCACAGTCCACTAGTGGCGTATTCCTTTTGCAAGACTTGCCCTAAAATTTGAAGTAGGTCTAACACAATTCACACGCCGACACATATTTCCTGTAACTGACATTTGCTGAAATCAGGAGGGATCGGGTAAGTCAGGGGCGTTATTCATATAAAATTGTTATAGATGTATTAAATGAGAATGTATACTGGATGCTAGCACTTGTCACATTCTAGCCCGTTAGTACACATTAACTTTTTTCGTTGAGTCGATTCTATTACGAATAAATAAAAGTTAGACAGTTGTATCACTATATACGTATGCAACAGCAATTATCATATTTTCGTGACTGAATTGTCAGAACATGGTCGCGTTTACAAGATGATGATGATTATATTCACAAGCGACTGTGAGACTTCAAAACTAATGTGCTTTTGCCGTGATAATTCTTTACCAGAGTAAAATTGTTGTGTTTTGTCCGAAATCAAATATATGCACCAATCACCTATTTATAAAAGGCGACGCTAAACGTTTAGCCAAACACACATACGCCACTGAATACGTATATTGTTGTTCAAAGTGCGATGGAAATGGCGGTAGTAGGGCGATGTGTTGCGTGGTACTACTGTTGCCATGATTAAGATTGTGTTGATGTATCATGGATGCCGTTATAAATGTGCAGTGGTTTGAACGAAGTGAGAACATAGCACATTGGCGGGAAGAAAATAAACTTAATTTTAATAAGTTTACAAATCCTACAAAATGTGATATACAATAATTTCGTACAAGTACAAGTAAACTTCAGGTAAAGCCGGAAAAGTGTTTTTTTTAAATATGGTATGTAAATCCATATTTAGGGAAGATGTTAGGAAAACACTGAGTCGTGAAATTGTGATTGGTCTAAGTGAATCAGAAAAAACAGCAGATTGACTTAAATGTACATTTTTATTGCTCATAAAGCTTTTTTAGCTTACAGGAGAGGTCGTGGTTTAGCGCTATCGAAATCAGCTTGTGAGAATATGGCTGCCTCTAACTACATATAACGTAGCATGAAGAGTAATTTGTTTACTTCAAGAGAAGTTGGTCTTGGTAGTGAATTATGAAGAGCAATTTAATCTCACTTCTTAAAATCTCGTAGGAAGTTTAATGTTGAAATTAGTGACAAAATTGAATTAGTTTCTTTTATGATACTTATCAAAGTAATAGTTGACATAAATTCAAACATTCACGATGGTTATCAGCGAATTGTTAACGCTTTATAGCATTTTGTGTCTGTACTGCGACATCGTTTCAGGCCCTGAGAAAGTTAATATTCCACATGTAACCATGTCGGCTTGTTTTGGCCTGCGTGTATACTTTTTGTGGGTTTTTATTATTTTTTGAATACTGGTTGCTATATCGGAGCATCTGCGAGGCAAAGCTATATTGGTGTTATCCAGAAATTAAATGTATCATTTTTAAGGAAATTAAATAAAATTTGATTTAAAAACTGTTGCATTTTGGGATGGCTAGAGAAAAGTAACAGGATGATAGGAAAATTCAGGCAAATTTCCTCAGAATATTTTACGACATGATTTTCAAGATTTGAATAGTTTTATTCATGCCATGCTATGCTAAGTTAAGGTAATAAAACCCTTAATTCACTCAATATTTAAGTAGACATGTGCCGCGATCGTCAGAAATAAGCATTTAATGTTTACACATCATATTCGTGTTTGATAAGACTTGAACAGCTCTCTCTCTCTCTCTTTCTTTTTCTCGTTCTCTTTCTTTCTCTCTATATATTTCTCTCTCTAGTTTTCTCTTTCTTTCTCTCTTTCTCTTTCTTCCACTCTCTTTCTCTTGCTTCTTCTCTTTTTCTCTTTCTCTTTATTTCTCTCTCTCTCTCTCTCATCAGCCAATAGGAAATGTCAGCAAGGCTGAGGATATTCTGCCAGGAACATCTGGAGCAGTCACAGTGAGGGCGGGACTAGAGTGGAGTGTCTCGAGTATACAGTCTTACCGCTGTAGTGTCCGCTCCGCCACACGAGGACTGCCGTTTGGAACATGTATAGGTTGTTCACGGTAAAGTGAGCACTTTTAAGGTCCCAATAACTTTTTCCTTTCAGCCATGTGTTTATCCTTTAACCACCCTTTTAAATAAATATTGCCATGTTAGTAATAAACACAGCGTGTATAGTCTGCAGCGTACTGAAGTTAACGTCGAAGGCTAAATTATAATATAAATATTGACTATTATACTAAAGGAGAGGGCTTTTAAAAGTGCTCACTTTACAGTGAATAGCCTATACTGAAGTTAAGGTAGACAGCATGCCCCCAACATTGACTCACTCATCGCCAGTAAATCTGCCTTGTCACGTGGTCAACACTAATGTGATGAATGGGTGTGATTTTTTTGTACATTTGAATTTTGAAATGACAATAATAAAATACTTCAACTAAAACTCATTCTAGTTGCATTATAACTAGGATTTAAGAATTGTACAAATATCTCGAAACATCTAATCAGTGTTTTAACATCTAAATTCTATCCATATAATTTTTGATAGTTCTGTTGGTAGGTATAGTCCATTCAAAGCTACTTCAAACTTTTCTGAAGTTCTACTTTTAGCACAGTACACCAAAATGGCAATGCACCGCGTTCGTGCGCACTCAATGTAATCATATTTTGTATAAGAAGTATTTATTACTACGCATTACCAACATACCTATTATTTCATGCTTTCAATTCATATTAATCATAAATGAAGTATTATAATTGATAGATAAAATATGAATACAATTTTAATTTAAGTAAAGTTCTTTAATGTTAGCACAAGTATAGAACATTTGTCATAAGAGACGTGATTAGGAAGCAACCGAACTCGTCATACATGGCATGATTTTTCAGTGGTTTGATCCAAACAGTGTGGTGAAACCGTGAATAGACTATACAAAAGCAGTGGAATGTTGTAACGAGGAGCTTGCCTTATACACTCTACCCCACGGCGCGCGTCATCAAGTCGGTGGATAGCAGCGAGGTCGCCACACGAGGCTCGGTGTTGAACCGCGCGCGGCAGTGTCGAGGCTTGTCTTGCGTGTCTACAGCTAGTGGCCGTCCTGGAGCTCTGCGGGAGGCTGGACGAGTCCCTGTGCGAGATTGTCGCCGCGGGAAAGCGGCCAGCTCACTGTCGTGTTGCGTCACTCGCGGCGCGGCGCGCCATCTGGCAGACTCCTCGCATTTCGCGGCACGCCCTGCCTGCAGCTCACCCGGCGTCCGGCAGAGGCTGGTCACTTGGGAGACGTCAATACTTCATTACAGGAAGTGTTGGCATGGGTTGCCTGAAACGCCGTCGATTGTGGTCGACAGTGGGGCTGATTATTAAGAGATGTTACTATCGTAGCAATGGCGAAACATGTCATGTTCAGTGTTTTATTATTTTCTGACAACTGGAGAGCAAATAATGCGCCACTGTAATCGTTGGTAACTTTGAACATGGAGGGTGGGTGACTTTGTGACACAGGATTCTTCACTGTTATTTACATTTCCTTCCATTTCAAAGAGGATATTTATAATGTTCAGAGGTACATTTGTACCTATGAATATCTGAAACATCCCACTGAAATACGGGACTTTGAAATGTGATTTTTTGTGACACGAAGTCACCCCAACTTGCCAAAGTGACCCCCGCTTACGGTAGAAAGCTGTAGTCGTGTGTAAAACATAGGTTTCGCCACAAGAGTTTTCTCACTGTGTTTTTAGGCAAACGTTGCACATATTGTCGAAGGAAGCCTATAGCGTTCGTCTGGTTGTAGTTTTTATTCTCACTGTCGTCTAGTATACATCTGTACTAACCATTGTGTTCGTATGTGTATATCTTCGTTGTATCGTCCAGTTTTTCTCAAGTCTTTAGACACACCATCCTCATCGTTTGTTGGTTTCGCATTCTGGTGTTCTTGTGTTTTGTCTCCTTGTGATAACTGCCTGAATTCCTTCTATACGCCTTTCACGGTAAAGTGATCACTTTTTAAGGCCCTTCTAAATGTTGCCTTTCATCCGATTTCCATCTTCCTGCTGCTTCTTAATATAAACATTGCAATGTGACCAATGAACACAATGCCTGAGGCTGCAATAAGATGTATTTATTAGTGTCTGATGCCTGTTGGGAGGGCCTTAAAAAGTGCTCACTTTACCGCGAACAGTTATATATATATATATATATATATATATATATATATATATATATATATATATATATATATCAGCCAACATTGACTCGTTTTTATTTATTTGTATCCAGGTGTTTGTCATTGTAGGTATTTGTGTCTAAGTGTCCCAGTTGCGTAATGGTTCGATTAATGGCTTACACCGCTGGGTTCGCCGCACGATGGAACCACGGGCAGACGGAAGCAGTTGTAGAGCTACCTTGTTGTCGGCCGTATCCAGTGTAAAAGATCTCAGCAGCACACACACACATTCAAGGACACTGTGTGGTGCGGTGGTGCAAAGCAGATGTCGACGTGTGGTCGTGGATGTGGTATCGCGTGACGCAGTACCTCAGCGGCTGGTGGAAACTGCGTGGTTCGCCTTCTGGCCGCGCGTTCAAGTCTCCGGACAAGGCTGCCGGGGGTGTTGGCCATACCCGCCTCTTTACTTTCCCCCAGTCAGACTGGCCGCCTCACTCTTTCGCCCGCTTTTAAGTTATGCAATTAACCACTCGGAGAAAAGGAGGAAGCTATCCTATTGTTAACTCGTGAATTTAAGCGCAAATTATTCTAATGAAATTTCTCTCAAGGAAGCACCTATTTTAAGAGTAATTAAGGAAGTGATCGCTCTGCCCAGACTACACCCTCTTTGTACACACACTCACACAATATAGGAAGGGGAATAAATAATTTTATAACTTGGCGAAAACTAATGTTTGCGGACTATTCAGGGAGTTATCAGACGTATTTGTCGAACAGGGACACAGTGTATTCCTAGAGAAATTTTTGGTCGCGCCATCGTGGTTACGTTGCGTTTTTGGGGTTGTAGGTGTTGCGATTGAAATGTTAATTTTGTCAGAAATAATTTCGTATGCATTAATTTCCCTTTTGCGGGTGGTATTTATATATTTGCCAATTTAACGTAAGTTTTTCTACGTACAGTACAGATGCAGGGTCCGTGCTATAACTCGGTGTAATTGTTAGAAGAGTCATGCGTAAAAGAAGAATAAAAAAATAATAATTTTCATTACTTGAAACAAAAGTAAAGTCATAAAATTACAAACTTTAAATTTTATTTATTTACTGCTTGCGCTTTCTTTCCCTCCTCTGTACAATCTAATGGTAAATGTGGAAATTGTCGACAAAAGCGGTAATTATTTTGTTTGCCTGATTGCGCGCAGGTCGGTGAGTTACAAGGTGTGTTTTATTTTCGTTATCACAAGTGTGTTTAAATGTTTGTATTCACAGAACTTTGCTAATGGTGCTCTGTGACTCGTGTGTAGGAACATATTGACGTGCAAGTTGAATTGTTTTAAGGAGTTGATTAGTGCCGAGTTCCGGAAGCGCGCTGCTCAAAACAGAATTATAAATTTCAAGTAGGTTATTAACAAGAAGTTACTGATAAAACTAATGGGCCTACTTTCCTTGGGCGCAAATAATTTTAACTGAACTTCTTAAAAGCTTATATTGTTGGTAGGCCTTGACGTCTCATTGACAGCAGTGTCAATAGAGATGAAACCGGAAACGCATGTATCAGGAGTGAGGCGATTACAAAAACACACGTGCCTTACCCGGGACTCGAACCCAGAAAACCTCGTACCACAAGCTAGCTTGCAATCAAATTGTATTACGGAGGTCGGATTCGGATCATCAACTTCGGATGTAATCATTCTAATGTTCTAAATAATGTTTACTAACCTAAAATATTTACAGGGCCGTAATTTTGAAAATAAGTGCCTGAATCACGTAAAACACGTACGTTTACGTGGTCTACCGTAGTGTTACTTTGTGAAGAATGTGGTGCAAATAGGTTAATTGGTCCCTGAGATATTGCATTGAAAGTGAATTTTCTTATTTGCTGTCGTACAAAATTTCCTAAAAAAGGTTTTGTATACGATGCGTTTATTACAGACTGTCAGCATAAAACGTTAGGTTGAATTTGGTGAAATCGTTTGAAATGACAAACGTATCAAAATATTTACATGGCTGCCATTTTAAAAAACAATATCTGGTCCCACTTAAATCATGTAAGTTTACATGGCCTTGTGTATCACTAATTAAAAAATTATTGCAATTGGTTATTGTTCCGAAAATTTGTCAATGTTCCATTCTTTTGCCTGGCATTATTTTGCAAATAGCCTGGCAAAAGAGGATCTTTGCTTGCATAATTGATACTTCAAATGAATACCGTTAGTGTGCAACATTTAAATAAATTTTGTTCAGTTGTTAGATAGACCTATAACATACTAACTTAAAATATATGTTATTGGCATTAAAGGCCTGCCAGATGATAAACATGATAGTTTTAATACCCTACTGTAAAAATACTTGCATTTTAATTGGGGTGGAATCGATTGATTGGTCCTCGAGATGACATAACTTAACTTTTTTCGTATAGGGCCATCTTACAAAATGGTGGAGAAATGACTTTCTATAGACACATTTGATGGTTATAATAGATACTGCCAGCATACAAAGTTAAGTTTAAATTTATTACATAGTTTTGTTGATGTAATGCACTGAGGTAAAATGCTTATATGACAGCAATTTTGAAGACAAGTGTCTGGCCTACTTAAAACATACCAGTTTAAATCACCTGCTGCAGTAGGCCTTGTTTGACAGATTTGCTAAGAATTTGTTAATTTTTTCCCGAGATATTACATAAAAACATTATTCGTGTGGCGTTATCATACAAAATGGCGAACGAAAGTTGCTATGTGATGGCATGTGATACTTTAAATGGATATTTTTACCATACAAAATTTAGTCGAACGCTATAGTTAAATATACCAAATAAACCTTAACTATTTGTATGACCGCCATTTTTAAAATAAGTGCTTAATAAATTTAAATTGCAAACGTTTATATAGCCTACCATAGTATTATTACTTACAAAATTTGGCGAATATTTGTTGAGTAGTTTTAGAGATATACTCTAAAAGCTATTTTTCATGTGGTGCTATCTTCCAAAATGGCGGACTAACACCAATATACACTTTTAAAGCCAATGCCTACATAAAGCTCTGTTAACATACACAGTTTGGTTTAAATGGGTTGAATGGTTCCAGAGATATCTTATATCACCCTAAATTTTAAAATGGCCGAAATTTTGAGAGTAAGCGCATGGCGTATTCGAAAATTATAAAAGTTTGGTGAAATTCTGTTCACGTGTTCAAAATGTTTTAAGGACACGTGCGCGCGCACAGACAGCTCTCAAGTCAAGCAAAATATAAATAAATTACTAAAGTTACTGTTTGGGGGGGGGGGGGGGGTAAAAGACAGATATGCCGCATGGGAGGGTCTTTTGACTGCCACAGAAACGCAGTTTAAAGGTGAAACTATGAGTTGAAATTGCCCATCGACCATCAGGCAATCGCACTTTTTCTTTCCTTCAAAAAAGACGAGATGAGATAGTGGAAAGTAGGCCTACCTCGCATTGGTCAAGTATTTCAAAATGTGGAATGCTGAGTCTCAACTGTGATTAGCGAGGCATATTTCATCAACTTTATTCCTAACAGTTAACACATTGAAACTGAATCCTATTTAAATACTAAATTATAACTTGCGTGATTTAAGTAACACATACACAAAATAATTAATTTCTTCATTGGTTAAATATTTTTTGAAGCATTAAAACTTTCTGTTTAATTAGATTGTGCAATTTTACTGAATATGTTCAAAAGACTTAAAGAATTGATTACAAAACTATGTTACATTATTGTTCCGTTAAACTGCATTTATGAACTATGTAACGTTTCTGTGAAAAAGTTGTCTTTTGATATCTACACAATATAAGGATGTTTTATATAGTCGGACGTAAGTGAGAAATTGCTTTGTTACTATTCGTTTTTCAGTGCTCCACTGATCCCTGATCCCACAATGAGCAAACAAGCCCTTAGTAAGATGAAACTTGAAATGATTAGAGTCCAACACATGGGCGTCGACACCGTGACGGGGGGAGGTGAAGGGGCAAATGGTGGCAAATCTCATCCCTTGATTAAGATAACTTTTTAAAAACTCATAGCTGCATTTTGATCAGTTTAACCAAATACTTTTCATTGTCTGTTAGGATTTTTCTCTCATTTGTTCGCATTCTATTGCCCTGTAAATAGGCAGTAATATTCAACTGACATCATGTTTCAAATATTTAAGTATGTGACATTAACAAAAGTACCTCACCTACTCCTCTTTGTCGCATTCTTTTTTGGATTTCGGCAGCCATACATTACCCCCCCCCCCCCCCCCCAGGTACTACCCTGGCTAAGGGTGCCCTAATCTCTTAATACTTTGTTTGCTTTTTGCTCGGCCAGCAAGAAACTTAGCGAGTTAGTATTCCAAGACCCGTACTGGAGTGAAGTCGTTGTACGAATTGAATAGCGTGTCTTAGTACTCGGCTCGCAATGAGGCATACAGATTAATTTAAGAGTGCAAGGTGCCACAATATTACATCATTCTTTCAGGAATGTAAAGATATAAATAGTAAGCACGTCAATTGTCTTAATATTATAAATGCGAAAGTTTGTGTGATTGTTACTCAACCACGTCAACAGATCGACGGATTTGGACGAAATGCGGGACAGTGTTAGATTATATTCTGTATTAGCACATAGGGTACTTTTCATTCTAGAAAAACGAACAGTTTCTTAGGGAATGTATAAAATATGCCACCAACCATTTGAGTAGGCGCTGGTTAGTGGTCTGTTTTTTAATTCCAGGATGAAAGTACCCTATGTGCTAATCCAGAATATTAGAGTTATAAAGAAGAAGAATTAAGATAGAGTACTTGGTCACTATAATTAAGGTTTGAATTTTGCACGTGGATGGAGGTGCTGGTAACAGTTAGTATATTTATACATCATCATATTTTATTAACAGAAAATGCAAATGTGTCGTTGAATTATGAATGTATAAATTTTAGGTTGTTTGCTCTAAATATTACGAAAAGATAACTTAAATAAATGTTGTAGCAATAGATTATGGTAACTATGTTTTATGTGCTTATATTGGCTATGGCTATCTAATGAAAATTAACATTCAGTGAAAAGAGTACAACTAACAGTACTCGATTATATTTTCTGTACAGTATTATGCTAAGATTTTCTCTTAAAATGTGGGGTCAACTAGTACTTTCAGTGCTGTACACTGCTATGTACATTACAGTTTGCATCGTCTTTCATAAATTTGTGCAATTTTTAGACTTGGCATCAGTAGTCATGTCGTGTTAACAAGCTTGCGTATTGATGTTGACGCAAATTAAAGATAATTTAAATTCATATGTTGGCACCAAGGCAGATATTTTTACTTACAACACCGCTTTTATTAAAATGTGTTGTAGCCCTTTTTTGTATTTAAAACAGTTATAAGTACGAAATAAAGCATAAGCCTTAATTGAGGTACAGTATACGTGCCAAGAAACAGAATCCATGAAGAATTTATTTAAGGACGTCATGACCATGCTTAAACAAAGCATAATTACCTCTTCCATTAGTAACTGAAAATGTGTTTCATACCCCAGACAGGCGAAATGCTTTAAGCTACGAGACAGTTGTTTTGGTGACAAAAAGTACTAGGCTAAATTCAATGCATATTGCAGTACAGTAGGTACTTAGACTGCAGTTCTGATAGCGTGCTCTGTTACCAGGCTCTCTACCCTATTACAACGTTTAGAAGATCGCTTGGTTGATATTATGTGAGTGTGCAAATAAAACACTGTACGATATTTAAAACCTTGTATTATATATTATCGTAAATTTAAGAATCTTAAATGCTTACTCAATTAAATTTGTTTGCATCTTTTATAAATCATTTGTCATACACACGCACATATATATATATATATATATATATATATATATATATATATATATATATACACACACACACACACACACACACACACACACACACACACAGTCGACGAGACACTAATGCCTACATATATCCTAAATTGACCTAGCGTCCCCCCCCCCCCTTGAAGTTGACACTAGTCGACGCCCATGCCAACACACGCACATATATGCCACTGTTTATTTATTATCAAATTAAGAACATTACATGAGTTAAATAACGCACGTGTGTTGTAGGTGATGTATAATTTGAACAATTTATGTGCTTTTATTATGCGAATTAAACTGCGACGCCGGAGAGAGTTCGTGAGAGATGGTCTTAATAAAATAACTAAATTTAATCTTAACTGTATTTATAATGCTATACATATTCACGCAACAATTATTTACAACATTAAACTATAGGCTGTTCACGATAAAGTGAGCACTTTTGAGGCGCTCGTTACTTTTTCCTTTCAGCCATTTTTTACGATTTAAAAACTTTTTTAAAATAAATATTGCCATGTAAGTAATAAACACGGTGATACTCCTCCGCAGTAGGAAGTGAACCTCGAAGGCGAAACTAAAATATATTTATTGACTATTGTTCCAAATGAGAGTGCTTTCAAAAGTGCTCACTTTACCGTGAATAGCCTGTGCCTACTTCCGCTATTAATTTCGTTATTGTCCGTGTGCGCAATATTTAATATGTATTTCAATTCTAATTTAAGTCCTTATCACAGTCTTCTCTATATTGGTTACAGTCACTTAATTCACACTCATCATTTATACATTCAATCTGTCTATCGCCACCATTCCAAATGTCTGTCACTCACGCATCTATAGTCCATTTCCCATTGGGAACAACTTTCTCGGAGCCCTGCTAAATATCTACTTGCAGGCCCGTTTCGTATCCTTCCTCCAAATGTAAAAAAATATTGCCATGTGACTGCCATGTAGCATCTGTCAAAATCAATGTTTACATGCCATTGTGTGTGTACATGTGTTGATTTACTTTCGCTACACCTAAACATAAAACTTGAAATGTGACTTCTACTTTTATACCTGTCAAATGTGTTGTTTGCTGTTTACAGCTTTTCAAAGAATTCTGTCATATTCCAAAAACCCTTCCCTATGAATATTCGCAGTTTAGGCCTCCAACATTATATAGGTCAGCTTTATGACGTTTTAAAAATGCCTCAGTTGACGACATTCTTACGGTTATTTTACATTAACATATTTGTTTTTCACACAATAGCTCAATACATGTAATGCACGTTAGTATTTTGCAGCGACTGTGTTTAACACTGGTACAACTGCGAGGTAAAATGCTGTACTAATTATCCTTTTGTTATTGATGTGTGTTGGGTTATTTCTTAAAAAGGACGGCCTCAGTTGGAATAAATATGTAAACGAAGGAACAACCAGTCAAACGAAAAATGCATATTAAATTCAAGCATACAACTCGTGTTGCTTATTTGTGTCATACAAACTTAAAAGATAGCGGTGAACATGCACACAAATAAGCCTACGATAACTTTTATTCCGCTCATATTTCTATGTATTGCTACTTTCTGTTTATTAGGTTTATTGAAATTTATCGGAGTGGGTTTGGTATTTTTCTTCATGGATTGTGGCAAATTACGTTACATGACCGTGTTTCAACGATGCACAGAGGCACGCCATTTGATAGACGCAATGATTAACGAAACACACGTCACAGTATATTTATTACTGCCGTGGAAACACAGATTTATCACAGCATCGTAACTTGCCTAGGTAGGTGTAAAAAACACAACGTCTACAAACGTGATGTGGTAATTTGAAGTATTTTTCGGAGTAAGAATAATTTACGTTTCGCTTGGCAAAAAGCAACACGCCATGTCATGGCTCGCCATGTTTGCCAACTTCACTTTGTTTCTGCCCCGCCATCATATTTAAATATATAAAAATAAGTATTCAAACATTATTTTTTTCAGTTGTAAATTAAAAATTCAAAAATCATTATTTTGCTGTAATAAGTATGAAATATGCTACAATTGAAAACACATATAATGTAACGATTTTCTGGCGAAGCGAAACTTCCCAAGTGTGAAAGAGATAAAGAAAGAGAATTAGCGACAAGCCTCGCCCAGAAGACAGTGGTTTTCAGTTTCTTTCTGGCCCGATAAAACAACATCGTACCATTACGGCCTACTCACGATATTTTCCGCTGTTATTTTAGACTATAAAAATGAGATATGTTGCCATCGGAGCTACCTACATATTTAAATATTTCAATAGGCCCAGTTTAATTTACAAATAGTATACTAAAAAACTAGGTTAAAATAATATTTTAACTGTGAACTATTTCTTACCGGTCGTTGCCAACACGTCGCTGCTCTAGCTGTTGTTAATTCATATTTAAACAGAAATAAATATTACAAGTTATAGAAGATATTAAAGTAAAGTTTCATTTATTCAATAATACAGTACTCTAAAGTTAACTACAATGTTATATATTTGTGGAATACAGGTTATTGAAGAAAAAAAACAGGTTGACATTTTATACCTAGAGTGTTTTTTCAAAGGTTGATTTTCGTAAGTCGCTTTCAGTCGGGAATGGACTGTAGTTCGGTATTCCGGCTCGCCGCTCCAGTCTTGCTCCCCGCTGTACTCATGTTCCCAGCCTGCACTTTCGGTTGTCTCTACTGGTTCGTCGCTTCGCCGCACACCGTCTGCTATGGCCAAGTGATAAGGGCGAAATTGTCATAATTCCGAGCGCCTGAGCGGGCCATCTAAAGCGGTCGACCTATATAAGAAGGGGTCCCGTGCATCTTAGGGTAGATTAGGAAAAAAATTTCCCGCCCCACCATTACCGAGTCACCGCCGCATCTTTCCACGACCGGCCAGGCTACAGAAAGATCGCAGGCATGGGTGTGTCCGCCCGCTGGCACCCGTTCAGCTAGAAACAGCCTCCGGCATCAGGTTTCAGGTTGAGGCTGTGCAACATAGATTTACAGAATTAAGGCGTGAGGTGCTCATAACATTTATAATGTAATAACAACTTGATACCATTTAAATTAGCTCCCCGTTACAGTTAATATTACAGAGTTGTATTGTCTGTGACACATAACGTGATTAAAACCCCTAGTTTATAGCTAGCTCTATCATCTATCATTCATTCTATAAGCTACGATCCGTAACCCCTTAATTTATGAATATGGCCGTAAGGTAAATTTATAACAGGTCGTACAATCCTAAAATCCCTACAAACCCTCGGATTGGAAGTTTGTCTCTGTCAATATAGTCTCTCCGGCTCGATCTAGAAGGTTCCCCGCACTCAAGAGGCTCGAGGAGAGGGTTCAGGGCGATGGCCAGAACATTGTTCAGCGATAACCCAAGCAATTTAGTGCGCTCAAATACGGGAACACACGAGTCCCGATAGGCTTATCGCGGTGCCGGTGATAGCGGCACGCTTTTGTAAATCCCCGTGCACTCCACGGGTTACCCCCTCTCTCTTAGGCACACTGGCTCGCTCGCTCGAGCAGGTTGGGGCACAGCAGAGGCGATGCAGAGCAGCGTGTAACAGTGTCTCAAGTATCACGAAGAGAGAATTAGTCAGCCCCCAACTCCACTAACCTTGCTCCCGCGCGCACACGCACACTTTAGTGTGATACGCGGAAACAAATTAAAATCAGGTCTGCAAGGGAAAAGTAAAATATACGCGAATGACTACAAATTTCCGAATAATAATTCTTATATTTATCGATTACATCCAAAACAATAACAACTGATGACTGTACATGCTGCTGCACATTACAAGTTATATATTTTTTATGTTCAACTATAAAATAAATGTGTTCAGCTGATATCCCAAGTTACTTTAAATGGCCCCGTTATGTCGGGATGCTCCTCTGAGAAATATAAAACGAAGTCTGATTTTATACTATGGATTTTGCTTTTTGTAACTGACTTACATTGAGATTGTGTTACCAGTTGTCAACATCCTGTTTGTATCTCGGGATAGTTACTCGGGCCGCCATCGTCACTCGCAGGTATGCTACCATTCCCGAATGGCAAGTCATCCCCGCAATGGCCTTGAAGCTGCATAGTCTACGTATTTGGTGTGTTTGAATCTCTGGCCGTTCTTGCACGCAGACGTGCGCCGCTCACCAACAAGCCAGTGCCACTGCGAGGTTCACACTGACTCGCAGTGGATATCAACTATATCCTGCAGTTCCCCATTGCAACATTGTATTTCTCAGATAAAAACAGAACATAGTAATGATGATGAAGCTAGAGGAATGGTCTAACCGATGTCCAGCGGGAGACCTGGATGCTAAAGGCTGTTCACGATAAAGCGAGCACTTTTGAAATAAACCTTAGAAAAAAGTCACTGCCCATGCCTGCATATACTTATACGGGCACACTGAGTGAAATGCGCCCCGTAAAGTTGGTATCGATAGATGGGAAGTAGCTCCATATCTTAACGTCGAAAAAGTGCTAGGTAACAATCTGTGATAATTTTAAAATTTTTATTTCGCTCTCTAATGAAACAGTGTGTAAAAATGAGCAGATTTATAAAATGTTTACTTTTGTAATAATTTCACAATTTCACTTGACCGACGCATGGATAAAGGGATGAGGCTCATGGCAATGATAATTTTACATAAGGCGGAAGAAGACATAATGTGCATACAACGAGATCCTAAGCGGGGCTTTCAAAAGTGCTAATTTTACAGTGAATAGCTTACAGGTAGTTATTCTGTGTGAGACAAAGCCTATGCTGGCGCTGAGCGTAGCAGGCGGCCTCAACCCAGGAGCATCTTGGCTAGTCTGAGGAATGCGAGGTGATTGATATACGGGTGGAGCAGCGGCGGAATGAAGACGGCAGTACTCCGAGAAAACCCCCACCCCCCCCACACCATAACAGTGTCTGCAAGCCTTCGCACATGAGAATCCCCGTTCGAAAAACTCCGGTTTCCGAGGCGTGTGATTGAACCGGCGACTCCAGCGGCGGGTGGCTGAACACTAACTATAGGATGTTCACGCTGAAGTGAGCACTTTTGGGATCCTAGTTATTTTTTCTTTCATCCATTTTTTATTTTACTTTTTAATCTCCTTTTAAAATAAATATTGCCATGTTCGTAATAAACACAGTGTATATTCCACCACACTCTGAAGTTAACTTCTAAGGCTACTTTAAATTATATTTATTGACTATTATTACGAATGAGAGGGCTTTCAAAAGTGCTCACTTTATCGTGGATAGCCTATACCTAGACAGATGTAGGTCATCACTGTGGACTTATTTTTGAATATTTTTCAAGGAGAGGTAACTAGAAAAGTACGTGGCTAAACATACCGCCACGCCTTTGTCATGTATTTGCTTTTCAGTGTCCACCTGAGCGCTTTCTGCTATCAAAAATATTTAGTGCAGTAGTTTTCGTATTACGTAATAAATTGGCCACATTACGTAGTATTTAATTATGAGTAACAAGATAGCAGTAAGCCGCGTGCGCGCGCACACACACACACACACAGATTTGTGTTATTGAATTCACACTAGTTTGCGAATTATGTTACGAAGTAACAATCATTGCGATTGGTCACTGAGGCACGCAGTGTTTCAGAAACGAACATCGGCGGATGAGTTGCGCTAGTAGGTCCAGCAAATTCTGCTCGAGCGACACGAGTTGCCGTTAGAGAACATGTAGTTTTTCGCATCCTTAGCAGTGCATGTCTTGCCTTGCAACTTGATAGAAAGACTGATCTTGTCAGTGTATTTTAAGAGCAGCAAATTACATGCATAATTGTATTTAGTAAGTACTTTGAGCCGCGCAGGCCCGATTTTGATGAACAAGTGTCTCCTTCAGACCTAGCAGCCTTCGCTCTCACTGATATTGCGGATATTACGTGCTAATACAAGTCGGGGGCGTATCTCGCAGATTTTCTTTGTAATAATATTCACTCAGTCGTTGCGCCCCAAACTTCTTGCACCCGTGGGCCCAGTGTGCTCGTTTATAACATCCGGTCTGGAGCCGCATTGCTTGTTTAAACGTTTGTGTTAAACACGTAAGGTTTTTTTTTTTTTTTTTTTTTTTTCGAGTAAAGCAGAGACGGAATTTTATAATAAATTAATGTAGCGTCACGAGTGCTCTAGTGTCTGCACGATAACTGTTGGCAGCGGCACGAGAATTATAACCGATAGTTGTGGCAACTGTGCCCGCATTCGCTCGCTGTCTCTGGCGAGGGTAAGCTGTGAATTATGATGTTTATCCTCTCCCGTGTTTTGGCCTGTTGCCCAAACTGCCATAGAAAATGCTTGGTTTCTGGTTTAACGTGCTGCGGGAATTGACCGGAACCTCGCCAGTAATCGAACCCTTGTTCTTCATAGCACGCTAATATGGTTGGTTACCAAGGCAGTTCAAGAATGACAGTTCCAGACTGGCAGACCAGCACATTGAGACATACTGTTTCAGTGGTTCAGAAAGTCCAGTAGTCTGAATGTAACAGTTTACTGCTGTGTTATGTACGCCAACCGCACTGGAAGAATTTCCTCTGCCTTGAACATGACTGAAACGTATTTTACGTACTTTACGAATACGTGTAAAATGTGACCAACAATCTGTGCGCCAGGACAGGAACGGCGATGCAACGTTTACAGAGTTATCAGTTTAGACACTTGTTAAACGTTCAGAGAATTAATAAAAGTTTGACATAAACGTGGTCTTGTTCGATCGGGTATACGACCACCTTGCGAGCACGAGATGGCGTGGCGAGGGCGGGGGCACGCAGCGTCTGGTTGCAACCCTGGGCATAGCCGACAATTTCCGTACATTGTATATTGTGACTGCGTTGTGCAAACACGCTAGTTTTGGTGCCAAGCGTAAGATGTAGTCTAGATTTGTCGATTCAAGCCACGAAAACCAAATATCCATTTCCATAGCCTATGTATTTACGTAAAACTCACGACCGTGTCCTCTACGTAGACATAGCCCGCTTGTTCATTGTTCGCGCCAAACGTTGTTATTTTTAAGCACGTTTTGGGATTGTATTGTCTGAAGACTGAGTGCGGCGAGCTCACTGCTGGGGCTACATGTACGGCTGGCAGCTCCCGCCAGAGTGCACCGCCCCGCTGTCTCTTCAAGGTCCGGGCGAGCTGATGCTGGTCACCTTGACAACCTTATTGGCAACGAGCTGACGCCCACCACGTCCACGTGGGCTGGCACACGCTCAACCTTTCCTCCGCCAGTTTCGGCTGCATGGCAACCTGCACATCTAAAAAAGAGCACTGTTCATAGTGTACTCGCCGTATTCAACGACTCGCAACCCGAAATTAACTTTATTTGAACTATTTTTTACCCGCGGCTTCGCGCGCGTGTTTATACGAATAAATAATGAAGTTTTGTGACACTAAGCCACTATTGGGTTATTTACCCACTGAGCTACTGCGGCCCCACTATTGGGTTCTCTAGCCACTGAGGTACTGCGCTCCCGCTATTGGATTTTCTAGCCATTGGGCTACTGCTGCCCCACTTGATATTTTTTTATCCACTAAGCCACTACTGCCCCACTAGGAATAGCTCTAGTCACTGGGCCACTATGGCTCTTGGAAAGGAATGGAAGACAGCCCATAGACAAAAAAGAAAGGAGAAATGACGGAACTTCTTTTTTTAACAACGCTTTTTTATGCAGTAAAATTACAATAAGAATTTTGAAGGAATGATGTAAAATTACAATAAGAATTTTCCTGGACGAAATGAGATTTTCCGGGATAAAAAGTAGCCTATGTCACACTCTGGACTTCCAACTATATCTGTGCAACAAATCACGTCGATCCGTTGCTCCGTTTTGACGTGAAAGGAGGACAAACAAATACACTTTCCCGTTTATATAGTAGCAAGGATTAGTGGTTAAATTAAATAGAATTATTAGCCCATTAGTACTTTTTAAATGGCTAAAGGAAATAATAGACTAAAATGTTTAAATTTACTCGTGCAGTCTTATTGGCTTAGCGTAGTATGCATACGATACGAAGCAAAATATCGCTCAGCGTGAGTACCGTAGAAGGAGAATGCGGTAGAGTGCTCATACGAGCTGCGCAGTGACGAAATTCGTGTCCCGGCGTTGTACTGTTTCTCTGCCAATATTCCTGTCAGGAAACAAGATTAGTAACATTTATGTGTAGAACACTCTTTGTGTGTCTACTGCTGCCCTGTTCAGAGCCGCCCAAACCTCTCTCCACTGTTTACCTAAGTGTTTTAAGATGTATGTGCGCTTCCTCTGACCTAGTTTTAATGCAGTTAGATTATATTCATGTATCGAGCACGTTCATCACTGTCGACCACGTAACTTGACAGTTGTACTGGCGATGGGCGAGTCAACGTTATGGCGACACGCGCACAACATGGGTCTTCCTCATCGGAAGTCTGTGGCGAGTATACAGGATACAGTGCAGGCGTCTTAGCGGCCAAGTAATTGCTATCTCGCTCTATCGTGTTCCTTCGCGTATTTAATGTGTACTTTTTAGGACACGTGGGAAAAATTAAAATCCGACGTACTGAAACATTTTCTGTGAAATCGTTGTTGGCGCGTAAACGCGTATTTCGGCAAATAAAAGTTCTGGAAATAGGACTTTTGTCAGAAAAGATATATATATATATATATATATATATATATATATATATATATATATATATATATAACACACACACACACACACACACTTTTGTCGTATTAAGTGTATTCTTGGAGAAAAAATCGCGAAAGTAGTCAAATATCGCATTTTTAAAACTTGCCTATGCAGTTTCCTTAAGCGGCAAGAGATAAGTACAAATTTACGGACGTAGTTTAATCTGTGTGCTTTCATCGCGTGTAATAAAACCCCACTGTTACATGTTACAGATATTATTTGCACAGTACAGCGTCACGACGGAGACACTGCACGCTTGCGCGTAGGGGCGACGAGGCGTTAGGCGTACGTGTAACTGTCGCCCGTATCGCTCTTTCGCGTATTGACCTTGGACTCGCAGCTACATCGTCCCCTTAAAGGTGACGATTCCAGAGTTGTGCGGTTTTGTCTACAAAATGTTCGCTTTTACGAGCGTTGTGGAGCATTCACGAGAAACTGGTTAGTGCTTCTGAGGAATATAAACAGTTGAGCCTCAAGGGTTGCGTTGAATTACGCGTGGCATACAATTGCGGGACTTCGATAAGGGAGTAATAATTTTTTTTGCGAAAGTCTTTCAGTATGGAAGTTTATTTCAGACGGTTGCACAAGCATGATATATATTTACATGGCTTAATTTACTGATACAGCGTTCTGAAAATGACCCATTTAGTCATGCTGGACACAAAAAAAAATGTTTTTATACGAGTTACGTCTGCTAAGTTTCATTCCCGAGCCCTCCGAAGTGTTTATTATCTGTCTAAGATAGCGTAGTTTATTTTAGAAGCTCGTGTTTCAAATGCACGCTCTTCACCGCAGTCGATGCAATAGGTATGCGGGAATGCCGTAGTGTCACGTGATTTGTAACGTATTTTCACGTGAGTAGCCGCCAGCTTCGTGGATATTTGCAGCGCAGTTCCGCATCTGCGTGCATTGTGTCCACAATGTGCTTCAATGTAGCGAAGTGCCATCTCGAGTGTTTGTACGCCAGTCTTTCATTGCCTATGGTCGAGCGAGTTGAGTTGGTAATGCCTCATAAGAAATAGTTCCCTTGGTGTGGTTGTTTAGACTTAGGCTTTGTTTGCGCTAGTCTGAGGAACAACCGGCAAGTACAACTTTAGCAGAGTTTTAAAAAATTGGAAGTAACCATGTATACGCTTATCTCAAGACTTTTTCCTCAAGGAAAGGTTGTATGTGAAAACATACTGACAAAATTTATTTCCTACAGGAAAGGCTGTACCTATGTGTGCGTGCGCTTGCATATATACAGTTTGCATCTAACACATATTGACAAATTTAGACGATGGAAATATAAAGCTTGAGATAGGCAACCCATATTACATGTCAAATAGCAAGCGCGGTAGACACTTCCAAAGCTTGAGAAATATTATAATTTACCATCATAATTAGGAAACTGCTTGCGGGACGAAAACAAAGTAACGGTTACGAATTATCTAAACCTTAATCATTAATAAAGTGAATGTCTTGTACGTGTAACCCACTCCCATCATGTTGAAAGGAGCTGTTGTCACCCTTATTTCTGCAAAAAAAAAAAAGTATGTTATAGGGAAATGTCCCTATTGTTAACTAGAGATTATGAAATGCCGGCAAAATTAGTACATAAATGTCTTTTGCAAAAATTCTCTCTGTCCCATTTCGAGTAAACATAAGGTGCCTTATTCGTAGTAGTTTTTAGTCCGTACTAAGGAAAGATCATCCTCCGACCAAAATGTTTCGTATTCAGAGAACATTTTAATTCCTAGTCCGAGGATCATTTTGCTTTAATACGGCCTAACTTTTAGTTCGGACTGAGGGTAGGACTAACGAAGTATTAAGGTCAAAAAGAAACATGGCGAACATAAAATACGATAGATTACATGCCAGTGAAAGCCAGATAAAGTTCACGAAACATAAAAATTACGTTCACGGCCGATTCTGTCAATCTGTGTGCAAAACCGTGCCGACGTGATGGATGTAATGTTCCGTGAATAATAATTCAAAGGAAATGTAGCTAATAATCTTAATAATACATCCGTATTTAGCTGCAGCAATCCTTTCTATTTCTGTGTCAATCAAATACCTGGTCTGAAAACATATTCTTACGAGACGTGATATTAATACACAAAGAGAATTGTAATACAAATCTTACTTTGTAAATATATATACTAAAGTATTTATTTTTACGAAAATGTGTTGGTAGCACAGTGGTAATGTCGTGGGCTGTTGTGCAGAAGAATGCAAGTTCAAAGTTTTCCTGGGAATTAGAATTTTAACAATTTGTAATGTATTTTTGAAATATATTTAGCATTACAATACAAATTTAACATCATTATAAGTACATTATTGACATAATAAAATGAAACCAACCCATATTACCAGTGCATAGGGGTGTGCTATGGAAATGTAACAGATCAATATGGAATAATAAGATATTAGTATATTAATTTTATCGTTCTCCATTCTCCAGTATTACCATATATGATAGATATTACAGTATATAATAGTCATAAAAACAAGGTTAAAACAAATAGTGACGTTAATATAGTGAAAAATAACGAAATCGCTATTCATCACTTTTGAATGGCAATAATCAAAATGCAAATAAGCGCCGAGACCTTTCGTATAAGCTTTTGCTTCCAAAATTACTTTGTGTAATATATGCATATTTACAAAACTTCTACTTTTATTTTCAAATGTATTATATTTGATTTCTTGTTACGCTGATTAATGCTTATTGCAAATTACTATTCAATTTGAAAAAGTAAAACATTTTGTAAATAAGTTATATTGAGTTAGCGCTATCTAGACTATATTTGATCATTAGTGGAACATCACGGTTTTATTTGAGACTAAAATCAGCAATGCGCATGCGCAGTAAACCTGGTAACAGTGTATCATGATAATCCTTCGACTAAAGTTAGTCTCACTCTATTCGGGGTTTATAAATACGATATATTTAGTCCGGACTAACCTCAGACCAACTCCGAGGAAGATCATCTCTGGATCATTCTTGGACGAAGCTCTGACTACGAATAAGGCCCTAAATGTTTTATTCCAAAGAGAAGTGTGATGCCTGCCTGCCAGGTTTGCAACTTGTGCGCCGCGTCGTAGTAAAAGGAGTTTTCCGCAACTGTGCGTGTGTGGTCTTACATTAGTGAGTCGCACAACTAACAGTTCGGCGGGATTTTCTTAATGTTAGGAGTAACGAAATCGGGAAAGAAATTGAAGTTCTTGCACTACTAGTTTAGTGTCGTGCCATCACAAGCAACTTTACAACAAGTGTTCAAAATTGGCGGCCGCCAACCTCATTGCAACAATGTTAAACCGCCGTAAGGAGAGAGCGATGGGCGACATGTACCGCCGCGCCGGGCGGAAGTCAGCAGCGTCGCTGCTGTCCCGGGATACTTGGACGAGTGGGCAGACGCGGAACTCCGCACGCCAGCCGTTCGTAGCTTGGCTTCTCCACACAGAGGCGCAGGGACCAGGGGTACAATGTACCTCCCAATTCATTCGCCAGAGGGTTACAGCATGTATATTGTACCCCGAACACTTAAATGACTATAGAAACATTTTTATGTTATAGTCTGTTCACGTTAAAATGGGCACTTTTTAAGGCCCTCCCAATAGGCTTTAACCACTAATAAATATATCAAATTGCAGCATCAGGCATTAAAGTTTGAGGGTGGTGAAATGTATACACTGTGTTTATTCGTCATAGAGCAATATTTGTATTAAAAAGCAGCATGAAGATGGAAATAGGCTGTAAGGAAAAATAAGAAGGGCCTTAAAGTGCTCAGTCTACTGTGAACATTCTATAACTAAAAAAATACTGCAAGAGAGAGGTTCAATTCGGGAAAAATTATACTACTTATAACATATGTCCCAGTATATTTTATTCTTACCGTTAAGTCTGGGCGAAGCATTTTGAACGCAGAAGTACTGCTGCTGTTGCCTGGCTTGACAACACACTGCCGCAGACCGTCGAAGCCCCCTCGTGATGGTCAGGCAAGTTTCCTCCCCCAATCCGGGTCGACTGTGACCATTTGGCTATAGTTGGTCATCGTACAGATACAAACCGGAAAGCGCCTTGAAGTTCAGTGAATTAATCGTCTCTGGCAGCTAAGAAGTTGTGTAGTACTAGATGTTGCAGCAAGCGACACCGATACTTCTGGAGTGTAGTGCAGGCAATGTAAAAGTGAAACGAAAAAGCTCTGTTGAACATTAAAATATTTTGTGCGAGACATGTCTTTACGTTAATATAAAGAAAAAACTGGAAGGAGGTATAGCCCTTCACTGCTACTGTGAATGTTGCTTCCATCACTTATTACAGACCATCTAGACTAGTGACAATTTGTTGTTTATTTATTTATTTAGTTAGTTTCATAGCGCCCAATATTGACGGACAAATATTTGCTAAAAGTTTAGTGGCACAGCTCTACACTACGCACGTTGCTAGCTTCCGAGGCGCAGTTGGTTGCATTCTATCTTTATGGTGTGTGAAATTCACTTATCCAAGATCTGAAATAGATATATAAGTAGTAGGGGCAGGGACGTTTCAGATACAAAGGGATGCCGCCTTTGGTTAATCGGATTATCAATTTGATATCAAAAGTTTCAATCCTTAATCCGATCTCAATCAGATGAGAAATTGTTAATCCAATCACATTTTTCGACAATCCTTTATCCGATCGATTTTTGGGTAATTTTGATAGGATAAAGTGGTATGAAACTTTAATTGATTGATCCAATTAATTTAATTGAATTAATCAATCAAAAATTGTCGTGTGATAAGTTTATAGTTTAGTGCAAAGGTGTGCTAAGGCACTTTATTTATTTTGATTATTTTTTTGGAGGTGGGGAGCAACTCTGGTACGTTCTCACCCTTGGAACTTTGGCGTCGTACTGAGGTGTGGTGTGTTGGAGAAGGTGTATATATGTGTTGAGTTTTGCGCAAGTGTCATAAGTGTTTTTTGGGTTTGGAGGGGATTGACGTGGAAACTCGTACTGTAAAATGAAAAACATAGATGCGAAAAATGTTTGTAGCGTAATTCTGTCCAGCTGCACTACATAGACCTACTGCGATTGACTGTGGTATTTGAATGCAACTTATTTAAAAAGAGACGAAAGATTTGGTTTAAGCTAATGAAGTATAGTCAGCAAGTTTGTGGGCGCCGTGCCGTGCCGTTCAGTCCACAAACTTGCCGACTGTCATATGAAACTGCAAAAACTTACAAGAAGACCGGCCAGTTATTGACTTCACTTTAAATTTAGAAACAATTTAGTTTTGACCCTAATAGCAAAATCTGTTTTAAAAAAAACTATACGATAGAATATTGTTTGATTCTATACTTCAGTCACTGTAGTTTCATTGTTTAGGCAAATCAGTTTATTGAAGTTAGTTCATCAATATATTCTGCTGGTTTCAAGGTAATAAAACATTGTATCAATGTTAAAAATGTTCACTTCCGAGTGTGGTGGAATGCACACACTGTGTTTATTACTTACATGGTAATATTTACTTTAAAATGTGGTTAAAGTATAAAAAATGGTTGAAAGGAAAAAGCAGCTAGGGCCTTAAAAAGTGCTCACTTTACCGTGAACAGCCTAGACACATGATTTTATTATTCTGAGGAAGATATTCCACATTTACATTACATTGCGATGACCCAGGAACAAAGTGATACGCTCATGTCAAATTCAAGCATTAGTATTTATATGCAGTTAACATACAACTCCATACTTCAAGTGAAGCAGAAGTTAATTTTGATGAATTTTCTGAAAGGCAGTAGTTAAACATATAGTGTATGCAGTCATTTCAAAAGCGTAATGCACATACCAATGGCTCATTTTTACTAGCTTATTTCCTTAGAGCTCATTTTTTCATGCCCCAATATTTATATTTTCCATTGTCATTTCAGACGAACTGCTGGGTGCTAATACGTGGTGCAGGTTGTGTTTGTAACTACGAAAGATGAGAATTGTAAAGTATTGTTACAATTTCTCTTACAAACAGTGCGCTAAATCAGGTTCGTTAAGATATGGTTTTAATTAAACAAAAGTGTTAATTATAATTTCTTAATTTATTTGCTATAATTACAAGAAAATACTCTCATCTCAATATCTCACAATAAATCAATATATCTTGCTATGTACAGTTGATAGATTCATTCAGTGCAATTTACAATTACCTCAAAGATATTATGGTATTCAACTACTTAAAATCAGTCCCAATAGACAGTGTATCAAAACCTATTGAATTACTTTCTAAATTATGAAGTGTTTTTGATCAATAGTATGATACTTAAAATTGTCGCAGAATCACATTTCAAATGTTGATTTTATTGTATATCAAAAAATGAACAATTGTAGTTGGTAATTAGGGGCCATGTTCATAAATGTGTTACTTAACTGTTCAATCTAGAAATAAGTTAAATTTTTTTTTAGGTAGGGAGTCTGTATATTTGGCACGCTTTCAGTGGAAGGGCAACCTTCCAGAGATCTGTCACTTTCAACTTTCCGAGACAAATATGAAGTTTAGTGACCGTTTTTAGAAATTTTGTGAAAGAGGGCGAGTTGAGCGTGCCGATTCTCGTTCGGGTATTGCCAATCACAATCTAGGGGCATGGTACCGACAGATTTTAGAATTGTCTAAATTAAGTATAGATTTATGATTCAAAAGGTATGTTGGTAATATTTTTGGTAAAGAAAATGCAATGTGTGTCAATGTGGATATCTGCAAGTTTTATAATATACAGGCTGTTGCAAAATTGCATGTCAAGACTTCGGGGAAACATTCCTCACATCTGGTGGATGAAAAAATGTTATATGAACATAGGTCATAAATGCTAAGTTTCTTCACTACAGCCTGTAATACATAATGTACAGTGTATGGCCCACAGACTGGATCATTTTTATTTTTGAATGCCATTGCAGCTATAATTGGCAGTGCGATACCAACCCGAGGAGCCCTGATTTGAATTCACTAGAATGTTATTTGTGGGACATTTAAAGGCACTTGCCTATGCAACTCCAGCGGACGTGGGCACCCTCCATAACCGTATTGTGGCGGGTTACGAAACAATCGGGAATTTTCCAGGGATCCATCACCGCATCTGGGTGTGGAGGGCATTTTGAGTGCCAACGATAAGCTTTCACACATGTTTAACTAATTCCTGTGCAGTTCCTACTGTTCTAGGTGTAGTGTTGTCGTGTGAAGTGTTGTGTATTATGCAAACGGATCAGTGCCCATAGATGCAGCAAGGCGAAATTTCACTTGCTGGCTCCCAGTAGACGAACCCTTGCAGATCTTGATGTGTTCCTTCAATGTATCGCTTTGCATTAACTGAATGTGGCCATTGTCATAATTTTCGTCATGCGATTTCCCTTGTCGTCTGCAAACGTATTATATAACAGGAGGTAATGATTGCTGTTTCTCAGTGGGTGAAAGAACATTACATTTGTCGGCCTTGATGTGTTTACCACGTCGAGTGAACTGTTTGCAACATGTATAGCAGCTAAGGATCACATGAGGTGGGTTCTTCAATCAATCACTTTTCTCATGTCATGAATTCATACACTTTACTCCAGCCGGGGTCAAGGTCAATGCCACCGGCATCCAACATAGGTGTCGTAGCCAGTGATGTAATATGTTTGCCAAACTTTTATTAGTTTCTTTCGTAAGTGGTGAATATAGCTCCTTGGTAATTTATTGCTGGTAACGCACGTATAGGACACATTAGTGTGTATTCAATTTGTGTACTTTCCGCAAAAAACTCTTATTTGTGCACAGTAATTATATTTTAACACTTTACGTGGACATAATTGAAAAGTAACATTCGTATTTTTGCACAATAATTATAATATATCACTGTACATGGGCATATTGAAAAGTAACACTCCTATTTTTTGCACAATAATTTGATTAAATATGTCAAAGTGAAATAACCACAAAGAAACGTGCTTAATAGCACTCACAATTCGCAAGCCTTTGCATAAATTTTACATGTTTTGTTGCATAAACATTCTGTTTTATAGCCCTCCTCACTATTACATTTCATGGTATATAGTGCAAATAACGTGAAGCCTAATCGAAATTCCTATTAGTTGTGATTAGTAATGGTCATATACACTATTTTCAAGTATTATTTTCCACTTTTTTTTTTGTGGGAAAACCCTTATTCTAGTTAATTAGGTACTGATTTGACTTGAATTGAGCACTTTTAAGTCGCCAAAGAATATGATTCACAGTGAACCTCAACCTGTGATGCCTGTGACACATCTGTAACTGTAACACGTTTTGTTTTTTGTACAGCTATATTGAGATTCACCACATTTATGTGCCATGGCATTTTCTTTGTAGAAGTGTGTGCGTTAGTGTTGCACTGCCTTTTGTTTTGTATATCTTTATTTAGTTGTGTTTATTTTAGTGATAGGTTTTAAGTTTTTGTTTTTTATTGTATAAATTTCCTTAATCTGCATTTTTAATGACTTTCTTGAAATTTTTTTCACTTTTATAGCTTGTGAAATCATGAAAGGAATCTCATGAGTGCCAGGGACCTTGCTGCTTATGCACCCCACAAAACAACTCAAATTCAGACTGTTTGGGTTTGTTGTAGCGTGAACAAGATCACCAACTTGTCGGACTTCCAATTCTGCCAGAACCTACAGGAGCTGTACGTACGCAAGAATGAAATACGAGACCTGAATCAAATATGCTACCTCCAGGATCTTCCGCATCTCAAGAACCTATGGTTGGAGGAGAACCCGTGTGCCAATGTTGATAAGTAAGTGTTGCAGGTTCACTGCTGCCAACATTAGAGCACAACTGTGCTCTGACTGTGACTCGTCTGCCAGTACAGGCTTGGCGGGCCTTGTGTAGGTTGACATCAAATATTTGGATTCTTTTGATGGCAATTGCCACTCTTAGAGTTGTAGTTTTTCAGAATAATTTCACATACCGTGTAGCCCAATACACGACACTCAATAGATACATAGGAAACCAATTGTACAAATTTTGTTTAAAAGTGAATTTGTTGTAAATATTTGCTTACAAGTAAATCTCCAGAAAATCAGTAACCCAGGATCAATGGATCACACAGATATGCCATAGGAAATTGCAAGAGAAATTAATTCCTATCACATTTTCAAACAACTTGTATGAGGTACTGTGAGGGTCCCAGCTCTCCAAACCTGTTAACTGTGGAGATGGGGTTGTGGGGTAAGAAGCTCAGCGTGTAGGAGAAAGGCTGGTTACAGAAAGTGTCTCGCTGCTGATGGGGTCTGGACAGCTGATGTCATGTGGTATCCATCCTGATAGAATTGTTTGTGAGTGCATAGTGAAGTTTTGCAGACAGTTTATTGCACAACAGTTGTTTAGTGTTTTTTTATTCTATTTCTGTAGTTTTATAACGGTCAGCAATGTAAAATGTTGCTTCCAAAGTAGAACAAAGTTATTCACGGTGAAAAATGTGAGGTAATAAATTATGTTTCTTAAAAATATGATAAAACACAAATATTTTTTATTTTTTTGCATAAAAAATTACTTGCCATGCAGCATTTTATACCAGTATCAGTGAAACAATCATAAAATCAATATGCAAGGAAAACAGATGCAATAAATCTTGACTAAATGAACCGTTATCCACTTCGGGAAAGAAATGAGCACACACTGGTTTCTGTTGATGACTTTAATTTATGTAACTCGAAACACTACACACAATTTTTATGTACGAAAAAAAATTCAAACAATCGTGAATTTACTACCATCCAGAACAAGTAAAATAAATTTTCCACTGGGAAGAAAATCACTCAACTGATCAGTATAAAGCATGGGTTTCATGTGGGGAAAGTATCAAGTTAAGTGTAAAATGCTTGTAGAGAGAGGAGATTTTGTAACGTGGCGTCGTGACTATTTAGTTAAAATAAGACACTTCCGTGAAATAGGTTGTGAAATAGTTTTCTGGGACGAAAGCTGAGTTGATAGCAACTTAACTTCTTCAAAGTGTTAGTAATATGACAGAAAATTTTGTGTGCATGTAAACAGAGTGTTGTGTGTAAGAGACTCATTGTGGTACACACATAGAGCAAGAATGTGTTTTTTCCCAATGTGCAGCTCCTGTACACTGTCGAATCTGTTAATGGTGACTATCATGGTCAAATGAACCATGTAAATTTTAAAAAGTGTGTGGTTCAAAAACTACTTCCAAATATGCTAGAAAACTCAATTTTATATTGGATAATGCACCCTATCACTCCATGCAAGTAGATAAACAACCTACAAAATATTCATTGAACCACAATATATCATTGCTACAGAAGAAAGATTAATCTATGTACAAAATTGACTTATATAAACTTGTTTTAATTTAAGATAAATGCACAACTAGCAACACATGATTCTAAAGACTTCCACTATACTAGTACTACCTGAATGTAATTGAGTTAGCATGGGCAAAAATAAAGATATTAGTTAGAGAAACTTAATTGGTAACTTATCACTTATGCTTACAGAACTTCAGAACCAGCTATTATATCCGTCACTATACAAGGCTGAGAAGGGTACTATAAACATTTGTAAAAAAATAGAACAGCAGTATTATCAAACTGTAATTCTTTCGGACATTATGGATGATATAATCATCAGTTTATTAACCTATAGCAGTGATGGTGACTGTGGCAGTGAGTGAAAACAAGAATTCAGAAGCCGACAGTATGGCTTCTGCTTGCAGAGAGTCTGGGTCAGAGGAAGACTTGGCACATTGAAAAATAGCGAGCAAAAATGTTTACTTTGAAGAGTATTCTGTTACCTCTCTTTGTCTACTGCACTGAGAAAAGGGGACATGTGCAAGGCAACACTTGCCACCCTCTTCTGCATTCCTTCCAGGGTTGGAACACTCACGGTAGTACTGATGAAGATACGTGTCTGGTATTGGAATACGAGGTATTTGATATCATCTTGTTCCTTTATGTGTAAACTAGCAGCCCGCCATCGCTTCACTCATGTTTTATGGAGTTATTGAAATACATACCTATATATGAGAGTACCCGTGACTACCAGTGATTACTTAAAACTACCAGCGACTACTTGCGATTAAGATGCACAATTTCTTCTAACATTGTTTCAATTTATCTTTAATGGTTTTGGTAGAGCATGCTTTGAAAGTAGCCAAGTAGCTCAATTTTCTTCTACGTGGTTTACAAATTTTGAAATTTCTCAATGAATTTTTTATTTTATTTAAATACGTATAGTCCATGTCCATCTGGAAGAATGTAGCTTTCTGGTATTAAAAGAATAATAAGAATCTGCCATGTAATTTCTGAGATTATCCATTATATATATATATATATATATATATATATATATATAAACAAACAAACTTACATTACCTCTTTATTATATTAGTATAGATTAAGATTCATGTTCTTTGTTAATGGGAGAGCGTTGACAGATTTAATTTGATGTGCTCAAAATACAAAAAATTAGCATTGCTTTTAAGGAAATTTTATTCAGGGGTGTTTCCAAGCTTGAAATCAAAACTAATTGAGCTACCATAATTCCTAACTATTTAGTCATGCCGAGATGGTACATACAAAGAATGTTATTTTAAAAAAGTGTAGCAAAGTGAAAGTTTAATAGCGATGTTGGTAAGAGGTGTTGGTAACGCTATGCAGCATGAAGTTACTTGTGGTGTAGTAGCTACGGTAGTGCCGGCTGCAGTTGTGTGCGCGCACGTGCATGGGATTGCAGCTACCGCATGACAGTACTGCGCGCCTTGCCGAACCTCCAGAAGCTGGACAACGTAGTAGTACAGCCGGAGGAAGTAGAGGATGCCAGCAAGAAGGGGCGCGAGCTAATGCACCCTGAGGATCTGTCGCCCGACAGCCAGTGGCCCTCTGCACTCACAAGCCCTGACAGCAGCCCTGCACACGACCAGGTATGTGCCTGTTTCCTGACACTGTCACAGACTCTTACACTCATACTGAACATGGCTTCGACTGATAGCTTGTAAACATATCACCAACATTATTTCATCTATCACCAGAACAGTCGTTTATGTGTTCATTGAACTGTGTTGTAAATGTAGGAGATTCAGAGCACAGCATGTAACTAAAGAATCATCTGATTTCACAAGGCTATGACTTTTAGATGAATGAAGATAGAACCTCGTAGCAAATTGTAAAATACACGTTAAAATATTATGTTTCCCTTGGTGCATGTTGCCGGTTCCACGACAATTAAGAGTATGGGGAACAAAGCAGCCAGATACAACAGTCGTGCATGAGAGAGACTCTCCAAAGCTGAATGTTTCTTGCGCTGTTTCTGAGAGCATGTCTACGGTCAGTCCCCCCTCCCGGAAAATACTGTTACGGGAACGTCATATTTGGATATGTTGTATATATGACTGTTTCCACAATTACGAGAACACTCCGATAATTTTATTTTTCAACAGGACGGACCACCAAAGCACTGGCACCTGCATGTTAAGAAAATCTCTCAACAATGAGCTTCCTGAATGATGCATTGACCTTAAGGGGGCTTACCGATCGCACATTGCATCACTGGTCTGCATGGTCGCCTGATCTCAGTGTATGCGATGTTTTCTTGTGGAGGTTTGTCAAAGACTGTGTCTACGTGCCTGCCTTTCCAACAACTGTGGGCAAACTGCGATGCTGCCTAGCAACAGCAGTGGCTGCGGTAACACGTGACATGCTCGCACGAGTATGGGACAGTTTGACTACCGTTTAGACGTATACAGTGCATCTGGTGGAGGGCACATTGAACATTTGTAAAAAGGTAAATTTAAACTTTGTGTTCTTATGCATATTTTAAAAATTTACCCAAATGTTTTATGAGAATGTGTGTAAAAGTTATAGCCTTGTGAAATTTGATGAATCCTTCTGATATACGCTGTACACTGCTGCCCTTGGTTAGTTGGTTAGTTTGCATGATTTGGTGTGCACAGTGTTTCTTTTGTAATTTAACAAGTTCACTTCAGTGTTACCACAAAGGACGGAGCACTATCTCAAATTTGGGCCCATCTCTGCGACTGGGTGTTCTTATCATACCCTAGCTAACTGTTGGGTATTCTTGCATTGTAATTAGTCATGGTGAACAATGACAGTATATTTTTACTGTTTTCACCATTATAAAAATGTGTAGTTTCACAACCAACAAATTGCAGAAAAAAGTTGAAATGTGTGCAAAATTTATCTGACCATTAATAGGTGTAACTTTTCAGAGAGAGATAAGAAAATTTTGTACAGAAGTGACTTAAGTTTTGTTGGAAAGACTATGTTTAGCATACTAGCCTTCAAATAAAAAGCCTTCTGCTGTGTCTTCTATGGTAGAATCTTGTGCCAAACAACTATACATCTTTGTTGAATATGTATTGGCACCATGAATGTATGATCTTTTCAATATTCGTAAAATCTGATGATATAAAACTTTCTTTTAGGTCAGGTTAATAGGAACCAGTCAGACATGAGCAATTTGTCTCAATTCCTCATTTTGTTGTCAAAATACTGTATTTTTTTTATATTTGAGACCTGTGCAAGTTTTATTTTTAAAAAAGTTAATAATATAAATTAAAACAAATTTTGGTTTATAATGGAGAAGTACTACTTGTATCATAGTTGAAGCATGAACTAGAAACATGGATAATTATGAGGTGGTAATCTGCTTTGAGTTGAACATTGAAACCAGCTTATGCTGATTTTAAATAACAGCAAACATTTTCAGGTGTGAAAATTTTAAAAAGATAAGTCTTCTTAATAAAGCAGACTTTTAGTTTGTTTGCCCTAGTGCTGATATGTAAATTTTACAAAATAAGGAAGTTTAAAGAGAGTTTTTTAAATTCAAAAGTATTATATGTTTTAAACTAAGGAATAGAGAACCATGCAGTAAAGAGTGAAATACATGTCTGAGAGATAGTTTTGCTTAAAATGATCACAGATGCTTGATATGCCCCCTGCAGATGCACAGCATACATCTGCATGATAGCCAAACTCGTTCCACGCTCGTGTGAACGTGTCTCATGTTACTGCAGTTATGTGGTTTCAAAGTTCATCCAGTGTTGTAGGAAGGGGCAGCACGCAACTGAATCTTTCACAAACCTCCACATGAAAAAAGTCACAGGCAGTAAGATTGGCTGACCTTGTGTGCCATTTTAAAATACGTCACCTTTATTTCACTGTTGTTGTATTTTTAAATATTTTTGAAACCTAATATTCATTATTTTAATTTAGTAAAGTAAAGAAAAAAAAGATATTGCGAGTAATATTACTAATTGTCATATTACGTATTTGTATTTAATGAATGCGCTAAATAATGCTTTTATTATCCATTTAAGCAATCTAATAGTCATGTGTTTACTAATTAAGTCTCCATGTCTGGTATTTATTTATGACATGATTCATTACAGTAAATGTTTTTCTATTTTATTTATCAGAGCATGTATAAGAAGTTATTTAAGTATTTGAGTTTATTTAATCATTGTTTGTCAATATTTTACAGTTATCATAGTTTTTCTTGTGACTTTGATTTCAATTCAGTTGGGTCTGTGCTTTGAAAGCTACATTTTAATCGTGTTAGACACCTGCAGATCTGTTTCAAGAGAGATTGTTTCCTTACCAACCGGATGTGGATTGCATCATTGCAAATTCCTTCAGTTGTCATCTGAGGCAGCTCCTCCCCCCAGTTCTGGCAAATTTTCTCTGAGTATCCCTGCTGCTTGACACATGATTTTACCAAAAAAATGCTCTTCTATTCACAAGTTATGTTCCCCCACCTGTGCATGTTTCAGCACAATTTGCCTCTTCTAGACTGCCAGCGAATAATATCCACAACATTCTAACCTTTTCATTCGTCTTTTGTTTGGCACTTTTGCAATCGTCATCCAACATTGTTAACTCACCTTTCATCCTGCCGCGCCATCCTTCCAACATGTTTTGTTAGTGTTATATTGCGGTGTGATGGCATTTTGTGGCACTTAGTGCCCACTACATGTTGTAGATTTTTTATTTATTTATTTATTTATATGTCTTGCCATCATATAGTTGGTCATAGACCTAGTTAAGTATATTTGTGGGTTGTGTGTGTTTTCTTTTTCTATCCATTTGGTTTGTTGCAACATGATGTAGTTCACCACCTGGATATATATTTTTTCTATTTTCCGTCCTTGTGGGGGTGCATGTGCCAGTCTAAACTTACTGCACACATTGTCTTAATTGTGTCTATTCATCTTGAGATAACCCTTCAGCACACAGCTTCCTCTTCCCTTGTTGGTGGTGATGTAGTCGATTGAATTAATTTCCTCCATGCTGCTGTCTGACAGCAAATTATGTGATCTTCTTTCCTAGGAGATAACTTAATTGTTACTATGGGTTCGGCGGTGTAGTCATAAAGCTAAGTTCACAAAACTTTGATATTAAATTTGTTTTTAAATTTGAAGTATCAACCACATGTGTTTTATTCTTTATATACTGTGGTTACTTAAAAAAAATTCATATTACAACCTCTCCAGGTATTTTGTAAGTAATTTATTAATAGCTTTGTGTGGGACACCTTTTTTTAATCTGTCAATTTCCTTTGGATATTTTTAGCCAGTTATTTAATTAATCTAGTTTCTATTTTGATAAAAAGTTGTCAGTTTTGTGTCGTGAAAGACGTTTGTAATTCTTTTAATATTTTGTGTTAAGTTTATAGATGTTAAAAACTGAATAATGTTTTTTAAACAGACTAATGGTAAAGTGTCATCATGTCCTATGATTTTTTAGGATTAATCTTTAATGTTGTATTTCATTTTCTCTTTTATGGTTATTTAAAACTGATATTAATTTATTTGGAGTTATAGTGACAATATTTATTTGTTCAGAAGACAGTTATTTGTTTTGTGTGTGTGTGTCCATGCGTGTGTGCATGCATGCATGCATACGTGCATGGGTGCATGCATGGGGAGGTGTGTGTGTGTGCATTTTTGCATTTTTTTTTTTAAAGAAAAGATACCTTGTGAGGTATACCTGGGCGACGTCCTTCGATAGGTCAGGGTTTTACTCTGAACTGAGTACCGGACCGTGGAGGTGCTGTAGGTGTGATGTGTTGTGGAGGCACTGGTCGTGGAGCAGGGCGTAGAACTGTAGGGGCCAGGTACATAACTGCTGGGGTCAGCATGTGATAAGTATGGTTGAGGGGGCCTACTACCCACCACGGGAACTCCTTTGGTACATCTGGTGTCACTGGATACTGCAGATGTCTCAGGGACTGGACCTGTTCCTTGGGGTTAAGCTTTGCAATGGATATTGCCAAGGTGGTTGAGAGCTTGTATGGGCACCCAGAGGTGAGCAATGTCTGCTTAATTTTGTCTCTCAGGCCACGTCGTTTGGAGTAGGTCATCTGGATTCACACACACACCCACTCAAAAGTGTGAGAAGAAAAACAAGTTCCTTATGATCGTATTTACGTATCCAGCCATGTGTGTCCCGTAGACTGCGTGGACACCTTATTCCAATACCAGGAGCAGAAGTGCAGTACACACTGGAAGTCAGGCGAACTTGTCTCGGGTCACAGCACATGTGTTGTCCTAGTAGAGTCTTCCCAACTCTTGGAACATCTGCTTTTCCTGACAGTAAAAAAGCCGGCGAGCACCGAGCCGACAACCTGGTCTAGAATCAGTGTAACTGTGTAGACTCCTCCGTTCTATCTACGAGGTGGACAGAATGGTTGGCCATGCTAGATGCTTGTGGGTAAAAACTGGTGTTTTGGCTTGTTTGAGTAACTTTTCCAGGATCACCTGCATATTCTTCACGTGTGAAATCAACTGGGAACTAGGTATAAGTCTACAGGAATGGTGGCACTCAGGGATTGAATTAGCGCACTTTTATTTTTTCTGTGTAATAGGCAATACACGTGATGACGTACTCTCACTCCGTCGGCACGAGCTGTTGCCGGGAAGCTAGAGGTACAGTGAGGATAGGTAGAGGCGACCGGTGTAGAATGAGTAGGGAATAGAAATGCGTAGTGCTGAATAAACAACTTGTGACTAGGCAAACTCCCTATCCATTGTTGCCTATGTAGGTCCATAGTGTCTAGTGTGAGACGACGTGACTGATGTGAAACTGGCATGATACTTGGGATACTAAGCAGGGCGTGGCAGGATAAGTCCTCAGAAGGACTGTCAAGGAATGGAGTTTCCCTTCTGGCATGTCCGTGCAGTGAAGGAAGTAAGGAAGTAAGTAAGGATGTAATTATGGAAGTAATTAAGGAAGGAAGGAAGGAAGTAAGGAAGGAAGTAAGTAGCAGGGTACAAAGCTGGGGATACACCTGGCTAACGCGATGGGCGAGTTGTCCTATTACTCGTTAGCACAAAGGGATTAACGCTAAGCTGAATAGTTCCCCTGGCAGCAGGTTCTGTGGGATACTAAAACGTAGTAGCAGGCTGGTCAGTGTCCAAGCAACAAGTGCTGGATGACTGAAGACTGGGGTAGTTTAATCCTTCCCTGGTGACTAGCGCTGCGGAATTAAGAGAACTGGTCAGGAGTCGAAAACTGACTCTCCTTTTATACTCATTTGGGCTGCTGTTCGATGCTTATTGGCTAACGTCATGAAGGTGATGGGTGGTAACAGAGTTGGGAGTAGCAAAGGTATGACTTTCTAATGTGAGGTCACTGGTCGGCTGGAGTCTAGGAAAGCAAAGACAAATGAAAATCCTACTAGTGGTGCTATCTAGTGGTGAACTAAAGAACTCGTTGCCTGGCTTGTATCATTATGGTGGGCCGGTGAATAAAACAGTCTACACTATCTAGAATGTCCTTCCTAAACAGTAGACAGGACAATCTCTTCACAAGTTGAGATTAACGGTAACTTCAAAACTCACAAGAAAAAGCTAATGAAGCACTGAGCTGAATTCACAGCACCATTGTTAAAAATGCATCGTGCATCTCCTGTTAACCATTTTCATATTTTTCCATGCATTGTTATATTTTATTGTAGTTTTATGTTTTATTATTGTGTTGGGGTTTTTAATAATTTCTGAAAAGTGTTTATTTTTTACTTTGTTTTTACAGTATTTTTTATGTCAAGGCAATTTATTATTATTATTATTATTATTATGGCTACAAATTTCTTTAATAAATTTCAAATTTGTTTATTGGGCATTTCTATAAGTATATTAAACTGAAAGGGATATTTTTAAAATTACAGTAACCTACAAAATATGTAACAAAGACCAACAGAAGTTACAAAAGCTAACCAAGGAAAATGTATCTCTTAATGTTGCATGATGCAGTTTATGGTATGCAAATTTGCATTTTTTGAGAAAGAAAATACCTACACAGTTTGCACGCTTTTCAGCGTAGCTTTGAGAGTTTGCGATAAGTGAACCTACGTAAGATGGAATCACTTGGTTATTTAAAACTTCTATATGCACTTCTAGGATTTCACATCATGTTCAGGGTAGCATGACGCACCGCTGTAGGTCCCAAAGTATGCAAGTGCAGTGCAGTGGAGCAGAATGGCAGAGGAACAGTGAAGAACAAGAGATAGAGGCAGCTGATACAGATGTAGATAGTTAACAGCATTAGATAGTGGTTCCGCTGCATCAGTGTTGCCATATAGTTTTTGTACCAGCTATCCATAAATGTTGTGCAACACACTGCAGTCACCATACTTGGGATTAACAATTTAAAAACATTAATAATTAATAAATAAAAATATGATTTGCTTTTAACTTATTCATTAATTTTTAAAACTGATTAACTTGTAATCATTAAAATGTCTAGTTAATAATTAAAACTAACACTCGTTAACTTTGCAATTGCTTGGAGACAGAAGATGTCAAAGAAAGATATGCAAATTCCTTTAATAATATCTCCACAAATTTCTTTAAGGGAAAAAAAACTAAATGTACTTTACAACCTATGGGTTGCACACAACATTATACAGATTGATAAACTGTCGCCATCTGTTACCTGTATACTGAGTTGCAGATCATCATGAGTCACATGTGATTGTGTGTTATGCATGGTTTCACTATCACAATCTTATAAATACAAACACTCGCTATGCAAATAGCACAGTTAATGCTCATTGTGCTGTGTGTGCAGAAAGATTGTTTTTGTAGTCACAGCACTGGTCTGGTTTTGTGCTAAGTTGTTTTATTTTTGACTGTTTTTGTAGAAGATTGTTAATTTATCATTTTGGTTTAAATCATCATGCCGTCACTGTGGGCAGGCATTGCTACATTTTTTTTTTAACAGGTTGTAAGTGAAGGGAACTGCAGTTTGACTTTTAAAAATCTTTTATGTGCATCAAACATAATTACTAATTGAATAAACATTGACAAAAAAACCTTTTTGAGACTTTTTTTAGGTGTAATTATTCTCGTGGTTCGTTAACTTTTAACTTGTATAATTTAATTTTGTCTTAACTTAAACTTTATCAATTAATGTGTGTGGATTTTAACTTCAAATTTTAATCAGTAATTTTTTTTTTCAACTTTAACTTACATCAGCTGGATTTTTTATATATATTTTTTTACTATTATTAAACTTTCCCAAGTGTGGCAGCTACTGTGCACTTTACTAAGAATCTTTAGTCAACATTTTATCTCTTAACTGTAAGAATCCTGTAAGATGTTCAAACTTTCTTTTATGTGCATCAGTTCATGACAGGGTAAGAAAACTGTAGTGTGGGTATAAGTGAAGTATAATTTCATTTGTAATATCAATACTGACAGTGTAAACTGTTTTATCACTTTGTACCGTACTTTTTATGGTCCATTGCTGTCAGCACCAATTAGAAAGTACACTGGAACTAAATTTAGTGAATCTGTTTGCCTGGGTTTCCTTGGCCCCATGCTCTCTCTCTTCTGGTTGGAAAAATCTGCATTGTTATATTTATTTCCTTAATTGGCAGCCTTTTGAGAAGTTAATTACAAATCTAGTTATTTGAGCTTGGCACACAGGTGGTGATAGAAAAAATTTGGTGTATTTTCTTTGTGTTTCCGTGAGAGAGAATTACAGTAAAACTCTGTTAAGATGTTTTTGAAGGGATTTAAGAAATAATGCTTATTAACCAGGAAAACTTCTTAAAAGGGTCAAATTACACATGTGCATATAGACAAGGTGCAAAATTATTCTACTTTAAGCAGGAAAATTTCTTACGTGGGAACTTCTTAACAGGGTTTCACAGTACATGAATAAATAGTAATTTGCGCACGTGTAGTTTCTTTGCTTTTGGTCTTGTATCAATACAACTAAATATAATAGAAGTGTCTGTCAGTGAACTTTAATTAGTTTTTCATATACTATAATTGATTACTAAGCCATATCTAATGATAATTTTTTTGTGTCTGTCTGCCTGTCCGGATTTAACTCAAAAACCACTGAACATATTGAGATCAAATTTACACAGTGTAAATATAATAACCCTAGGACCAACTTAGTCTTTGTTTCATCGAGAAACTGTTCCGAAAATATGATCAGGGATGTACATAGCTGCTGGATTAAGCTTTTCTTAAGATTACTGCATAAAAAAAAGCATTGTTAAAAGAAAGTTCCATCATTTCTCCTTTCTGTTTGTCTATGGGCTGTCCTCCTTTCCTTCCCAAGAGCGATTCCAAATCCTAAATGTCATGCGTACGAAGTAGCACAGGAAAGCTAGTATTTTATAAATAAGTAGTGTATTCACTGTAGAAACTGTATAGTATGGAGCTGCGAAGCATTATGCCTGGATTTGTGTTGTGTTGATGATCTTACATTTGTTGTTGGTGTGTACTGGAGTTCATATTGTTGGCATAGTGGCAAGTGCTTGTACCTTGTATTCTTCCAAAATTCCTTCACGTCCCTCCCCATGAGTGTGCAGGTGTTGTTGCGAAGTGATCGGTGGCTACGAGGTGTTTCCCACAGGAATACGTGCAACGCATGGAGTCCTCGTACTATTCAGACTCGTACTACGAAGAGTATGAAGAGCAGGAGCGAGAAAGGGAGAGGGTGGCCCGTCCGCAGCCTGTCCAGGTGGGCTCTCGCACGCTCCTATCTCTTCTGGTGCTTGGTGTCAGTCTGTCCTCCCTTCTCCAGCACGCTTCCACTCTTTCCATCCCACTTGTGTAAGCCTTGCCTTGTTTCATGTTTGCACCATGCACATCTGGCATTCTGCTGCACTTGACTAGGTTTATGGAGGGGAATCGGTAGAATTAGTGGTGGAAATTTTCTTGTGGTTTGTGTGGTTTTTTTTTCTATTGTTTTCCACGCTGACTGTTCTGCATGTGTACTTCACCTTAATAATTTTTTTTATTTTTATTGAAAGATAATTTTAATTTTTTTTTATTATTGAAGATGTTTTGCAGGGAAGATAAAAGTTTGTCAGTGCCATTTATATTTAGTCTTCTTTACATCAATATAACAAATTTTCATGGTAACAGAATTTATTGGTGTATGAAGTCTTGATTGTGGATACAACTCCCAGGTTTGTGCTATGTGTATTGACTGTGGCACCCAAAGCGGACAATTCTGATAGGCCTTGATAAACTGTAATGGTCTGAAAGTGTGTTAGAGATTTAATTTTAAAAATATTCATGAAATATTGTTTAGGTGAACGAATGAACAGATGCACGCATGAACGAAACATCGTTTGTACGACAGCATGTTCAGACCACCTAAGCTGGGTTCAGAGTAAAATACATTAAATTGGGTTGGCTCTAATTGAAGCAGGTGTCTAAACCCAAGTTTTGTTTGTTTGTATCTGTTGCATTTCGTACTTGGCTTTCCTTTATTATTCATTACTTTGCCTCACCTACGCCAGAGTAAAAAGTGGCACGACGTATTGCTAGACTCAAAGGATAAGCTAAGCTACCTTCTTTTGCTTCGTTGTCACACTTTTCTACAACAGTACTTATAATTTTGCAACCTTCGCTGTGTATCATTTTCCTCGTGTTAGCTTCGGTAGAAACAATTTCTGAAATAAGAATTACTATTTACAGTAGAATACAGTTACCCATACAATTAGTAGTAAAATTAATAATGAAATAAACGTCTTTTGTGTCCTTGCCTATATAAAAATTTTCATTCAGATGTGATATGAAGTTTCATCTCTACTTGAAAAACAGGACCTATGTTTGCACATAAGACCTTACACTGTTCATGTGACAAGCTAACAACTGATGCCCACCCCGTTTTCCGGGAAATGGACCGGTTTCACCCCAACCCCATCACACCTGTATTTTGGGAGCTTTCCATCAGTCACGAACAGTAGTTTTCCATACATTTTTGCTCAGTTTTTGCTCCTCGTACACAATTTCGCCTCTTTTTCAGCAATTTGTAGGGGGCAATGCCTCTCCCCACTATCCCCATTAATCATGGTCTTGTACAGATTGAGTCTTAGAATTTATCACACTTATGTGGTAAGCAGAAAAAAAATTAGGGAAATATTCCTACTACGCATACTTTGATATTAAAAATTTTTCTGCTTTTAAGTACTGAAAGTAAGAAACAAAATTTTCTATGTAGCTAATTACATACAATTTCCTAATGTTTTCTGGCACCAAGTGTTTTTGTTTCGGGTTTGAATGCCTGCTGTTTAGTCTAGGGTTCTACAACCACCTGTAATGCAGGCAAACAGTATGTGTTATCAATCATTAGTCCTTTATAACATTTGATCTCATTGATATTGGATAACAATTAATTGGGAGATTTTAAAGAAATACAGTTTTTGTTTGTAGTTTATCTTTGCTAAAGCAAGTTTGTAACTTTCGCCAGAATGTATTTAATATATAATCTTAAAACTTGCTCAGTGCCTTTTACATATCATTTTGTACCATTGCTGATGACTATTACGACTCCTCTCACTGCAACCCTAGTGTATACTTTTACACTCATGAGATTTAAACCCCACGCCATTTCGTACACAGAAGTACCGGTCTGCCACAATCCTGGAGGGCAGCCGGACACGTGGATACAACGGGTTGCAAAAGACAGTGGAACATCAAACCCCCCATGCTAAGAGTCAACAAGCCATTAGCCACCTCGGGCCATGCACGAGCGCCACTGAGGATACGCGAAGGCAGAGAGATGACCAGAGGGTGTTACCCCCACTCTGGCCTCGTACCTGAGGGACGTCACGTGCCCTCCCCCATGGCTGCTGCGACACACGCTGCCTCGCTATATAAGGCAATGCGCGGTGGCCCTCGCCAGTTGTTCCTGCAGTATTCTCCTATATAGAGTTAGGTTTGTATTTAAGTAATCTTCGACAGTTTTTCACGTAACTTCCCCACTTAGCTTAGGACCTGGTCACCTACACCTGGCTACCGTAGGATTACTTCCAACCACCGGTCTGCCTGGCAGGATTGCACATGTCACCGTGTTTAATACGTCTTTAATAAACACTGCTTTGTTTCTCTTATCCTCGAGTCTCGTTCATAGGGTAATCTGTCGCCAATTACTGAGAGAACCTCAAATTGAGCACCGCCGACTGGCGCCAGGAAAGTATTCTTATTTCCGCATTTAGCTACAACTGGAGACTCCCCCTCAGGTGGCTCCAAGTTGAAAACACACCCATTAGACGGCCTACTATTCTATTCCTACTACATATACAGGTACTGAAGGAATAGAATAGATGAGCCATGACCACTAGCAACACTTCTCAATCAGGGAGAGACAGTACATCTGATTTGTATCCCTACGGGAGCACCTAAGTGCTGGCAGGGGTATTTGCTTAGGTGCACGGCCTGGCCTTGGTTGGGAAACTCACACCCAGTGATAGTTTTGGCAACCCACACAGTTCGAACACTTCTGATCAGCCCGCAACAGTGAACAGTGGGGGTCTTCTGAAGCACCGGAGTTCACGTTGGCAAGACTGTTTCCGAGTAACACTAAGTTAGGGATACCCATGTTCGTGGTGCTTATTTAGAGTTCTCTGTAATTACACCACTCTATGCCATTCAAGGTGAGGCACGGCGCCAGGAGAGAGGAGCAAAGAGTTGCACGCTTTGCTGCGAGGCAGCTGGCTGGTCTAACCCCGATTACAGTGAGCCGACAAGCCGAACTAGATTGTGCCGCCATACTTCGTTCGACACTACCTACGACGACTGCTTTCAACCCAGCTGTTTTCCCGTCAGCACTGCTACGCACACCCCTGACTGTTATATCCAGCTGTAATTAAGCTTAAATCAAACCTGCATGCACAAACGACCTAAGTGCAACCAAAGCCACACGACCATGATCCAGCCTTAACTATTGGACATGCGTCAATGTAAACTTGAAAGTCAAACTTAGGGATATAGCGTAAATTTTGACCCTTCAGTTTACTTACTTATTAGATATTTGTTTTGCCAGCCAACAGCATAATGCAGTCAAATGGACCCAACACATTATACTACATATATAAAAAAACAGCAAATTTTAACACTAAGTAATAAGTACAAAAAATTAAATTTATACACTTGAATGAACTAGCAAAATTAAGGAAGTACCCTAAAAAAATTGTACAGTAAAATATTTTTACTTCTTTGTTTCTGCAATTAATTTGTCAAATATATTTATTTGTGCTTGTTGGTTTTCTTATTTTTTACTTAGAGCATTATTTTTTGTAACGTGCATAATTAATTTTGAGTATTCAGAAAAATCTATTTTAAAAAAATTATAAACTTTGAGTGATTGTGGGATTTGTGTTGAAGTATTTTGCTTGTTCCTTGTGGTATTTCAGGTTGTGGGTGCCTGATTACTTAATCATGTAATTACAAATGCTATTGCCCCCCCCCCCCCCCATCTTTACTGTTGAATTTTAGCATTAGCATTTATCGAAAGACAACATTTAATTTTAATTTTTTAGAAGTCATGTTACATGACCCGTTGTCTGCTTACTAAAACTGTTAACTGAAGTAAAGCATGGTCATTCAAAGCAGTGCATGTGAAATATCAATGTCCTAGCCACCACATCATGAATAGCTTTGAATTGTTTGTGGTAACAAGTTTGAGTTAACTTTTATGTAAGTAATCTAAAACTAAAGAAATATATATTACTTGTGCCATTCCAGTATTTGACAGTACATAATGAAATATAATGTGAATGGTAATGGTGATGAGGGGGTTTTGCATATACAGACAAAAAAAACCTAGTGTGAAGTGAGAGAAGGTTCCCTCTTACACATCAATAAAATTCCTCCTCTCTCCAATCAACTTCAACAAACAAAACAATTCGCTGGCACTTGCAGAGAACATATCTGGTTAAATGAGACAGGAAATGTCTGAGCAGAAGGCAAGGAAAACACTAAAATAATCTCATTGGTCAGTTATTGTAAAATTTTTAAAAATTAAATTGTTCCACATTAAACATACTCTTGCAAATATTTAAATCCCCTTGCATGATACGTACATATAACACACATAAATTATTTTAGTTTTCCTCTATATTAGCACCAGCCAGTGAGTATGTAACTCTTTTATATCTCGTGGTACTCTAATGGACAGAAAGTCTTCAATAATTAAAACATTTAAATTAAATAAATAATTTAATTTAATTACTTTTTAAACAGACTTAAAACATGTCACTGTAAGATAGGAAGCTCAAAAAGCTTTAAAAGTGTTCCTGAGCATGTACAACAGTTTTGGCGTGTATACCTTCCCTTGGCCATTGTTTAAAAAAATAAGTTGGACTAGGCTTATATCTCTTCATAATATTACAATTGAGCAATTATTGGACCTCTTCTTCACCTGCCCACAGCTCTTTAATACTTTAAAACAAGTTACATGACAATATTTAACTTTTGGTACACTTTACTTTAGAAAATGAAATTATCATTTGAGCAGCATCTTGGAGTGCAACTGGTCCAGATGAAGTCGAGTCCGAGAAGAAGGAAGCTAGGCAGGCTAGCAACCTGCTTCGCAAATTTTGGCAAAAATTCACACATCCAATCACAGCCAGCATCCTCTCTGGAGCTGTCCGAGATGTGGATTTAAATTATTTGATTAAAAATGTTATCTAAATTTTTTATTACAAATCTTATATTAATTTTTATTTTAAAAAATGTTGAGTAATTATTTTTTCTTCAGATTTTTTTTACCTTCGAGTGTAGTATGCTTGGTTGAAAATTAAATTTGAGCTAGAATCTGTATTTATTATCTACTATTATCTATATTTAGGAAAATATATGCACAAGTGAATATCAATATTTCTTTAATTTTATACGTATATCAGCATCAAATAAATATTTTTTTATGTGCCAGTGACTTAGTGCCATAACAAAATAATTGCAGGGAACAGTTTTATTTTCAGTAACACAACCACAAGGTGTTGATTATATGATCTTGAAAATTAGGATACTAAGTGAAAATTATTTATAATAAATTAATAGTGTAATTTTGCGATATACATTTAAAATTATTTTGTTAATAGTTGTAGAAAGTCCTACCTATGGCCTTAAGCTTATATCATACATTAAAAAATCCCTGATTTGAGAAATTGTCAATTTTTTTGTGTTATGCACGCATTTGCACGCAGATGTGTTACACGAGCGAAGACACTTCAAATGGTGGTGAAAAGAACTAAGTCACTCTGTTCTTTGCCTCTAATAAAACATAGCAAAAAAGTTGTAATGTGGAGAAAGGAACTAAGTCACTCACTTAGTTCCTTTCTCCATAAAATATTGTGATATTGACTTTATTCGTTTGTCTACTAAATATTTATGTGAATTATCCTCACTGTAGTACTGTTCTCCATCGACAAAGGGTAGTAGTGGTGGTTGTTTAGTGATGAATACTGGCTGTTTATGAAAAAAATTAACATGCAAGAGTTAAAGGTTTGCCATATAAGAGCTACTCTGGCAAAATGGTTATAGGAAAGTTAACGCGTTCACCCTGTCTGTTAGTATAAATTTGGTAACTATTAATAATATATATTGAAACCAGTAATTTGTAAAATGAGTCTAGCTCTAAGTAATTAATATTGCTGCTTTGCCTTTATCGTTGATGTTTATTAACCTACAGCGAAGCAGTTGTTGGTTGTCACTGTGATGTAGTGGTTATAGTCATGGGATAGTAAGGCAGGGTGCTGTGGTTCGATCCTGCTCAAGATCATTTTTTTTACTATCAAAGTTAATATATTGTGTTTACTATTTACATAGTATAAAAATATCATTTTAATAATAGAGATTGAAGTAACAATAAAAGTTTTCTGAAACTTGACTTCAGTTAATATGTTGGGTAGTATGTGTGATTAATATAATAAATGATGCAGAAATTTATTTATGCTTAATGATTTCCTGTCCCGTTACCATTGATTTGAATCAGAAAATCAGCATACTGTAAAATATACGTAAATGTCGTTATCACTGTATGCACTTCATTTGTGTTTCCAGATGCTGTATGAAATGTCTTGAAACAATAACTGAGGACGTGCAAAGACGTATTCTTACAAAATTTTTACATCTACCTGACAAAGATACCCAAGATCTCTATTTTCAGCGATTGGTTACAAGTCAAAGTAAGGAGACCTAGGAAATCAGATGGTGGATGATGTGAAGCATCATTTCAGTAACATGTAGTGTGTGGTGGAAGCAAATGAATAAGGGTGTGTTGTCCTGCTTTCTTGAGTATTCATGCTGTCACCCCTAAAAACAGTATTCCGCCTTACAAAATTGCTTCTTTTGGGATACTGTACACAATCAAAAGGGAGGAACTGACACGTGCAGCTTTATTGTACTACTACAAACGATTACGAACTCATCTCTTATGATGCCTGTTCCAGCCAGCAGCCAGCACTACCGATGGCAAAAGCAAATCTAAGTAAGCCAGATAACCCTGACACCTCCCGCCAGCTGAGTACGTCGACACGTAAACCCACTGTGGGAAACAAGGTACATCAGATAGTTGTCCATAAGTCACTGGTCAAGCTAACCTCGTACCGACCCTACAGTCTACATGCCCAGTCAAGGTAACGGGCCACAAACGTCAATCAGACCAGTAAATCCCTAACGCCACGTTGGTCTAGTGTAATACAAAGCCACAACAGCAGTGTCAGCTACCCCTTAAACCGGCACGCATCAGAACCAAAAGGATCATAAAATCTCTGAATGTGTTACTAAACTTACAAGTATTGTGAATCATTTCCCCTCAAAGTGACACATAGCAGCAAAGAAACAAAAGATTTGGATTCTCACCTGAACATCAAGCAAATGCACGAATAGCACCTTCTGAAGCATCCAGACACTGCAGTTAAATATAACTTGGAGAATACTTTACAAGAAACTTCAACTACCGATTTGGACGTCCACAGGTTGACAGATGTTGTAAATGTAAACTACTGAAAACCAAGTTAAAAAGACCTCACATTAGTGAAAGCGTAAAGTGAGCAGCGGAGCTAGAGTCAAATATACACAAATGAAGAAGTCAATAAAAGAAGTTGAGGCACTGTGTCGTAAAGAACAGAATATCTTAGGTTTAGTCTCTGACTTTATGCAGAATCTGCCACTGCCAAACATACCAGTACAAGGAGAGTTTTTATCTAAGACACTTGTGGGTAAGCTGTTTCTGTGTTTATTACCTTTGTTCTGTGATGTGTATGGACCAAAAATGTGAAGGACAAAAGGGTACCAACGAAGTGTGCTCTTTTGTATATGACTACATTCACACTTCCATATCAAGTATAGTAACCGAACTGCATATTTTCTTAGATGGGGCACCTGCCTAATCAGAACAAAAATCATACAGTTGTTAGAATGTGTATGGGGCTAGTGTCATGTGGACGTCAACCGAAAACAATATGTCACCGATTTTGGGAACAAGGGCACTCATTCTTGCCCTGTGATTATGTTTTTGGTATAACAACAAACGAAAACTAAAGAAGTGTGATCAGTTTTATACTCATAAACAATATGTTGACATGATTGCTATCAGTATGCAGGATATGACCGCAAACTGATGGAGTATGTTGAACAGTTTGCTGAAGCACTGGAGTTTTACAACAATATCATGTCTTGACCTAAGTCATCCCAGGGAGTTAACTGATATTTTGTCGATGTACTGCAGTGTATTATGTATCTTGAGTGCTTAATGAGCTATGACTGCAGTAATGACAGTCCCTTTAATGTAAGAACATGCAGAGTTCACTTAAAGATTTAACTATCCAATATTATTCTCAGTAGATACTTAATGGAATTGTTAACATTATTGTTATATGCTATGAGTGATATTTGCTCAGTGGAGTAATAAACATTTCATGTTTAGTAATAAATATTCATGGAATATTTTCCTTTTATATTCTCAGGATGCACCCAATCAGTGTAGAAAGGAACTAAGTCAATTTGTTAAATTAATTTTTAATAAATAATCATTTAATTTTTTTGCATTAAACATACTAAAAATATGTCACCCAGTTGACTGGGATAACCATTTAAAAAGATGAAATTGCTGGATATCATAAACACTGGTGGACATAATTTTTTCTCTCTCCTGAAAATGTTGATTTCATGACTTAGTTCCTTTCTCCACTGACCAATTCTACTTGAGGTCCTTGTTTCAATCCCAGAAACTGGTGGGTTTGAAATATTTTATGACTGGAATTCTCAAATGAGTAATGTGGCAGGCATAATGTAGTTTGGTAATATTATTGAGGTGTTTAATTTTTCTTTTTCGTTTACATTCTGTACCTTTTTCACTCTCAGTTGACATAATGCATTTTTTAGTATGGTCAGGAACAAAAACAGATACAGGTAAGGTATCCACCACCATGTAGCTTGGTTCACTCTCTGCTCATTCAGAGGGTCCCTGGGGGCTGTAATCACACATGCTTCAGCCAGGGATTGTTTCACACCTATTTGTAGTATGGTTTACCTTTAATGTGTAGGTTTAAACAATTGACTGACGTTGGACTGCAACCAGGAGTCGGGTAGCTGCTGTTCTTCACTGTGAGATAGAAATCCCACACCTATGTTATTTTACATGTTGCCTCTACTATAAGTGAAAACAACGTGCATAGTATTGAGTGTGTTGAAAGAAGCATGTCAACGGAAGGTGTTGATAGTTTGTGTGGTGGATGGTGTTGACAGCGGATGACCACTCGTAGGCCCGTGGATCGGGACGTGGATGTGGAGCCATTGCCTAGGAAGCCATCCACACCCGCGGACGAGCAGGGTTACTGTGACACAGACCGCCGCAATGCCAACTACGAGCCCGATATGTCCATGTGAGTATGACATCTTGTCTGCAGTGTGAACAAGAACCCCTTTCAGTAACATATGTCAAATACAGATGGGCAGGAGTGAGTTATTTAAGCATTAACCAAAGATGATGGACATACCATGCTTGCTGAAGAGGAGGAGTCTTGGTGCAATCTGATAGTACAGTGACAGCGGAATCAATGGTGTACTTTGGTGCGTGTGTGGGAGGAGCAGAATTCTTGTAATAATTCTTCTCTTCGCTTACTCCACAGATCCTCTTGGTTCAGTTATCCTTTTTACCCTCCCATTACAAGAAAAAGAAATGTGAGTTGTAGCGCTGACTGCTAGTGGAACAATATTGGCCTTGAGATTTGTCAGCTTCTCACTGAGCCTCCCGCTCTTTCATTCTCGTGTAACAGTAAATTATGTAAAAGGGAGTTTGAGTGTTGTAGGAAGTGCAAGTACTGGGCATGTCATTTGAATGATGGCATAAGCACAATTTTAGCATTTTTCAATGATTTGGAGATTATGTAAAAGGTAAGCGCTAAATCCTGGTTTTTCTTCTTGATTGTAAAAAGCCACAATCCTTAATATCTACAGCTAATTTTTTCAACACAAAAAACTGTATAATTTGAACTAATTATTAAATAAACAAAATTCTCATAAATTAATTGGATAGAAGTAGACAATTTTTTGTGTTGGAAAAATTAAACTACATAAAACAATTTGTAACAAAATGTAAGATAATTTTACATTGGGTCCGTTTGGGTACAAAAAATTAATTCTCTCAAAAGCTGTAGAAATGAAGGATTGTGGTCTTAACCACCAAATTGTGGTGGTGTAGTGGTCGGACTACTCGCCTTCCACCAAGTCGAACAAAGTTTGATTCCCGGAAGAGTAATTCCCAGATTTCGCATGTGGGAAATGTGCTGAACAATGTTACTGGTTGGCTCATTTTCTCTGGGATCTCTCGTTTCCACCAACCTTGCATTCCAGTGCTGCTCCATAACTCATCTCGCTTCACCCACATTGGCTCTGAAGACCTTATTGTTTAGAGCTACCCAAATGTGTGATTTGCAACTGGTGTAAAAATGTAGTGTTGGGGAAAAATTTCTTAAGTTCAACGTTGAACTATGTTTGCAGGAGTTAAATTATTAAAGTCAAAAATATTTACAATTATAAGTCCATTCCCAATTGGAAACGACTTAATCAACCTTTGAAAAAACACTCTTAGGCATAACATGTCACCTGTTTTTTCAACAACCTGTATTCCACAAATATATATAGCACTGTGGTTAACTTTAAAGTACTGTATTATTGAATAAATGAAACTTACCTTAATATCTTCTATAACTTGTCATATTTATTTCTTTTTAAATATGAATTAACAACAGTGAGAGCAGCGACGTGTTGGCAACGTCCAGTAAGAAATAGTTCACAGTTAAAATATTATTTTAACCTAGTTTTTTAGTATACTATTTGTAAATTAAATGGTGCCTATTGAAATATTTAAGTAGCCCCAATGGCAACATATCTCACTTTTACAGTTCAAAATAACAGCAAAAATATTGTGAGTAGGCCATAATGGTACGGTGTTGTTTTATCGAGCGAGAAAGCATGTGAAACACTGTCTGCTGGGTGAGGCTTGTTGCGCTCTCTCTCTTTCTTCATCTCTTTCAAACTCGGGAAATTTCACTTCGTTAGTAAGTAATGAAATTATGCATGTTTTCAATTGTAGCATATTTCATAATTATTATTGCAAAATAATTATTTTTGAATTTGTAATTTATAACTGAAAAGATATTTTAATGTTTGAATACTTTATTTAATATATTTAGATATGATGGTGGGGCATTTACCAAGTGAAGTTGGCAGATGTGGCGAGCCATGACATGGCGTGTTGCTTTTTGCCAAACGAAGCATAAGTTATTCTTACTCCGAAAAATACTTGAAATTACTACACACGTTTGTAGATGTTGTATTGTTTAAACCTACATAGGCAAGTTACGATGTTGTGATAAATCTGTTTTTCCATGGCAGTAATAAATATACTGCGACGTGTGTTTTGTTTATCATTGTGTCTGTGAAATGGCATGCCTTTGTGCATCATGGTCGATACGCTGGCCGTGTGTGTGCGTGATTTCAAATATTTGATTAGCACTATCTATAGGTTTTAACTGTGAACTGTTTTTATGATGTAGTTAATTATTTACATCCACGTCTTTTTATCACAACGTTGTACCTTTGCCCTAAGGGGTTTGAAACAGTTGTGTAACGTAATTTGCCACAATCCCAGAAGAAAAATACTAAGTTCAGCCCGATACATTTCAGTAAACCTAATAAACAGTAAGTAGCAATACATATAAATATGAGCGGAATAAAAGTTATCATAGGTTTATTTGTGTGCATGTTCACCACTATCTTTTACAGTTGGAATGACAAAAATGAGCAACACGAGTTGTGTGCTTGAATTCAATGTGCCTTTTTTGTTTGACTGGTTGTTCCTTCGTTTAAATATTTATTCCAACTGAGGCCGTCCTTTTTAAGAAATAACCCAACACATATCAATAACAAAAGGATAATTAGTACAGCATTTTACCTCGCAGTTGTACCAGTGTTAAACACAGTCGCTGCAAAATACTAACGTACATTACATGTATTGAGCTATGTTGTGGAAAACAAATATGTTAATGTAAAATAACCGTAAGAACTGTCGTCAATTGAGGCATTTTTAAAACGTCATAAACCTGACCTAAATAATGTTGGAGGCCTAAACTGTGAATATTCATACGGAAGGGTTTTTGTAATATGACAGAATTCTTTGAAAAGCTGTAAACAGCAAACAACACATTTGACAGGTATAAAAGTGGAAGTCACATTTCAATTTTTATGTTTAGGTGTAGCGAAAGTATATGAACACATGTACACACACAATGGCATGTAAACATTGATTTTGACAGATGCTACATGGCAGTCACATGGCAATATTTGTTTACATTTGGAGGAAGGATACGAAATGGGCCTGCAAGTAGATATTTAGCAGGGCTCCGAGAAAGTTGCTTCCAATGGGGAATGGACTATACACACTACATTAAATGAAGGTTGTGAACCCAGCAACAGACAAAGTAAACGTGACCCAGTGTCAACTAATGAACTTCATCTGAGAAGGAACAATGTCACTGCATTACCAGTTCAAGATTTCCAATACTATCTTTCAAACAGAACACAGGTTATGAGCCTGATATTTAGTACTGTTTGTAAGTGTAAAATATGTGGTGGCAGGCATGATGAGAAAAGTTTCCTTTTGTGTGAAGTCAGTTGTGAATTGAATTGTGTAAACATTACTATTTAGTATTAGTATTTCCTCCTACTTGTTTGTGTGTGATGCATTATGAAACTGGGACCCTGATTGTGAGCATGTGGTTAGTGGGGTTTATGTATTGGTTGGTTAGTTGCTTGCTAAGTAATGCTGTTCTGTTGCAGGTCTTCTAGGCAGAACAGCAACCGCTACATGTCCAATGAGGTGAGTGTTGCCACCAAGGGAAGAGGGCTTTAATATTAAAAACTAGTATTACAGCAGTAAATGTGATCATGAGTGTTTCTGGGAGTGTTTGTCCATTACTTACAGTAAATCACAGATCTGATGTCATAACTAACGTACATTGCGCCAAAATATGGAAATAGAATAAATTTCTGCTAAACCATGTTAATCACAACCACCGAACATATAGAAAAATAATTCAAAACATTCAAGAGCATGGTTTTGTGAACATACATTTTTTTTTTTGCAGATACAGTTATCTTCCATTAAGTATAACAGCTTTGCGAATAATTGATATAGCAAGGCTTTTATTTAAACTTGCTTTCATATTTTTTTCTTTAGAAAGAAGTAATACATGCTGATGCATGACGCCAAGTGACGAGGGAGGACGTCACGGTCAAGGTAGGCGTTTTAGGTTTGCAGGTCAGTCACACGGGTTGAGCAGTTCATCCTCACATATTGACTGACTGGGGCCCGACCAGTGCAAAGCGCATGATGCATTGCCTAGTGGCGCGGAACAGTCTAACACTGATTTTACCATCTGGCGGGCTGAATGGCTCGCTGCCAATGGTTACCTTGATAGGCGGAGTTCCAGGCAGGCTGCTGACCCAGTGGACGTCTCTGTTGGTGGCTGCTGGCACTGCTGCTGAAGCTGGGTGCTGCGGAGATACTGCGGTTGTAACTTGAGCGTGCCTAGGCGGACGGGTGCTTCGCTGTCTCTGGAAGCAGGGGTTGGCTATGCATATCGGCATGTGTTCCCATCTGCGAAAGATTGTGACGATTGGGGGAGGTAGCTGGGAGGTGACGCCTCTGCAGCTGTTATGCGGCTTGAGCTCGTTCCCAGGGGTTATTGTTGCAACGTACATAAGGAACTGGGGCGCAGCTCCCGTTAGATTTAGAGGTGGTGGTGGTGGCTGCGGCCTTTCTCTCTTGCTACCTTGTCCTGCTTCTGTGGGTGTAAGTAGGTTCTATGACTAGCCTCATGAGAGGGAAACAGGTGACGATAGTTCGTAACTAAAAGGGTCTCCCACTGCTGAAGCTCAGCCGACACAGAACCACATATGTTACTCCAACCAGCGGCATGGTGGTTGGAGAGGTGGTTTTCCCTGAGGTGTCCGACAAACAACTGTGGGTGTGAGCCCAAAGGCGGTTAGACCTCCAGGACCAATTGAGTACTCCCTCCGGCAACAGTTCAGCTGGTCTGATTGACTAGCTTTCTTATGGGTTGTCTTGTTAGTGGTTCGGGCTCTACCTTACTGTGCACTGAGTGGGTAGTACGAGGGGCTGTCAGACATGTGTGTTTTCTGACGTGCATGCATCCTGGTGAGGGGAGTCCTCAGTCCTAAACTAGGTTTGGAAAACAGGTTTTCAAATACGCAGTCGCCTGTTTCACTCTGTTCATATGTGAGTAGCACAGTTACCCTTAGAATGATGGTGGTTAAGAGAGAACTCAGGATTATTCTGAGAGGAATAAATACGGTGGCCTGTACTACCTCCTAACTACCAAAAGCTGACCTGAAGTACTTGCTGCGCAATCCAGGTGAAGGGGCCCTGGTTCTACACTGAACAAGGCAGTTTGTCTAGGTAGCTATAGAAACTGACCATAACTTCTCTGTAAAAGTCCTGAAGTGATGTATGACTACCACTATCAGAAGGGCAGTGGGGCTTTGCTGGTACCAGAAGAGTAGGCATGCAAGGGATGTGTTGAAGACTTCTTCAGGGGGTTGCTGTTGAAGTGTGTCGGAGGTTGGCAGAGAGCTCCAGCACAGTATATGGTGGAGCAAGCTGTCGGAGATGTACTGGCTATGAGAAGAGCCGGCGAACAACTGATGTTTTCAAGCCATGCACATGTGTATATTCTGCCGGCCCGCCCTCGCCTGGACTGCAGGGGTGTGGGCGTTTGTCGTCTGCTAGAGGGTGGAGTCAAGGTGTGTCTGCTGGTGGCTGGAGCTAGGTAGGGGGTTCTATCTCTCGGCGCCCCCTGGAACTGCTTAACCTTGGAGTTCGGTTATGGCCACTCGGTCGGTGTCTTATTCATGCTTCGGGAGGGGGTTGGCATGGCTTCCGACTCTCGTGCGAACAGTGCACACGTTGACGCATATGTATTAGCCCCCGCAACAAGGGGCATAACCTGTAGGCCCTCTGGTAGCTTGTAGCGCTGGTTCGGACCCCGTCTGGGGTGACACGGAGGTACGCACTGAGGAAGCGAAGTCATTTGAGTAAATGTCAAAAAGTGTCTCACGTCAATCGCCCTCCTCCCCCTGCTGTGCGACATAGGTTTGTCAGGGCGAAGAAAAATTATTTTGCTTTTCTGTACAGTGATTTAGAACTGTCACCTCACAAGAAAGATGGTTTCATCTCTGTATGCTAGGCTCTGGGATGTGGTGGCACGTGCCTCTTCAGTCTCTTATAGCTGTGGTTGGAGTAACGCTCTCTCTCTAGTGCGGATTGCTGCAGGCTATCCACACTACCGCATGACCAGGTAATGGCTTCTTCCCCCCTGGGGATTTATAATGTCACTATATAATATCCTGGTGTCTGGTGTGGTGCATGTGCTCTTCTTTCTTTAAGTGTGCTGCTTTATAAGTCAGCTGAAGGCTTGGTTATGTAATACAGGCATAATTTTACAGATTATAACCTGCGGGGAAAGAAAATAGACACAAGTGGCACATATAAAAAAATTGAACACTTGGTGTTTTGCAAGGCCTCACTCGTGAGAGGCGTGTGGGTTTCTGGCTCTTACCTGCTGTGACACTTAGGGCAAGGAAAAGTGGCTTATTCTTTAGCCTTCCTAAACGTGTCGCATGGCAGGTAGCAGTTACGTGTGACAAAATAGTTGAGGGAATTGCTGGCACTAGGCCTTTCGTCAACTAGGCTGGCAGAAACTAATATATATAAAAAGCACGAGTACACTAAAAAAAAATTAATTAACTAACACAATGTCATAGGGACCACCTACACTATAAAAAAAACTTCATAAACCCACAAAGATGGTAAGCACTATAAATATTTACAACAATATCCTTTACAAATTTACAATTTATTTAAAAATTTTCCTTTTGTCTCTGGTGCAAGTCCTTGGTTTAGCTACAGTCATGGGCCTGGTCACATCTGCTTCTCAGAAAAGGAAAGTCTCTTTGCACTGGATTCTGGATGATGTGTCTGCATTGCATTATTTACATCATTACACTGGCACTAATCAGCATCTTTGGGTGCCATAAAACTGGTTTAACATAGCACAAAACGTCACTGATTTGCCAAGAATGTTTGTTCATATCACTTATTCTGTCTGTTTTCACTTTCACTGACTGGGAGCAACTATTTATGGTTGTTGATGAGAACTGTCTTTATATGAGTTAGTAGTAATATTGTAAATATAATGCCACAGATACGCTTCATACCATGATATAAGTGGAAGTGTTGTTATTTGGTAAATTGTAACACAGTGAAACCCTATTAAGAAGTTTTCCTTCTTAATAAGTTGAATAATTGTGCACCTCATCTATCTGTATATGTGTAATTTGACCCCTTTAAAAAGATTTTCCGGTTAATAAGTATTATTTTTTCAGTCCCTTCAGAAACGTCTTAACAGAGTTTTGCTGTAATTTGTTAGTTTTAACTTTGGTGCAAGGAAAACCTGACTGGTCTTTTTTCTTCTGAGAATTCGGGTCTATTTCTGTTTTTGTAAAGATGACCGGAAGGAACCGAAAATTTGATTAACCGATCAGCCCTATAATTATTTTATATAGCAGAAAAAACCTGTTTGCTATTGACGCTTGACATTCCTCGGTACTGACCTGTCTGCTGTCAAGGAGACTTTTGGCAAACACTAGGCTAGACACGTCTAGGTGTTTGGCTTAGTCGCAATGGGGGACAGGAGCCTGGCCATCATAGACTACTGGACGAGTGGCCTTTCGACAAGGTACAAAGTTGGACTCTTTGAGTACTATATTTTGCTTGGTTGGTACTACTCGTGATGGTGGTCCTGGTCGACGCTTCGCCTGTGGTTGCGGGAGCATGTTAGGAGTTTCAGACGGCGGTATACTCAGTTGTCTCGGAGATAGTAGAGTGGGTTTGATTTAGTGCACGAGGTGCAGCGCCTGTGTGGTTTTTGGTGTTTGAGGCGTTCCTCAGAACCAGAGATTGGTGATACCAAGGGAGGTGGTTTGGCCACTGATGAAAGCTTGTAAGACTGGGTGTATTTCCCCTGAGCTCTTGGTTGGCAGCTGGAACGTACCAGGCTCGTAGGTAGGTACTGTGGAGACGGAGCATCTACGCAGCTCAGCTGCTTGTTCTTGCTAGGCCTGTCGTTCGAGCATAACGAAAGGGTGTTTAAGCTCCAGTGGAGATAGAGGCAGCCTTTGCCCTTTTCACCCTGTTACGAACACCACTGTGACGGGGGGTAAAGGGCATGAGGAAGGACAACTAATTTACCTCGCTGAGGTTTGGCAGGTAACTTGTATCAAATGTAGCACGTGTAGGTGAAGTGGCTGGCGTCCAGTGCCGTATCTCACTCTAAAACCCTAACACTGTGTGTGTGGTGGTTCTTCGAGCTGCGTTAACACTGGCTGCCGACATAACACAGGTGTTGTCCCACAAGGGTTTGTTTCCCCATTCTTGGAGAGCTACTCCACTCGGAACCCCTAGTGTGCGGTAAGAAGAGTAAACTCAAGACTGGCAGGCCAGTTCCAAGGAAGCGGTATCCTAGTGTCGTTGCTCTACCATTCTCCACACGAGTGCGGAGAATGGGTGGACTTCCAAGCTTGTTTTTCTTAAAATGTTAAAAGTCGTGGCGGTAATTATAAAGCCCAGTCACCTGTTGTCCCCTGGACAGGTCTGATATCTGTGAGTGAGTGAAAACAGTGTTTATTTCTTTCCAAGGAAATAAACAGCAATGGAGAATGCACTACCTCCTATCTTACTAACGTTTAATGGCAGTCATACACCCAACACAAACAGGTGAAGGCTACCTTTATTTAGAACAATTTCTGATGTCTCATCAATAGTGGCAGCAAATCAAGCTTCGTTGGACGCCCCCAGTTCATCGTACAGCGAAGTATATTTATTAATACATAAGTAGAAAGACCTCGTGCTTTAGTATCAGGATTTAACAGACATTTTATTTTGAAGTGAAGCTTGTCTTTGATAGTCTGTGTAAATGCACTGTGTAAATGCAAAAGACTATTTTTATCAAAGATTTGATGGCATTGCCACTGTATGTGTGATGACAGAAATCATTTACCAGGAGCTCCAAATCAAATGTGATGTAGATATCAAGTGGTCTTGGAGTAGTCTAAAGTACTAGCTTAAACCTTAATATTATATACTACTGTGTCAGTAGGAAGGAGGGTGGAGTTTTCAGCTTATGTTAGAAACCATAGATAGTTCATTTTCTTATGTTGAAGAAAACCCCCATGATATCCTGTGAAGCTCAATAAAGACCTAAAGTTTTGGTGATGATGCACAGGTGGTGTAGTGGGACATCTGATTACAGGTATTGGGTTTCAAACTATGAACAAGTATAGAATAGTCGAGAGTTTGTCTCTTTACTACGTGAGCAGGATGCATTAGCCATGTGTGAAGCTGTCCTCACCTTGTGGCAGGTTGGATGCACTTGTCACGGTGAGAGCTCTCCTCTGTGCAGCACCACCGGCCTCCACCACCATCCCAGCTGTCCTTCGTATGACCGTAGTCCAGGTTCCAGTCAATCCTGCACCCCATTCTCCTCTCCCAGGGAACCCATTTCACCTGCCACCAACATGAAACAGGTAAGACATTCCTCCTACAGCTCTGGTCATCAGCAGCATAGCATTCCACGTAGTTGGGACTGCTGTCTCTCTCTAGTCTCATGATATCTATTGTCCTTTATTTTACCACTAGAAAGATCACCTTGTATGTGTGTGACGACATGTTGCAGTTACAGTTTGTAACTGAGCTTCCGTGTGGATATAACAGCTTAACATTTGCACTTCATGTTGATGTATTCCTATGCTTTATTATCGCCTTTCTTCTATCTCTTTCTCTCTACTTCACTTTACGTTCTTATGTCTTAGTGGCGAGGAATGTACTTCCATCAGTCACGAGACACTGAGAGTGCTGATTACCCTCTGAGATATTAATTGCAACCATTCTGCGGTGTATTCTTTTCTCATGGGGTTCCTTTCTGCCTGGTGGGTTGTGGTTTGCCCACGTTGGGGTAGTTGTTAGGGTACCGTCTAGCAGGAGGGTTAGTGGTTTGGAGGGGAATCAAACCTCAGGTTGAGTTTGATTGCAATTGTCTCCCTCCCCGGGTCTGCAGTCGTACTCGTCGTGAAGGCTGCCAATAAGCAGGATGCCAACTATCCCAATAAACTGAATAATTTATTAAATTGCAGTGTGCAGCAGCGAATATGTTAGTCCCTCTCCTTTCTTAGTCATCAAGAAAGCTTTGTTATGATATACCACTTTAATAACCTAAGAGAAAGTTCAAAAGAGGCTCTATGATAATTTTCTAATTACAGTTTGCACTCTTCCCCTTTGCTGCCAGCGTTCAGTCCTACTGGAAGTGTCTTATTCAGTCACTCCTGAGGCACTGACTGGAAGAAATGGCAAGCTAGATTTGGAGTAAAGCTGCCGACAAGCGTGGGTGTACTGGACGCTCCCAGGGATCTCGGTATGTCTTTTCAGACTGCCGCCTTCTTCAGACCCTTGATCCTGGGGGTTCGGCTCACTCACACCTATCCCACAGTGAGGAATTTAATTTCGAAAAATGTGCGCAACTGTAAACACTTTCACTTATATATTAAATGAGAAGGGCAAGTAAGAATGAATTCAACCAATAAACTTTTGATGAAGCGTTTATTAACACTAAAGAAAACACTTGGGAATCCCGGTTCTTGTATTATCTAAAATCATAATTAAATTACGTAATTGCCTCAGGTGAAGGAAAGCCTGGACTGAAAATTAACCACAATAATCTATTCCTAGAAAAGTCACAATTTACAGAGAGTTGTTTTCTAAGGGGTGAATTATCTTCCGTGTGTAATTGTCCAGCTCCTGGATCAATCCTGTAGCCACTTGGAATCATGTATGCCGCATAAGTCTTGCCCTGAGGCTTCGGTGCTCGCTGATGAGACAGTCGACCTATAGTGTGCACAGCAGTGTGGCATACATCAATGTAGTCAAATATATTCATTAGAATACACCTTAAAAATTAAATAAGACCACTATGTTAATAGTCACTTGGAGGACACTGCATGATGTCTATGTATGATGCTTCTGGTGGAGCATCTAATTCAACTTCATTGAGCGTATCTTAAATATTAATTTTGATTGTGCTCTACCAAATCAAAAGGTACATCATCACTGGAACAATCACAATGCTGTTTTGATTTTCAAATGAAGTGTTGCAAAAGTATTGATTAATGGATGTTGAGGGCAACTGATACTGTGTACTGACATTTTGTCCTAAAGAACTACAGACACGGTCAATGTGATTTATGTGCTCTTGGTCAAGCACACTCGGGTTGCTTTTGAGTTAGGTTTTTGACTTGCTACTCGTACAGGTTGGGTCGGTTGACAACTGGGTACTAAGTTAACCACTGCTGGAACTATGATATGTCTGGTTGGGGCACTGGCTAGCTTTGGTATACCTGTCTTACCAAGGATTCCTTTGGTTACTGCAGTGGAATCTTTTGCTGGCTGGCTGGAACTGGTAACTCTCTGAGAGGAGTGGGATGTGGTTGTAGTGTGCTGACTAACACAGTACCATTGGTTCCACTCTGCTGCTTCTCAGCACCAGAACATTGAGTTTCTGCTTGGTACCTTATTTCTGTGCCTGCTAACAGAGCACGGACAACGGGATGGTAATCGTGGGCTAGACGAGTATGTGTAGGTGTGATAATATGGGTATCATCACCTAGTGAAATGTATTTTCTTTTAGTAGTTTCGCACCACAGGTGGTAGCATTGAATGCGTAGCGTATTTATCATTTTTGTGTGTGCTTATATGTTGTTATATACCGGCGAGTAAATTATTCTTATGGCTATTCATTAACATATTATGAATATTATTGCACATATTTTATATAGGTATTTTTAATATTTATCAATATTATTCTGCAATCGATTTGTAAAGAGTCGCAATTGTGGTGCTTGAGTGACGCATGTACGTGATGTTACCTGGCTGGTGTAACAACACCCGATCTGTGTTGACGTCATACTGTAATATAACTTCTAGTGATTGTAGGAAATACCTGTAGAAAAGAAATCCACAGTAAAAGGAACAAAGTGGTATTTATTAGGAATAATAAATACAGCGATGTGTGCTACCGACTAACCAGGCAGTGTGATACAGAAGTAACCTAAGGTAAACATGTGTAGGTGACCTGCTCGTAGACTAACTAAAAAGGCAAATGACTTTGACGTCTATGAAAATAACTGTGTCGCAGCTACTCTAACCAAGGGACATCTAGAAGAGACTTTACTAAAAGGGTACCACTAATTTTAAGGGTAGTGGGTGTAGTTGCTCTACCAGCACGTAGATGCAGCTGATGAACCAGCAGGAACAGCAGCGGAAGTTGTGATGGTGTATGCAGGCTTTACTGAAGGAGAGCGTCTGGAAGATGCTGATGGTGGTTGATGTCAATGGAGCTTCTGATAGCTAGTGGTGACAGCCACTGGTGGCTGCTGAAGACTTGGTAGCAGTAGAGAGCCCCAGCACACAGTGTTGAGGCGAGCTACTGAAGAAGGAAATAACTCCTGAGCAGAATGTATGCTAAGCTTACGCTCTGCGTGCCCCGCGGCAGGTGTGCGCTTGTCGGCTTTCAGCACAAGAGGCGAGGGGGGGTTGGTGGAGGCGGCATGCTTCTTGACTGCTTTGGCAAACTTGTAATCACAAGGTACTGGCGATCTTTTTTTCTGTTTTAACTCTTCCTCTGGTTACGTAGACATATGCGAGGTTGATGAGTCGTAATTGTTTAGTAAGTAAACGGGAAAGCGGCACACATCAATCCGTCCCCCCCCCCCCCCCCCCCACCATTTCCTACTCCGTTGCGACGAAGACTCATCGGTTGGTCGAATTGTGGTGGAGTGGGGAACGTTGTAGAACTGTTCCCTCTCATCTGGAAGTTCTCATCGTGCAGGAAGATGAAAAAAAATTGGTCAGGTTTTGTAGGGAGACCCCTTGACTGTGGTTTGTGCTGGGTCATGTCAGAAACGCTGTGCCACGTGGCATGCTGGCAGCAACACTATCTCACTCTTCAGGTTGGTTCTCTCTCTCTTCCCCTCGACCCGGCAAGCCAGAGCGATGGTCCGTTAAGTGTTTCCCCCCTGTGGTGAGGATTACTGTCAAGGGTGACACTGTGTAGCGGGTGTGTTCCGGCCTACTTCATTACACGATTACATGTGTCATTGAATAATTCAGCATAATGCTGTGGTTATTAAATATAAATATATACAAAAAGAATGTGTGGAAAGAAATGACATAGAATGACACTAAAAAAAATGATTGGGAATAAAAGTGTGTACGAGCCTTACTTGCGGAAGGCGGGGTGGAAGATGGACTTTCATGTTGCTTGCTGTTGTGTATTAGTTGAAGAAATCCAAGCACCCTTTCTTCGTCAACATGTGGGTCTCACATCAAGCAAACCAGTTACGTGTGACAACATGAGAGGCCCTTGCATCACCTGGACTGGTCAGCTAACGAAATAAACAAAACGAGTACACTTTAATGAATGATTTGAACGTGGACATAATGCACTCATTGGTCATCTTAAAATTAATAACTCTAGCAATGAGTAAACTCTATATTAATTATACATGTACCTTGGTTCTTTGGGGCAATTTGATTTGAGCTCTGTGGCTCTGAGTTCTAGTTCGACGCTTGGTCGATATATAAGGTACTTAAAACTCTTCTAAATATGCAAAACACTCAAAAATGATAACTACACTTATTTCATAAACAAGACATTTCATGATGCATATATGGAATGAAAATTATGTTGAGAAGTTTTCTTGGGGGTGCATTTTTCGAGTCTTTGTTGTGATCCAGGTAGGATCATATACCTTCACATAGTACACTTTAAAAGCTTATATATAGTTATATTCAGCTGTATACATACACATCAAGTAATTATATTAGAAAAAGCTAAGCTATCTCTCCTTTTAAGGAGTTCATTTCTATGTCACTACTAATATGTACAATGATGAGTCTTTTCTTCATGTAATCACTGGCGCTGTGGAGAGCATCCATACGTGATACATATTCTCTGGCACATGATTATTAGTGGGGTGTCGACCACTGAATAATGGAACTTATGATGGTGAGAATAAATTGTCTATTTCACTGGTTTATACTACAGCTTAATGACTGCTTTTAAAATTAGTTCATTTATTCTTTATCACAATGGCGAGTGTCTGAATAACTATTGCGTGTAATTTCCACTGGTTCCTTTCATATCTCAGTTTATTAATGGCTGTGTAAGTTTTATTTACAAGCTTATTGCTGGTTGCTCTGATATTAAATAGCACTATTGCGAGTGTCTGGAAGCTAATCTCACTGTCTTTAGCTGGTGGCTATTTAATTAACTCTGGTATTTCAGGTCTATAACGAGTCCTGATTGTCACTGTTTTGGTAGCTTATTAAAGGCTACCTCGTTGACGTTTCAATTTACTGAGCACTTCACTTACTTGTTGACGGCTCCTTGTTCTTTGTTGGTCTTCCCCTCTGCCATAGTGCAGTCTGCACAAGGTAAGGCCACGTGAAACGTGACATAGGCCTCCATGGTGACTCTGTTTACTGGCCAGGCACTGCTTCTGCTTTGGCGACACGAGGGGCATCACTCTCCTGGATTCAGCACGTGGTGCTGAAGCATCATCTTCAGCTGCAACCATTGGGGAGGACTTAATGCGCACTGAGGACGAGGAGGCAGTGCGAGGGAGTGGTAGAGTATAGCCCTCCACCTCAACTTCTTAGGTTCCTATCCGAAAGGCAGGGAGTTTCTGGGCACCTAAGTTCTCGCTGTCCGGATTGGCGGCCAGAGGGTAGCAAAGTCCTTTGACCTCGGCGGCTCTCGTATGAAAGGAGTCTGTTTCCTCTCAGACAAGAGGAGGGAGCAGGGCTTCAGTGTCAATGTTCCTCGATGTCCTGGGTTCGTTGGTAGCCATTCTAGCGGAAGTCTGAACAGGCCTCTCACCCTCACTGGTATAGACGGGATCTTCTGCGTAGAATATGGGAGTGGAGTGTCAATATCTCCGTTGCTCGACACCCCCTGATCCAATTTGCTGCTAGATGAAAGGTTAACATTGGCTCTTTTTCCTTAGCTATATCGATTGGTCCTTCTGTGTGCCCGGAAGGTTTGCATGCATCATCAGTATCTATGTTGCTCGACAATCCGAATGTGGTTAATGCTGTCGGAGGTGGGTGTAAGATCTGTCCCTGTTCCTCGTCGATGTTGCGGGATTTTTCCTGTTGTACAGAAGACCGGGTTGGAACGTTTGTGTCTCCGGTGCTCGATGTACCCCTTACAGTAGTTCCTTTAGGTCAAGGGTCGGCTTCGTGAAAGCTAATTCGACCTCGACTCTTGGTTCTAGAGGAGTAGCAGACTGAGAGGAAGGTGCTTGTGGTGCTTCCACCACCTTTGTCTGCAGTGATCCGGATCATTCCGAAATGTTGCTTGGCCTGCGAAATGTTTGGCTGGATTCCCTATCCATAGGACCTCGCCGGAACACTTCGTTACAGCTCGGGGTGGCCCGATCACATCTGGCGGTGATCTAATGGGCATAACTGGTAGGTGTCGAGGGCCAAGATCTGATGGAGACTTCTCCTTGGGGCTTTGGTAAGTATTCTCCTAGGCAGTGAATAGCTAGTCTCCCTGTCTGTTTCCGGCTTTCGTGCCTCAGGCCTCCTAGTTGGCCTTGGCTTGATTTCGGTAGGTGCCATTATGTGTGTGTGGTCGTCTTCATCATCATTCCGCCAGGAGGGTTTGTTGGCGTTAGCCTTGTCCTCCTGGTAAAAACTGTGAATGATGATATAAGTGAGTAAGCTAGGGAGCGGATGAGTGTGTGCTGGAACTAAGGGAATTATTGAGTAAGTGTTTGTCTAGTGTTTTATAGTTAAATCAAATTTATAAATAACTTTCTTTTATATAAGAAACAGAATTTTCAGTAAATATTGAAGTTTTGCAGAATAACTGGGGAGAAAAAATTGAAAAGCTACAAACACGAAAAAGTTATAACTAAGAACACAAGATCTGAAATAAATGCAAGAAGAATTGAAGGAAATGTGGAGAAAAATAGAACAAGGAGGAAGAGAGGAAAAAAAGAGAAAGAAGGGGAAGAAAATGGGGAGGGCAACAGAGAAGGAAAGTAGAAGAACAACAGAATAGAGAATAAGAAGAGGAGGAGCAACAAGAAAGAGAAGATGAAAGACAAGATCTGAAATGGTTGAAAGAAGAATGGAAGGAACTGCGAGAAGAAAATCTAAATGAGGAAAAGATGTGATTTGTGATAATATGTTGGTTGATGTCTGTGTATGTGTCTGTGTAAAAAAAAAAACAAAGGGGAGTCGCCCGTAGGAGCGGAGCTCCATTCCCTCGTTCGCCGGGAAACGAAAGTGTCCAGAAGGGGTTGCCTGGGAAGGGGCGTATTTGGGCTCAGGTGGCCTTTCAAATACAGCCCTGTAGGTCTTCGGCCCAGTAGACATTCTCTTGCCTGCCTACTATATGGTATGGGCCATCTCATTTGTCGGCAAGGCAAGCGCTAAATTGGTTGCTGGCTTTGCTGAGGGGATGACTCTTTAGCAGTACGGCACGCTAGTTTTTGGTTGCCGATACTTTTTCTGGATGTATGTATTCTGGGCATCTTGGGCGTCTGCTGTGCTTGCCGATGTGGCTAGGTGGATATCTTACGGTGCTGAGTGCCTCCAAGCTGCCAGCCACTTTGGGGCACGGCCAAACGCCGAAGATCATTCCCAAAACAAAGTGATGACTAGAAGATTCTCTCCTCTCACGCCAGCCTCTCAACAGAGGGACGTCACACACCCCACTCCCCCCCCCCCCCCCCACCTCTCAGTGGTCTGCCGCCGCACCCTGCAGTTCTGACTATATGTCAGTGCGCGTCCGGGCTTGCGAGCCTTATTCTTCCAGTCTTCGAGTTCGCCCCATCATTTACATGCTGGGGTCTTCTACGACTGAAAACTCTGTGGCAGTTACCAGAGGCTGCCATCACCAGTGACTTAAACAGCCTGCAGCAGCCACCAACAGCCACCAGTGGCTGCTACCATTGCCGTCACTAGAGAGGCTTGTGCAGCCACAGCTACCAGAGGCTCTGTTGACGTCAAGCAACCATTGGCTACCAGAGGCTCTGTTGACGTCAAGCAACCACCAGTTACCAGAAGCTCTTCTATTGTTAACACTGACATTAAACATAACCTGCTACTAGAGCAGTGGTCTTCAACTTCAGCTGCCTCATATAGGTAACCCGTTCACTACTTAACTAGTTTGTTTTTATAATGTACGAGTTTTTTTACATAAAGCTCGTGACTAGCCTAGGACTAGGTCACCTACACCTGGATTACGTAGGTTTACTTCCAGCAACCCGACTACTTGGTAGGAGTTAGCACGAGTCATGTGTGTTTATTGCGACTTCAATAAACACATCTTTGTTTTTCTAAGCTGCGAGTCTTATTCCAGAGTTATCTTGAGTATGCCTGCTAGGAAGATACGAGTTGTGCACTATCGACCGAGATCAGAGATTTTACTACGAATTAGCTATGACTGGAGACCCCCTTCAGGAGGCTCCAGTATTGTAACACACTCATTAGACGGCCACCTGTTACATACTCACCTGGAGCACCTAGGTGCTGGAGGGATAAAAAAGAGGAACCACAACCACTAGGACTACTTCCAACCTTGGAGAGACAGTAAATCAAGTTTTATCCCTACCGGAGCACATAGGTGCTGGTGGGGGTATTTGCTTGGGTGATATGGCCTGGCCTTGGTTGAGAACTCACACCCAGTAGAACCAGCTGGGTCTGTCGCGCATCGGTTTATATAAGTACTTAATTCTGAACTCGGAAAACAGTAAGCATGTATAAGTTTGTTTACAAGTTTTGTTGCTGTTGAGAGTCAAGTAATAAGGTTGAAACAAAAATGCTGTTTTTTTTAATATGTGCATTGGTTCTGCAATAAACAAGATTATTACTTACAAATATCTACTCGCAAAATGTAGTTCTTTTCAAAAATCAAAATAATTGATGATTTAAACTTGGGTGCTTTGATACACATTTGGGTTGGTATATATTTGTTAATGGACAAGAATATTCAAAATAAATGCATGTCGCAGATTAATGTTTAACGTGAAAATATTACATATGATATAAATATAATAGAAATTTTTTTATAATAAATATGAAGGGAACACTTGCTATGTTCACTACATTGGGGAAACTTCATGTGTACACATCTTGAAATAATGTACTAAACTGATATACAAAATTTACATATGCAGAGTACTTTATATAATAAATCTTTAATAAAATATAACAAATATACTAAATAATAGCTCTTAATAACCTGTGGGAAAACAATTTATAACTGAAAAACATAATAAAAATGTTTTAATATAAATGTAAGTCAAATTGAAATACATTGTAACCTGTATGGATGGTTTTTCAAGGGACCAAAATAAAATATTGATAATTTATATTGACAAGCAATGCATACAGAGTTGATCATCCAGATTTCCAACATCTGGTTTGCTGATGTGACTCAGTGCAAAATGTCACGAAAAAAAGCATAAAGACAAAATAGCCATGTCAAAATTAGAAGGGCAAAGAAACATAGGGCTTGCTCGCCTAACAAAAGAGAGGGAAAGAGACAAAGGAAAGGGCACGGCTGTAAAAATAGTCCCTCCCGACCCCTTTTTCTGCTTCGTCTGACCATCGTCAATGTCAAGCTTGGAGATTATCTTCATGGGGTGGAGCTTGGGATGAAAACTACCAACTTCGTTTGAAAAACAGTGGAAGTTTAGCATTTTTTCTACTGAGGCTTTCGTTCCCAGATATGCTTCCTTACACCGGAAAACTTTGAGTTCATAAAGGCCGGCACAGCTATACAACCATTCGGAACGGGAATGTAAACTATTTGCAATTTTCGCATAATGTATTTAGTTTCAAATGCCAATAATTCATAAGTTACTATTCGCAACTATTCTAATTTTTTAATATCCTCACATCCCTATTAATGATACTGGCTGCTGACTTTAATACTAGTTTTGGTGAAAAAAAACACTTCGTGATAATCTTTGACTTTTCACTAGAATAATTTTTAATTCAAAGATGAAGTCGAAGGTACAAAAGGCTTCCATTCAACTTCTAAAATGCAAAGCTTCGCACACCCCTAGTAGTTAGTTTGGCCAGTACTTCCTCGCCAGTAAACACAGCCGCCAACCGACTACAGAATTATTTCCAATCCGTAATAAATTTGCAGTAGCAATCCCACCATTCTAGTGCCTTTCCTTTCAGATGTGTTTGTGCGTTGTTAACCCACTATTTCGGTGGGATGTCGGACTCTCTAAACTCCCTCTCACATTCCGTAGTGAATACAACAGGGTACTAATGAGGTCGACCCGCAAAATCCGGGACTTCGGAGCCCAGGTCGTGTCCCGTGATAGAATATCCTGGGGTGGTTCCCGACACTCTTGATGAATGGTATCGGTGAGGACGGTTTTCATAAGCTTGCTTACACATCTGCATCTGTATGTTAGTCCAGGTCTGGTAACCCTTTCGTAGGGCCAGCCTATGCAAGCATGGTGGTATGGCTCATTACAAAATGGAATGCGTATTTTGTTACTGCTGTACCGTGGGGTACTATTCCCAGATGGCTTACCTCGCGTTGTGACTCACGCCTACAGACTACTTGCCTCTGGATGAAATTCACGTTTTCAAACGTCTAAAACGACCCACTGTTTACATCACGCCTCCCGCCTACCTGACGTTGCCTCCTTGGTTGCTGACAAGGCTTGTATGTTCACGCCTCGTGTTGAATGCTGGGAGATTGCTGGTTAGGATTGAGGTTAGGTCTCTTTCCCATAAGCACTGTATATACCATAATTGTTTTATGAAAAATTAGACTAAATCTATTTCTATTAACATCATTCAATTGTAGAAAGTAATTGTAAATAGAATAACAAAAGTTAGGCAGTTAGCTACAATGTAAATAGGTGAGGTACGACAAATTAATTTTAATATTGTATCATAGCAAATAGAGACAGCTGCTGTCGGAATGTTTGTAATAAAGACATCTGTTAAATTAATAATATAAGTCCTAATGTGGAATTTTTTGTGGTGGTTGTGGTACAAATGCCGTAATTGATTCGCATAACATACATCGGTTAGGGTAAAAACTTGGAACACGCTAATGTAATTTGTCCTCTTTTGCAAAAAATTTGCAACGAAACAAGGTGAAATTAGATTTTAAACACGGAAATTGAATTATTTCATGAACACATTCCTATAGACAAGCTGAATACCGATTGGTTAAACATTTAGCAAATGATTGGAATGCAGTGCAAGACAGACGTCATTATAAGGGTGTGTGACATCATCAAAAATAGTGTTTAAAAATATCTTGTTAATTGAAAATGTAATATTGTACTATTATTATTTATTACCGGCAAACAGCAATGTATCGAAAAATTCAACATTCATTTGAAAAAAAATAAACTGTTATGAATGGCTATGAAGATAAAGGAAATTTGTAATAGGTGTACAAGAAAAAAAAAATTCAACAAATGGACATCCTTTTCTTTTGAAAGCCTCAACCTAGGTTATTGGATGACATAACATAAATCCACGAATTATGGTTGTGAGATATAGTAGCTTGGGGTAGCTTATAGCAAATGGAATTAATAAATATGCATATAAATGTCAATATATAAGTATATACTTACAATTTTCAGCAGTAAATGTGAACGTTATCTAAATTGCATTTTGTTTTTCAGCATGATGCATATTGTGATATGTAAAAGATGTAATTCAACGTTAAGACACTGAAATAAGTACTTTACCTCCATTTTCACCAACTGTACTAGACCAGTCAGTGTAGCCGTTAAAATATATGCAAGTGGACATTGTTTAAAGTTTGGCTTCAAAAGTGCTCGATTAACAGTTTTGTTGCGCTGCCATGTTTTTTTAATAAAGAATATATTCCTCGAGAATGTCTATACACAAGCGTCAGCTAGACATGGCCATGTATATGCCCACCAAGTTTTCCGTCTTCACAAATAGTAAATCCAAACACTTGGTAAAACAAAGCTCTTCTGCCGTCTTGCACAGCACGTCGCGTGGTCATAGCAAAGCACATGGCATTTCCGAGTTTTGTTTGTCTTCACCATGCGACCATCGGCACTTTCCGATTGGCCAGTATTTGTAGTGTCATCTGCAGGGTGCATGGAATTTGATACTTTTCAGACGCGTTCGATGAGTTCACGCCTATGGCTTTCGGTGACTGTCTGGGAATATGTCCAAACGGCTCACAGGCGTGAGCACCAGACAATGCTCACGCCTTCCGCATGCTCATGGTGTAAATCTGAGAATAGCACCCCTGGACACTTAATCTGGTTACAAAATGTTCTTTGCTGGGCCTGGTAGGCTTCACACCTGTATTAGAGTCCCTCAGTACTCCTTTTTTCGTCCACCCATCTTTTGCAAAGATAGTGGAATGGTTTGTGGCAGTGGGCGCATGTAATGCGGAATGTGCCGGTACCCTTGCAGTTGGTATGACTACAATTTTTGTTGGCAATGCCTGCCGTATTATCAGCTGCAGATTCGACAGCGTTAATTTCTGCTTCTGACATTGTGGTGGTTTAGGTGCCACTGGGTTAGTCAAGACTCCCCAAAGTCTGGTTACGAATCCCGGTTAAGACTCAACTCTCGGGGTCGTTCTGACCTGGTCCAGTTACTGGTTGAACAGTAATACGTAGATGCTCTGGCCTCATGTTGGGCACCAGCAAATCACTTTGAGTGTGTTGCCATAGAGAACTATAGACACAGTCAATGTGGTTTATGTGCTCTAGATCAGGTGCGCTCAGGTTATAACTAGTTATGCTTTTGGGTTAGGTTTTTGACTTGCTACTTGTACTGGTTGGGTTGGTTGGCAACTGGATACAAAATTAACCACTACTGGAACTACTATATATCTTGTTAGGACACTGGCTCACTTTAGTATACCTGTCTTACCAGGGATTGCTTTGGTCACAGCAGAGGAAACTGTTGCTGGGTGGCTGGCTGGAACTGGCGACTCTCGGAGAAGAGTAGGGTGTGATTGTACTGTGCTGATAAACACAGTAATGTTGGTTCCACTCTGCTACTTCTCGGCTCCAGAACATGGAGTTCGCTACTCTGTACCTGACTTCTGTGCCCGCTAACAGAGCACAAACAACCGGATGGTAATCGTGGGCTAGGCAAATGTGTGTAGGTAAATAAACAAACGTAGATACTGGAGAGGAAAGCCTCTCTAGTTGATGGGCAGTCTGATCTCTCTCTCTCATTCATCTTGTCTGCTCAGTGCAGCAGGGTCAGATATACACGTTCGCTTGGGGGCGGTATAGACTGCCTTTTGCTCCTCCCTCTGTGAACCGTGCCTTTTCCCAAAAGGCATGGAGGTCTTGTCGACACATAAAGTACACTCTCAATCGACATGAACTTGAGACAGATCCCTAGCTAAGTGTAACGCCAATAGTGGTTACGGCGCAAGCTTGGTGCCCTAATCATATCCTTGCCACTGGTGCGCAAACATAAGGCGGTGAGCTATGTGGGCAATCTTCTTACCACCATTGGGTGAGGTCCCAACAGAGGTTAAACCTTCAGACCCCAGCAAGTACTCCTTCTAACACCTTAAGTGCTCCAGTAGCAGTACAACCTGAGCTGACTGTCTCGCCCCTCTTGGATGTGTTTCTAGTGGTTGGGGTTCTACCATTCTATTCACCAAAGTGTCAAGACAGGTGGTCATCGTCGAATGGTGTGTGTGTATGACGTACAGATTGTTGAAGGGAATCTGCAGTCCTAGTCTATGGTTCGTACTTCTGTTACAACTCCCAGTCTTAATTGACGTACGGTAATATAATTTATAGTGATTGTAGGAAATCCTCGGTGAAAGGAACAAGATGTATTTATTAGGAATAATAAATACAGTGACGCATAGTACCTCCTAACCAAGTAGTGTGCAATATGGAAGTAACCTACGATAAATGGGTGTATAGGCTATTCACGGTAAAGTGAACACTTAAGGCCCTGCTAAATTTTCCCTTTCAATTAACTTCTACCTTTCCGCCAATTTTTACTGTTAACATTACAATATGACTAATAAACACAGTGTAAACAGTTCATCACTCTGAAAAGTTAATGCCTGAGACTGCAATAAAATATGTTTATTAGGGTTAATGCCTTTTGGGAGGGCCTTAAAAAGTGCTCACTTTACCATGTACAGCCTATAGTCGACCTGCACTTAGACTAACCAAGATGGCGAATGTCTTTGACGTCTATGAAAATAACTGTGTCGCAGTTACTCTAACCAAGGGGTGTCTAGAGAGACTTTATAAAAAGGGAACCACTACTTTCAAGGACAGTGGGTGTAGTTGCCTCTACCAGCAAGTAGAGGCATCTGCAGACTTTACTGAAGGAGAGCGTCTGGAAGATGCTGATGGTGGTTGACGTCAATGGAGCTTCTGATAGCTAGTGGTGACAGCCACTGGTGGCTGCTGAAGACTTGGTAGCAGTAGAGAGCCCCAGCACACAGTGTTGAGGCGAGCTATTGGAGAAGGAAATAGTCTGCTGGACAGGTGCATGCCAGGCCGGGGTGGGAGGTGTGGCGTCGTCTCATGATGTCCCTCTAGTGTGAGGCCGGGATGGGAGAATCTACCCTTTGCTCAGGGCTCGGCTTTGTGCATTCTCTGGCGCGCTCGGCTTGCCACCCAAGGCAGGTGTAGGCTTGTCTGCTTTCAACGGGGGGGGGGGGGGGGGGGGGGGGTGGTGCTTCTTGATGGCTTTCGCAACCTTATATTCACATGATTAGAATCGCCCTCCCAGGTACTGACAATCTAAGGACACTTGTGAAAGATGTCAAGTTTGACCCTTCCTTGAATTACGTAGAAATACGTGAGGTTGACGAGTTGATAATAGTTTAGTAAATAAATGGGAAAGCAGCACACGTCTGTATTGTAGAAGTTTTTAGAGCACGGGTAAATGTGCGTAGTGAACATGGATCAGTGTTTGACAATGTGATAAGGTTTGCATGCAAACGTAGTTATTATTTTTCTCCCCTGGAATGCGAGTCGTGCGGCTGGTTTCCTTATAAGCAAGGTATTTCAGAGTTTATACTATTCGCACAGCTGCTTAATGGTTGATGCTTTGAGGAGGCAGCCACTCCTTCAATGAATTTTGAAATTGATAACTAAGGAACATTTTAAAAAAAGCACAGTTCCCATTCATGATCATAGTCGCATCACCCAGTGATGTAAAGTCCATTCCATCACAGAAAACATCAGGTTCGATTCCTGACTGGGTTGCCCTCAGATTTTCGTATTTGGGAATTATGCTAGACGACGTTGCTGGCCGGCAGATTTTATCGGGGATCTCCCATTTCCTCCACCATTGCGTTCTGGTGCTGCTACATACTCAGCTCACTTCACACTTCATTCGCTCTCTCTCTCGCACTCATGCGCTCTCTATCTCTCTCGCATAAAAGTAAGAGTGACTAGTGGTATGTTCGGTTTGTGAACCATGACTGTCAGTGACTGTCAATATGAGAGAGCATTTAAGGACTTAAGACATGTAGGACAAACCTGTGGGCTTTTTATCTTAATATCCACTAATTACGATGGGAAGGCAAAGTAGGCAGTGTTAGAAGACTTGGTTATGGCTGTATTTGTGGTATATTTGGTATTAAGTTTCCAGAACTATCGGTGTGTAAAAAATTAGAAATTTACATGGAATCTGTTTACAAATGTATTAAAAAATTGGATGGTGAATCTAGCTATAATTTTTTGTTGGTTTACATAATTGATTTTTCTTCTTAGCAATTGTCTGGAGTTTATTGCAATGATAATTGAAATTCCCATTAATGTGGATAGCAAATGCCATTGATACATGCTCAAAATGAACCGAACTATAATTTTTTGTATATATGTCTGTTTGGGATATTTTGTGCTTAGCAGGTTGCTGGGGACTGCGACTGTATTGTTCTTGTTTGTTTTTATTTTTTATGGTTGGTGGTGGTGGTGATGTAACAAGATGGCTGATTTGTAATAAAGATTGTGTTGGCGATGATTTTCAATCCAGTGTTTTTCATATTTACTCTGTGCAATCCATCAAACAATTATAAACAATGTGTAGTATGTTATTAGGTGGTCGGTTTTAGTGTTGGATTATATCTTCAGTATACTTCATATTCATCTAATTGGCTGTACACAATCCGTATTTGTGGTAGAGTTAGGAGTAAATGCTGGGTACTTGTTTGTCACAGAACATATCGCAAAGCAGTGATGATATCCAGAGGATGAAGAGCAGTAGCATGTACCAGGACCCACGGGATAGTGGCAGCGACGGAAGTGGCGGCGGCCAGTACAACGGTAGAGGCAAGTGGGTGAGTACCAGATGCTGGGTTGCCTATTGCAGTGTTCCAGCCCAACTACTACTTTTCACAGTGTCTAGTTGTTGTATTGCTATGATGAATCCTGTGCCTTTTTTAAATTTGCTGGCTCTGGCTTACACAAACGACAGATTTTGGGGCGTTTGCCACCCCGCAACAGTGACCAAAATGTTGACTATAGGGGAAAATTTATTGCTCTTGAAGGACACTGCACAAAAGTAGCATTGCTGGATGCTATAGAAAAAAAAAAAACACATCTGGTGAGAAAAGCTACGTGGCAAGGCGACGGCGACTTGGGTGAAGTGTCAACTAGTATGGGTGGACTGGAGGTGGAAAATAGGAATTTAAGAAGGCCCTAAATAAACTTACTATGATTAATGAAATCCACCAAGATACATAATTATTTCTCTTAAAATCAATGAGATTTAGTTGAAATAAAATAACATCCCCAATTAAAATTAAAATACTATAATGAACTTGTTAAAAATGAACTATATAAGGAAAATTATTAAATTATTTAAGAGCTATTCAATAAAAATTATTCATAACTGTGTCAATTTTAGGTCACTAAGCTGGATCATACAGATATAAAATATGACTCTTGAGAAAAGATCTCAAAAACTGACTTCAAAGTTTGAATTGAAATCAGATTAATTGCATATGATAGAGTGTTTAAATATTCAAATGCAGTGGATTCTCTGTCCATCTTTTTGCAAGGGACTGACAAAAATTTTTAATACATCTGGACTTTTAATGAATGTGGTCTTGAAATGCAGATAAATAAAAAATGAGACCCCAGAATATGTTCCATGAATGCTGGATTTCAGTTCATCAGAGTTCAATACATAGAGGTTCCACTGACTGTCGACCTAGATATGTGAAATACTCAAACTAAGAAATCAACACAGAATAATTTTGAATCAATTTCATTTTTAAGTTAGAATATGTCACCTCTGTGTATGCGTTCTGTGTGTACGTGTGCATGTGCATGTGTGCGCGTTCAATGATTGTGAAGTATGGCTGGGCAGCTGACCATGAATTAAAAGCAATTTGTGGTGATGCATGAAGCGCAGCGCAGATGTTCTCTCTGCACGCGACTTCATCCCATTTACGAGTGACCCTTCACTCAGGACAAGTCATTAACAGTGGCGAATGAGACAAACTTATCGAGCACTGAGATTCCACTAGCTTGGACAGCCGAATGCGTAATTGTAATGAAGTCAAGTAATTACAATAAACACCGCCCACCTCATTTTATTTTGAATATCCACAACCCTTCATGTTAGTGCGGAAGATGTTCCAATCAACCCCCGAGATGGCAGCACCTCCATTGCCTTGTGACGTCACAGTCAGCCAGCCTCAGGACGAGGGTTTTTTAATTCGCCGTTGCCTCCAAGCAGGGAGATAAGAAATGTTCGTCACTCCAGCACTATGATAAACCAACCCCTGCGTTGGAAGGCTACGCTACCCCTCGCGCCCCGGAGAATTGCTGATCTGCAGAAATGAAGTATAAATAGATGTCCACCACCAGGGAGAGATGCTGGGCTTGCCGGCCGAATAGGTTGGTGAGCCCAACCCAGTCTGAGAAGATTCTTCTCCCTCTCTAGAGCCTGCGCCAAGGCTCGAACTCCATCCACTCCTGCCGGCAGCTTGGGAAGGCCGCCAGCACTCCAGCTCCTGCAGCTGAGGTAAGGCTCTTCCACACCATTCACTACTCACCAGATGGAAAATCCTACCACCATTACCCACTACCCTCGCCTTAAGTCTACTTCCTTTGACTCCCGCAGTAGCAGGTCGGTACGCGATTAACATTCCCATGGAGACTTCCCCTTCACTTCGTCATACGCTGTGAATTGCGTACGTAGATTATTTTGCTATTTCTATTTTATTTCAGGCTTGCCGTCAAGAACTTTATTATTGGGTTTAGTATTTAATATTTTTCTTTGTATTAATTTAATTGGGTTATGTCCTCAACATTATTGCTTTTGTTTCACGCAATAAATCTTGCATAACTCGTACTTCTTGTGTGTCGCCTACAGTGATTGTAGAATAGCTTTCATTGTCATTTATTGATTTCAATGCATAACAACCACAGTGGATTTGGGAGCCGCCAGAGGCGATGCAAGAGCCACGCCTTGAATTGATCACTCCCCTTTAAGTCACGCCAGCTCCTTTGAGCATTGCACGATTAGCTACGGACAGAGAGATTCGGGTTCGTCACCCAACAATGGAAGGCCCCCCCTAATGAATGTTCAATAATATTAGCCTCAGGGAAATCTATTAGGGTTTGCCTCCATCCGAAGGTCGCTCCTGAACCACGTAGCAAAACCCAGGCTAATTTTGTTCCTGCGCATCGGTCAGCGAGGCTGCTGCGGATAAGTTCTGTCACTCCAGCCAGATCAATCATCCCCACAATCACCTTCGATTAATCACTAGCTAATTCATTCACCACCCTTGGGACGCTGGTGTCCCACCTATTGACAGCCTTGGATTAATCACTAGCTAATTCATTCACCCCCTTGGGATGCTGGCGTCCCACCTATTGACAGCTCTTGTCGTGAGAGTAGTAAAACTCCCCGGACGGGAACTTATATTTCAATACGCCTCACCCTGGGGTGTGATTCCCTTCTCCTACGCCAGAACAAAGAGGGCAATCAGCGTATTCACCCCTTAATTCGAAAGAACCGAGAAGTTCGGCACGCGTCACTGGTCAGAGGTGTGTTAGAAACCATAGTAATCACAAGATATTAGTATGATGAAACTGTGTTTCACATACTAATTTTTATTGTTGCAGTGTAAATTGAGACATGTCGGAAATTACTTTTCTTACATTATTGTTGTGGAAATTTAGATCTATTTTCGTTTCTTTCCTGAAATATGCATGACACGTGGGAAACATCTGTGAAAAGCATTGTTCTAGTCTTTTGGCTTGGTCTAAACAGATTTGTAAACTGCAGTTTTTAAATATATATATATATATATATATATTTATTTATTATCCCCCTCCCCCCATGTGTGTTGTGTGTTTTTTTCTGTCTTGTTTGTGGCTTTGTTTTCATTTATGTGTGCATGTGAGTATGCACTTGCATGTCTGTGCATGTCAGCATGCACTTGCATGTCTGCACATGGGAGCATGCACTTGCATGTCTGTGCATGTGAGCATGCATGTTTGATGCATGTAATGTGTGTTTGCATGGTTGCACACTTATGGGGATGTAGTTAACGGTTTGTCATTGATCTGCTAATGGAAGATGAACCTCTTTTTTTTTACTCTCTTCCCTGGTTACTAGTTGCTTATGTGGAGAAAGGGCATATGAACACCCATAAATTTTTTTAATATTTGGCAAGTACAAAATATCACAGTGTACAAAGGGGTCAGGAATAAAGTGAGTGAGATTTTGGCGCCTCTTAGCAGTGAGGTCTTGAGAGCCGATGCCGGTGCCGGTAATAAAAAAGCTAATACTAATGTTAACAAATATCATGTGCTTTACAGTGCATACCAATGGGTGCAGTTCAGGTATATGGAAAAGGCTTTCAGTTTATATGCTTATATCAAGCTCAACAAAAAACAACTAAACAAAAATTCAAACAGTAAAATTTCAATATAAAGTACTTCAGTTTAAAGTATTTTTCACTTTAAAGTACATTTTTCAAATCTGCTGCAAATGTAATATCATTAAATACTTGTTTAGTATTAAGTATTCTTCAGTGTTAAGTATAAAATTCCAAGTCCGTTTGTGTGCTTTGTATCGAGATTCTACTGTATATGGTTTGGTCCACCATTTCCCCTATTGTCACAAAACGGCACAGTTTCTTTTCGTTTCTGCAGTTAACTAGTTTAGGGAAGCCCGTAAACTGTCATATTTATTTAATGATTCAGCTAATTATTTTGTATAGATTCCAGAGAAACATGTAGTAAAGATTGCAATAGAACAATATGTATTCAGGAGTTGCAAATAGGAATTACGAACTGTAAGTCAGTGTGTATTGTAAATGTGTTTTGAAAGTGTGTATTGTAAATAATGTATTTTGAAACTGTTATTAGAATATTAGAAATGTATGTGGCCTAAAAATCACTATTTCAACTCTGTTTTGCAGTGTAAAAATAACACATTTATGGTATGGGAAACCAACTTCGTCAAAATATATTTAAGTCCAGAATGTGTTTAATATTCAAATTGGTACAAGTTACATATTTATCACGTTTTCTTCTGGTGTGATTAAAACGACAGGTTATATAATAATTTGAATGTTTCTTTCATACGAGCAAATTTTTAACTCGTCCATTAAAACAATATGTAATTAAAGATGATACAGTCTTGTGAGATGAGGTGCTAAAAACACTCTCTCATGAAAGACGTTAAACTAAAGTCTCTCCCAACCTTATCCAATCCACTGGCAATAAAATTAACGGAGCTTTAGCAGTATGAATTTGCCATAACAAAAATAAGGTAGGTTGGAATGGTAACCTACATTGATCATAGCATTTGTTTACACTCATTGTTTTATTCATAGACTGAGCAACTGTGGTGCAAGGATACATTGTGGCCACACTATGTTGCTAGACCCTCAAAATTTAGTGAACTTGCGTTCGGTATTCTGAATGCAAGTACATTTTTTTTACGTGACATTTGTGTTTACAACCAGTATTTCACATTTATTTTACGTATTTTGTGTGCTCACAACCTGTGAAAATGACCAAGGTAAAACAACAAACAGAATAACAAATATATCTTACTTCTGATAGCAGAAGAATTGCTATTGTTTTTTATCCAGTGATAAAAAATTCCCACATTTCCTGTATTCTACTTATTCCAGAAAAAAAATGTATTGTGTGTCTTTCTAAATAATAATTGTCAAGCTTCCTTAGTTTGAAAATTGACATTCCTGATGTGTTTTTTTAGTTTCATATAAATATTTATAATTTTTTAAAAACACTTGACAGGCCTACCATAGATGCGAAGTTACATAAATTTCAAATTTGTTTTCACCGTCTGTAATATTATCTTGCTTGGTTTTTCTGTGATTTTAAACTTTATCATAAATTTGGTTGAGCACAATGAAAATGAAGTTTGAAAAAATTAGATTGCATTGACTTGTACAGTCTCGGCTGATTGACTGCTAGTGTCTCTAGGTAACTTGCTTGACGCTAGGCGAGTCACGTCTTTGGGTGGTTATTCGTCTCTAGGCACTGGTGCCCGACCGGAGTACAGCAATGGCCTAGTAGGCTGCCGGCTTGGCACAAAGTCCGGCTCTGACAGTTTTACTCTGCGTGGTGCAGGCTTAGGTGGTGGGATGGAGTTAACGCTAGCAGGACAGCATGTATGTCCTGCGGGTGGCTGTACTAGTGCGGTTCCCTCGGCCTGGTAGCATTTGACTCGGTGGAGGGGGGGGGGTGCTAGGGATTGTTATTGGCTGGAGCTACCAAGTACAGTCAGAGCGTAGGTGGACCTCTCGCCGAACAGGATGTCCTGCACTAATGGATGGTATCCTTCCGCAACATGGTTGGGCGGCTCAAACAAAGTGGTAGGCATGGCAGTTGGTACTGGAACAGTGAGTCGTCATAGCAAAGCAGCCTCTTCGCGTGAACTCAGTAGCCTGAAGCTGCTGGGAAGGATACTAAGCCCTTGTGGATTCTTGGCGATAGCCCTCGCCTTCGTAACTTTCTTCTGAACACCACCCCTACGGGCGTAAGGCATCTGGCTCTATCCTAATATCAGGCCTGTAGGAGTTAGGCAGTTGATGTGGTAAGTGTAGGTGCCAATTGCTACCGCCAACAATGCACCTCACTCTTGACTTCCAAACCAGAGATGTGGAAGACTCAAGCTGTAAAGTGTTGGTTGCAGGAACTGCACTGTGTCCCAATGGGGTTGGACCCCCTCAGCACCACGAGGTGTGCGGAGAGAGAGTAGTCAACCCTAGCCGGAAAGCAGATCCCACCAGTAGCGTACCTAGTGTCATGGCTCTACCGTTCCTCTCAAATGGGTGCAAGGAACGGGTGGCCTTCCAATATTGGTGATGATCAAGAACTGAAGCAGAACTGACAATCCGGAGGCTGGGGCGCATCTCCTTTTATACTCCTTGGCCATCCCTTCCTTCACTGGCATAGAGGGGGTTAGCAAGTACAAGCCCAGCACGTAGATCCTTGGTGCGAGTGGTGTAGTGAAGAGCTGTGGAATATAGGCATCATACTTATATTGGCATCCCGTGGCACACTGTTGTACCAGCCCCAGACCGCTTTCCTGGTCCTGGTGGCTCATCGGGCGAAAATAAATTCCATTATTGAGACGTCAGTCCTGTCACAGTAGATACAACAATCTCTTATGGTGGCAGTGACTCAACTTCGTTGACAACTGCTAGCAATGTAGTTACACTGATGATTAACAGTCGTTTAATTAATAAATCTGCAAGACATCATGCATCAGCATTATTGAAATTTTTTTACTCTTAGAGTATCGAAAGTATCAACGGTATCAAGCTGAAAACTGTATTGAGTATAGAATATCAAAAACATTGTATCGTCCCACCCCTACTTAATACCCTACTCAATTACCTCTACTATAGTTTAGAGTATAACAGAATTTAGGATGTTGCTTCTCATAAATAAGATATGAAGGGTACTTTAAAGTTAATGGAAAGCAGTACTGAAAATATCATGAGAGACAATTATAATTAGATAAACTTGTTTTGTTAGTAATGACACATACCCGGCTGGGATGGGGTTCTGCTTGTTCGGCTTAGTGTTAGGCCTGGACCATCGACTGGGGAAATTTAACACTACACCAAACCTGAAAAAGTACGTTTTAAGAAAAGCAGCTTTAGTCGTGGTGGTCACTTGAGCAGATTTATATTGCAATGTCAGTTATGTGAGAAACCTTTGGTAGACCGCTGCCTTAATGTTTTGTGGGTGCCTGGCCGGTATACAAGACTGATCTGGTGGTCTGTCTTGTCAGCACAAAATCTACAGCCACTGTCACGACCCTTGACACTGATCCTTTATCTGTGTTTTGACGGGAAGAGAGATGTTGATCTTATACATCTGCTTCAGATGCTGGGCAGGCGGCTGGTCAGCTGCTGGCTCTGGAACAGGTGAAGTGGTGCAGGAGTCCCGGTTGTTCAAACACACTGGTAGATGGGATGCCTGCAGGTTGGCCCTCACCAAGGGCAGGCGATGCCGAGAGGTATATCTTCTCCATGAAGGATAGCTTCAACTATGGGGTGGGGTTTACCAGGTAGCTTGATCAGTGGCGGGAATAAAGGTTGGGGAAAGGTTGAGTGGTTAGAGCTATCAGTTTTGCAGGCAGTATGAACTCTGCCCTATGGAGTTGGAGTGCTGCTTAAGGCAGTATTAGAAAGGTGTAGGTAAGCTGTATTATCTTCTGAGGAGTGAAAGGTCCTTTTCAAATTTCTCCATACGCCTCCTTTCCGAGAGTACGGCATGAGAAAAGGAACTAAACAGTCTGCAGAAGATAAGCCGGTGCCATATTTTCCTATTTTGTTCTTCTGGATACCCAGTCTAGTGACGATGAGACAACACCTCGTGTTCTTTTCATCCGGCCCTTGCGAGCATTGGACATAACGTTGGGCAACTCAAGCCAGTTCCTTGCCGGAATATCCAGGTGTCGTATCCACGGGGGGTCAATCAGCCTGAGGTGATTCCAGCTCCCTTCTGGTCCCTGCAGAAGCAGTGGCGGAGTATAGAATACCCAGTCTGGTCGATTCACCTGGTGGAGGAGTTCCTAGTGCTTTGGGCTCCATCGAACTATACCAGTTTGGCAGAGCTGGAGTGGCTTCTTAAGGTGTGTGGATTTAGCTTTGTGCAGCATGGTCTGCCAGCTTTTTCTCAAAGGGTTGCATTTACGTAAGGTTAACTCAGTACTGGCAAGAAAATTATAATACAGAGAATAGATTGAAAAAGTGTGTTGTATTAAGAGTAATAAACGTGGTGGCTCCACACTATCTCCCAAGCTAATGCAGCTTGCTTACGGAAGTTGTACCTAACATGAACGGCCAGGTGAAGGCGAGCTGGGGAAAGCTAAGTGAATTATAAAGGCAATTACTTCTGGCTTAGAAAAGTTTTTGTTACATTAATGTATTCAATAACATATAACTAACAGGTATGTTCTGAAGGAGCACTAAAAGGAACATCTACCAGAAGGGTAGTTTTTAGCGTTGCCACACCCACTGGTGGGCGTTGGGAGGTCCTGAAAGGATGTCAACGTGACCTGCTACTGGGATTCTTGGTTCAACACCAGAGGGGTTAGAGGGGTGGTAGGAGAGGAACGACACCTTCGAGAGCCTCTGGAGGGTGTCCAGTCTCCCAGAAGCTGCGGGATCTGCAGAGGCTGCAGAAGGAGAGTCAGCGCCTGCTGAAGAAGTGTTGAGCTTGTGGTCGGAGATGTATTCAGCTGGGTTGAGATCCCGGCCCTTGTGAACGGTGGAATCTCCGGAAGCCCCAGTGGTCACGCACACCAATTCCAACCTTTGGCCCTTACGAGCAGTGGAGCTGCAGAGACTGAAAGATTTTGGCTTTGCCATCCCTTTTATACATATCTCTCGTAGGTATTTGACGGTGAAGGGTGCAGGGGATGATACTCTGTTGCAGGGGTTGAGAATTCTAGGATGCTGAGGCAGTGCTATCATTCCTTATCTCGACCACAGGCGCTGGTAAATTACGTGTTGCCATCCATTGGCATGCTCTGACACTAGCATGACCTTCACTGGAGGGAGTGGTGGCTCAATCAGGCAGTACAATCTTCAGTTGGAGGGTATTGGCGTGACTGCTTTTTGGCGATTCTGGTAGAATAGTACAAGCTATGATCACATATCTGTAGTCTCTTCTGGCCTTGTACCATGTGGTACCCTGAAAGCAGGTGTCCTGCCTCTTCAGTAATGTTGTAGTTAATTAACTTGCCTCGTATGAACATTGCTCTCATAATATGGAGCGAAGTCATAAAATTGAGTGCGCATCCTAGATGTGGGAATGTTTCACGCATCAGTAAAATGATGACTGAATAAAAATTTATGAAGAAAACTGTTGCATACAAAACAGTTTTCTTTTTAAATATTCTCTAATGTAATTTAATAAAAATTATATAATCAAATTTGTAAGTACAACACTAAAAATAATTATTTTAGTGGTCAAAAACTCCACCCTTCTGTTAAATTACACTTGGTACATTGATGTGAATCTGTCATCACTCTTCGATGGTTAAGCATCTACTTCATAATCCTATTTCCCTAGCTGATCCTTCCTCCTTCAGCTGTGATAACCAATTTTGTGAATAGCCCATCACCAGTTTTTCAATTATTTTATTATTAAAATAAAATTACTCATTCTTGTAAAGCCAGCACTTTTAGGGTGTTTGTCATACTAATTTATGGCTGTTGCCACACACTTACTCAAATTAAGTCTTTCCTCCTGTGATTTCCAGCATAATTTCTCCAGAATCTCTTCTACATGCATTCTTCACAATTGTCGCTACTGTGACCTGCCATGCTCGCTGTGCACAACTCCTTCCCCCTCTTTCCCAGCCCCTGTGGCATCCATAGTTTGTTAGTACTGTACATGTCGGTAACCAATATCCTCTGTTCTTCACACATTCTGCTACCCTCCCCAAGCACCTTAACATCTTACCAATGATGACTATTAATTGAGGAAGAGCCTCGCTCATGTCAGCAGATCAAGTACAAACCCAGCCATTGTGTTCCCACGTTCAAAGAGAAAGAAAAAGCGAGAAAGCTACCAGTTCTTGCATTGAGGCTATGCTATGCCAAAAGAACGCAAACAAGCCTTTAACTTATTATGTACCTAGCCTGCATATGGAACAGTAATAAAGATAAATCAAATTTTCTGCATAACCAGGTTGAGATAAAAACCCGTAGATCTTGAACAGGGCTTATGCTTGCTTGAAATTTATGTACACTTTCCAGACTTGACATATATATATATATATATATATATATATATATATATATATATATATATATATATATATATATATATATATATATATATATATATATATATATATATATATATATATTTTTTTTTTCTTCTCGAAATTTATAGCTACATAAACATGTAAAAATCTATTTCTATCCCATCACAAAATAAATATAATTATAAATCACATGTTTATAGTTTGTATATATTGCTCAATGGGCACAATCATCTCCAACAACAGTAGTTGTATCTTCACAGCTGATTTGGTAGCTGATAGGTTGCAATCCATTGCTGCAGAACATTGGTTTTAACAAGAAAACTGCAAAATAAAAATTGTAACAAATATAAATGGCTGACATTGGGGTGGTAGTTGAAAATACGGTGGAACCCTTGTATTACACCCCCTGCATTTTACACACACTTTCTTTGGTTCCAATGTCTGTTTTTACAGCAAAAATTTCCTTCTTTTTACACATTCCTGCATTTTGCAACATTTTTCCCCAGTTCCTTGAAAAGTGTAAAATTGTGGTTTTTCATTCAGTGAAACCACTATTTTACACTTTTCAAGGGACTGGGGAAAAATGTTTTAAACTGCAGGAACGTGTAAAAAGAGGGAAACTTATGCTGTAAAAACAGACACTGGGACCAAAAAAGTATGTGTATAATGCATGAAAGTATAAAATCAGGGAGTGTAACACAGCAGTTCCACTAGTAATATGCCTCAACAGCACTAGGAGAGCTGGATATTGGCCTTGTAGCTCTTCTGTCCCCTAGGGACATTGAACTGGTGCTCTATTAATAGGGTTTACTGGCAGTCTGGACGTGGTTGATTTAATGGGTTGGGCTGGAATGGTGATAATTTGATGCTGGGCCTTTGATGGTGCAGGTTTACTGACTGGCTTGTACTCGACCAGAATGGAGTAAATGTAGTAGCAGGTAGGGATGGATGGAACTGCAGCTCTTCCTGATGGTGGGTGTCAGGACTGGAGGTGGGTCACGACAGGCTTCAGCCTAGGCAGAGTCTGTAGCAAATGTGAGATGACTTGTATCATGAAACACCCCAGCAGCCCTTTTTTGCATGTTCGAGGGGCAGGATCTAGCTCAACGTGTAGTCCCAAGAAGGTTCACAATTTTGTTCCCCGTTTGTTCCTCCCCAATTCCTTCCCACCATTGGTCACCCTCAAACTCAAAGTAGGAAGGGGGGGGGGGAGGGTTAGTCTGGTGAATCACTGGCAGAAAACATTGAGGTCCTAAACATTGTCACTTCTGTTGTGACTGATAAGGTGGACGGGACACATACATTGCCACCTTTGTTACAGAGTGCAGTACTAACCTTTAGCGAAGGGCATGGGGGAGGAGGGAATAGCACGCCTATGACTTTCTTCAAAGTTGAGTCGAGTTTGTGTGACAAAATAGGTTTAGTGGTATAAAAGGTGTAAAAACACAGCAAGCAGGCTGAGAAAAGAAGAGCAAACCCAGGTTCAGATGTGCTTGTTTGTTGTTGCCAGTCCACAATGCACACACTAACCTGTAGCTGAATTGATGCCTGAAGGACGGCACCTAAGGAAGCCAAGTACAATATAACATCTTTGTATTGACCCTGTGTATTGCATTCCTCATTCATGATATTATTTTAGGAACTGCAAAGGTTTGGACAATGGAAGTGGAAAACTTGAGGGAAATTAACAGAAAAGTTAATTTTTTTTGTTGGCAGCATGTAGCATATTTTTTGATGAGCACTGTACTGGACACAGCACACATCTAAATACAGATACGACCCCGTAGGCCACCAGTGCTAGCCAGTACATGTTGACTCGACCTGTCCACCACCCTCCACCCCTTGGGTGGCCCAATATTTCCATTCATGACATGCTCTTGCTGTCGTGCCTTCTGACTTTGCTTGTATTATGGCAATTTGGATTTCTCTTGGTTTTGTATTATTGTTTGTTAACGTCTTATAATGCTTAGTTTTCTTTGGACTCCGTTTTGGTAATGTTTTTGACTTGATTTTGTGAATGATTGTTGACAACCTGCGTCTTTTATACGGACTTCTAACTTTGTTCAAATGAGAGAAAGGGTCAGCTTGTTGAACAATATATAGACTGTTTATGGGGAAGTGAGCAATTTTAAAGCCCTTTGTAGTTTTTCCTTTCTTCGGTTTTTGTATCTTTCCGCTCTATGTCAATATAAACATTGTTACATGACTTCATTTGATGTTAATATTGACTACATTTGTGTACTGTTTTTTCTCAATAAAGAAAAAAGCACATGTAATCTCACATGGTGAACAACATAAACGATAGAACACTTTGTTTAAATAACATATACCACATACAATATTATAAAAATGACTAAGACTCGTCAACATGCAAAACAGTTTTAAGTGTTGCATGCGTTTGATTTTGGTAGAGTGGTGCAAAAAAAACACACTTTTCTACTGTATTAAGGTGATAATATGTGCAGACGTATCAAAATGTCCATTGCAGTGGTGTATGCAGTTGTGTACGTATAATGGGGCTGTCTGTGCCTGGAGGGCAGTATTGGTCACATGCAAAATCGGCTGTGGTTGAGGGGAGGTGGGAGGCAAGCAGTCCGTCCGTGATTGTGGTCTGTAGGCACCTGGCAGGTAATTGCTGAGTTAGCTGAAGGCAGCCATCCTCCCCTTCACTTTCCTCGTTTTTCCAGCACACTTGAAGCAACTCTTTTTCACTAAAGTTATACCTTTTTGATTCACGTGTCATATTTTCAAGTGATTTTTCATTTTAAAAAATCTTGTAATTTTTAAGACACATGAAGTGAGTACAGTCATTAAAATTGGTTTCTTTACGAATTTCAATACATAATAACTCAAACTTGACATTTTCACACATTATTTGGCAACAAAGAGGTATTGTGTATGCCCGTCCAGGATATCATTTTATTCGGAAGACTTGTTTTTATTAAAAATCAATATTTTAGAAACAAATACTTTGATTTTCCTGCAAGAAGCCATTAAAATTGACTTAATACTTGGTCGCCACACAATTTTTAAACATTTATGTCGACAAGCGGAGGTATAATACACATGTGGAGTATCATCTTATTTAGAATATATCTGAACTATTCAATTAAATTAATATTCCATGTAAAAATCATGTTAATTTTATGCCAGACATAATTGAACATGGTCTTTATGCAGAAAGGTGTACATTTTAACGTATTGTAAATGAGGGTGGGTAAAAATTGGTCCAAATTCCCCAAAATATCTGTAGGGACTGACCTGTCTTAATGATCATATTTTTGGAAGCAGTGAGGGGTCATTTGGTAATATTCTACTGTATCTGACACAGATGCAGTGTGGGTACAGCTGGGTCACGTGATGGTAACCCAGTAGGCTGATGTAGCCAGAGACCTGATCTGTATAGTTAGTAATTTTAGTAATGGCAAAATACATATCAGTGTTATCTTAAACAAAGAGAATATTTATACACCACCTGATCAAATCTAAGAACTGACGCATTGCCCATTTCAGCACATCTGACTTGCTCACTCTATGTTTTAACTTCACACCATCTCAAGAGTTATTACGCTCGTGGTGAATTCGTATTACGACAGGTCAATTAATGTTGTGCCTACAGGATCACTCCCAGCCTAGTGAATGATTACAGACACGGGACATTAAGGAAGAAAATTGTACCGTCTACTGAAGCCGCCATGCAGTCACCCATATTTCCCTCTTGAGATTTTATTTTCCGATGAAACCATCAACACCAGTCAGCCAAAGTTGCAAGTTCCAAGGGATGATGCAAGATCACAGCACCCGTGCTACAAGGACACCACAGCCACCAGAGCCTTGTGCATAGGTGATAAACACGTCAACAGCCTCCAATGGGGGAAATAAGGGAAGGATGCTGCAGTCCTGAAGTCAAAATAAACTAACCCCTGTGAAGAGAGGTTAGCACCCCCTGCACCCCTTAGATAGCCAACAAGCTGAGATTTTGGGTATATAAGGAGGTGTGAGATCCACACACGGCAGAGTTCGCCGACCCTCCAGCCTGAATAAGGCAGAGGGCACCAGCAAGCCTGAGGAAGGCTTAATCATAAGTCAGGGGCTAGTGGTACGGATCCTGTCTTCAGTCTGAACAAGACTCGAAGGGAACTCTCCAGGACTGACCACTAGGCCACTCACGCAGGCAGTAAAGTCTCCGGGAGTAAGCTGTGTTGCTCAGTCTCTCTGTCGTAGCAACTTGAGCTATCTAAGAGAGCATACACTGCTAGGCTCCACGTGTCAGAAGTACGGTCTCCTACATCTTTGAAGAACAACACGTTAGTCACTACAAGCAGACGTCTCCAAGCCACCAGCCAACCTACGTCCTCACTTGTATCCCTACCTGGAAATCATTTCCTCTCTATCAGCGGTAGCCAGTTGTGACGGCATCCCTTCTGGATTATTAGGCCTATTAGCTCACTCTATTACACACACTTTTTCTTAAGTATTGTGCTATTAAGAACTACGTATCTGTGTTTTCTCACGTATTTATTTAAATACGTAATTTTTCAGAGCTTGTGTGTACCGTCATTCACGTAGTTCCCAATGAAAATTAATTGTATAGTTAATTAAATTATTAATGGTCCTAGGGCATTAACTATATCACTCGCTGACTAGTGTGGGTGAGCGTAATATCCTTCAATTTCCTTCAACCTGTACAAGGCCAAGGGGTCCTAGGACAATTGAGACCATCTGACCTTCAAATTACCAGGCCATTAATCCAGTTACGACCTCAATCCCAGCCTGAATAGGACCGGACTATTCCAGGAACACCCCGAGACGCTGGGACCACATGCTGGTTGCATATCCTTGGCTACCATCCCAGCCTGCACAAGGCCAAACCGGAGGAGGATACTCTGCAGTGGAACCCAAATATATTCTGGTATTTTTAATTCATTAAATAGATACCTTACGAAACCAAAGGAAGCAGAAGTAATCTCAAGAGATTAGCTCACCGAGCAAGGCTAAGAGAATTGGATGTCCTATTAGCCAACAGTACTAAGCTTATAATTCCAATCCTACTGTTAGTTCAGAATCATTATTTGAATTAGAAATTTATTTGGACGAAACTGCACATTTTGGAAATGAGGACAAGTGAGACACACACATGCAGTTGACAAAGTGTCCCATCAAATCACAAGCAGGCCTAGGTGTCGGGAGGCCAGCATGGCCTGTCAGTGTTGGTGTTATGAGGCGAGAGACAGGAACCTGCCAGCAACAAACACAGGAGCATGAGTATCACCGGCATAACAATGTACTGGACGAGTTCGCAGACGCACCACACCAGCGTACGTAAGATTGCACGGACCCGCCTACTGCAGAGTTACTACAATCCCTTCCGCCCACATTGAATCCGGGACCTATTATACCTACGTGCCAGGTACAGACCGCGGTGGGAAAAGTGATGATACGTATTCCACCACTGACAGCTAAGCGATGCCACGTAGCGGCCTCATATGATTTCGTGCCTTCCCACATCCCCACTAGACCGGCTCCCTATAGATGACTCTGCCAGCCGTAGCCCTCAGACTTCGGCTAATCTCACCCCCATTTCGTTCCCATGACAGCTGGCATCACAAACCATTTTAACAGCCTTTACAGTGAGCATAACCAAACTCCCAGGACGGGAGACCTATTTGGTTAATCTGACTCTAGGGTTTGTATCCCCTCCTTCTGTCGAGGTCACCCAGTCCAAAGGGCCCAGAACACAACTTTCCAACATGGGAAGATCTGCAACCCAGCCAGGTAAACCTTCTTTTCATAATTTTCCTTCAAAAGGGGAACCTTGATTCACCTTATCCCTGGAGGAAATTCAGCCTTCCCACCTCCTAGGAATAATTTATTTAATTCCCGTGAAAGGGAGTTACATCAGAACAGACAAACAGAAATAATGTCTTCAATGTGTTATATTAATTATCCACATCTTCTGATCAAACTCTTTACCATACACTACGATAGTGGAATAGTGGAATGTTGCAAACTCCTGCAAACTGTTCACAGCTCATAAGCAAACAGCACTATAACCACAATCACCAAACTACAATGTTTGCTAAATGTGCCAAAACTATATAGCAAAAATACACCAAAAGTTATTCCATCATCATCACTGCAATGTGAGAGATGTGGTTCTAACCTGAAAATGTGATTTTGACAATGAACTGGAGAATTTGAATCATAGATGTACTAAGTTTGAAAAAATAAATTATGCAATTTAGGCTCATAAGCTAATTGTTAGAACAAGATAAATTCCATACAAGTCATATAAGGTACTTATCTCAGGATATAATGATAAAGCTTGGGTTGGAAATACAGAATGTAAACGTGTGATTCATAATTTTTATTTTTTGTTTCTAAATATTTAAACCTGTGAGTCAAGCTGGTGAAAAAAATTTAGAGCCTAGAAAAAGATCTGCTAGAAAATTTTTAAAAATTTTGTATACATCACGATGATATATAGTTGAGATGTGGTTCAGTGCATGGACAAAAGAGTGTTCTTTATTACAGGTCCATTGATAACTATTGTGAGGCAGCATGTATGAGTATGGTCAATGTCTTGCATGTGGCTGATTGCTGCTTGCAGGCCGAGGATGACGTACGATGCCAGTCTGGTGACCGCAACCCCAAGTCCCACGTTCAAATGGACAATGTGTCACAGAGGATGTCTAGCAATGGGCGCCCTCTCTACCCGCGCAGGCCCACCACCAAGGTCAGTGATGAAACTGATAACACATGTACCATCATAACTAGACAATTCGTTCTACATGCTGACCAGGAATGAGATCTCTCTTGCGGAAGCCTCTTGCAGCAGTGCCTTTAGAGAGAAGCGATTGTTGATTGAGGGGAATAGGAGCATATGCAAAACTATTTAACTGTTGGTAACAATGGCTTTGTTCCCTGTTGGTCTTTGGGAGGAAACTGGCCCTTGCAGACTCTAGTGAGTGAATGAGTGACTAGATTTGGGTAGCTCTTAGCATCAAGGTCTGGATAGCCGATGAGGGTGAAACAAGGCGAGTATGGAACAGTGCTATAATGCATGGATGGGGAAATATGGGAGATCCCAGAGAAAACCAGACAACTAGCGGCATCATTGACACGATTCCCACATGTGAAAATCCGGAGGTGACCATGCCAGGAATTGAACCTTGTTTGCCCAGGTGGGAGGCAAGTAGTCTGACCACGGCACCACCATGGCTTCTATGATGACTCGAGGATGTTTACCGTGTAGAAAGACAATTCTGCCAATTCAAAAAGGCAATTACAGCATTTCAGTCCACCAGTCTTTCAACTGGCTCTCGTGTCCTGTTTCTCAGAAATGATTGCCATGCTGAAATCACAATATCTTGCCATGAGGGGAATATTTTCGCCACATATATTTACTAAATTTTTCTCAGCACTATAAACCCTCCCTCGATTGGGCAACCCTAGTTTTTGTGACAGTGGTAGTTTATGACAAAATTCTCAGGAACCATCAAAATATCACAAAACTTTGAGACAAAATACCACAAAATTGTCAGCAAAAATACAAGAAACCACAATCAATGTTCATAAAAAAATTATGTGTTTTAGCACGTAGTAATAAAAAGTAGGGGTTGTATCGCTGCTATTGATTGGTAGGTCACAATCTGTAAAACAGAAATTTTTAGCAAAAATCCATTGAAACATATGTACGAACCACGCCTGATGCATGCACCTGGTAAGTTAGGCCCTGCATGTGACTCGTGACGACGCAAAGAGAATCTTTGTCTTGAGCACTCCTCTCTCCACTGCTATGCATCCTTATCGGTGTGCAGCTGTGCTTGATGCTGCTTGCTTAACAGTGTTAACCATCCCCAATTTTGTGAGTTTGCATTTTGTGAGGTGATTTTGCAAGGTCATTATTAGGAACCATAAAATATTTCCAAAACCTGAAGACCAAAGAATGTGAGTGGGTAGAGAGAGGGGCAGGAGACTTCATCAGCTATCATCTTTGTTATTGTTGTTTTCATTTGTCATTTTTTTATGAATTTTAAAAAAATAATTTATCACATATAATAGGAGAGAAAATATGCAATCACATATTTCACATTTAAATTTTTCAAGTCAAAAAGAATGGATTACATATATATATTACAATTGGACATTGTGCATTAAGCTTGCACATACTTTTCGGCCCTGATTTTATAAGGCCTCATGGTTCCTAAGAATTGCCTTGTAAATCTGATGTGTTCTTAAAATCGTAGTAAACCAATTTTAACCCCTAAAAACCCAAAATTGTGTTAAATGCAATTTTCACTTTGATGCCTTTGGGTTTATATACAACTCGAGGCAGGTTGGGTCGAACCATGGAATTCTGGCGATGTGTCCCTTGAGGACATTCAGACCATAAAAATCATTGTTGTTTCAAATTGTTATTGTGCTGATATTAAATGGTAGAGGGTCTTGAAATGCTCTGCAACACACTGCAAGACTGAATACCAGATGTACTGAAACAAATGATTGTAAAGACCAGAGTGGGGTAGATGAGTACAAATGGAACATATTTCATCAAGGAACAAATTTTCTATAGTCCATAGTTAACCCACTAATAGCACAGGCATTGTGAGGGGGGGGGGGGGTAATGCAACTGGTGTGTACTTGGCATTGTAACCAGCCTGTGCGCAGTTCTGCGTGCCTGATAACACTGCCCAGTACTGCATGGTTTCAGTCTTAGTGGTGCTACTTATCTCCAGTTCCTGAGAACATGTTACCGGAACATGGAGAATGTACCTTGAGGTGCTCATGAGTTGATGTGGTTGCAGCAGGATGGGGCCTCACCTCATTTTGCAATTGCTGTTTACTGGCACCTCGACGTGCACTCCATGAACATGTGGATACATAGGTAGGGGAGGCCCCACAGCATGGCCACCACGCTCACCTGACTTCTGGCTGTGAGGCCACGTCACATCGAGGTGTATGCCACACCACTTGGCACGAGGGATGAACCCATGACGTGGATACTGAGAGCAGTGTGATACCATCAATTTCATGCGTGAAACCTTTGCATCGTGATTCGAAACATGCTTCAGCGCTGCACTGTCTGTGTGGCCAGTGGTGGCTGACACTTTGAATAGTCACTGTGAGCCCCATGCCCTCTGCCCAAATGTGTAAATAAATTATTTCATTGCACTGCCTGTTGCCTAATTAGTGTGGTTGCATACCTGCTCCTGCACATTGCCACTGCCATTGGGAGTTAACTATGGATAATATACAGTTTGTTCCTGGATGAAATATGTTCCATTTGTGCTCATCTACCCCACCCTTCGTAGGTGAAGCTGCACTTGCTGCCATCTCTTGGGAGTGGATGGAAGTAGGTATTCCTGGTTTGTTTGTGGTATCGGCTGCACGAGCTTAGGGTCAGTTTCGCTGGCATAGTTGACTTGTCTGCCTTCTCACGGAGTTTTGTTTAGGTGGGTGCAATTTATATCCTCTTCCTTGAGGTGCATTCCACTCTCTATGGAGACTATACTGGCTTGGGTGGCTGCCATTCAGGGTTTGTATCACTTCTAAGGCACGTGGCGTGGATGTGATGATACGGAGTTACAGCAAAAAGAAATACCGTAAACTCCCGATTAACCATGTTAATCGGGGCCTGAGAAAACACGAATACAGTAAGTGAATTTGTATTAAAGAACCCGGATAATCAAATGTACACATTTTTACTATTAATGGAATAGTGACATTGGCTCTGAAAATCGTGATAAAACACAGTACCTGTTATACATTTCAAAGCAAACACGAATCATGCACTGTATATGCAGGATTTATAGCACTGTACTGTATGTAGAATAGTAAAAGATACTTTAACTGATATTTATATTGCACCTAGTGTAGTTTAATTCGTGGCACATAGAGTATTCCTGCGCCAGGCAGGCGACATGGACTGATAAGCTACATGTAATGTGTGTGTGTGTTGCTTCCTCAGCGTGCATCACTCTGACCCATCCTTGAGATGGCAGAGTTAGTTGAAAGTTTAGAACGCAATGAAATAAAGACTATAATGGGACTCTAAATGAAGCAACCTGGCATTTAAACAATACAATACAATCACCATTAAAAAAATAACCCTTATATTACAAAAGCAGAATCTAACGTTAATTCTTGCTAAAGTAAGGAAAACACATTAAAAAAAAAGTCTAATTTCATTAATTTCAAAGTTAGTGACAAACATAATTAATTTTACAAAAAAAAAAGTAAGTGCACACCTCTTTCAGTAAGTTTAGACTGCTTTCTCAATGTCTCTATAGGCTGGGCTGAAACATCTCAGATTTCTATACATAGTTAATTACTAGGAGCTTATTTAAATTTTACCGCCTTACAAACTCACACAAAGGTTTAACAATTCTGAAATGTTTAGTTTTTTGTAAACATTTATACACTTATTTGAAAAAATTTAAGAAAAGTTAAACCATGCCTTCCTTTTGTTTGGCACCAGAATTGATGTTTTGGTTTATAACACACTATGCTCAAATTGTTTTATTATTATTATTATTATTTGGAAATTTGCCAAATCAGGCTCATGTCCTCTCTGGTGTTTTTCCCCTGTGCTAAGCATCTTCCCCTCTCTTCCACGTGTAGACTTGGCTGGCACCCTTTTCACCACTCTCCAGGCCTCCAACCAGGGCTAACCCCTGTTTGGTCGCTATATCTCGCCCAGCCTTGCGGCGAGGCATAAGGGGTAATAGTGTAGAGAGGTGGACAGCTGGTGTACTGTAGAGGTATGCACTGCCTGAGAGGAAATATGGGTAGGCAGGTCTGAACTACTGGTCTCCAGCAAGTACGTTGGCTGGGCAGGACGTCACTGGCAGACCCAAGCATTTAAAATGGTGTCAATAGCAAAGGGAAGGATACCACTATGGTATTAGTCAAGAAGGTGGGATGTCAGCATAGATCCAAGCGTCACCTGGATACAGTTGTCCCTGAAGGTTAGGTAGGAACAGAGGTTGTGGCTCGCGACTACTCCTGCAAGAATGTGGATGAAGCAGGAGATAGCAGGAATAGGTAGAGAATAATAGTGAGCTGCAAGTGATAACTCAACCAAGTTTGGATTATATATGTTTATTGCCTGAACAGTAAACACATAAACAAGCCTGTACCCTGACTAGGGCCTGAAGGGTCGATCCGAAGATGCCAACCAGAATGATCCCTAGACTCAGTAGGCACAGGGAGCCAGGTTGACCTCAGTCGTATGGTACTTGGACTCGTGACTCCAAGTGCAGAGCTACTGGGTAGCTGAGAAGCGGGGATGGCTTCGGTGAGCTGATGGGCAGCATGATGATGTAGACTGATGGGGAATGACAATCGGCTAGTGGTAAGCGAAGGTTATGGCGTAATCAGAGTAACACTATGATAATGCTGTGCATGACATCGATGGCTAATGAAGTCTGTTTGCAGTCGGGCAGAAAAACGTCCTACAACTGAGCCGTGTGAGACAACCTCAAATCCCGCCAATCTCTCGTATGTCCTTGGAAGTTTGTGCTGTCACTAGACCGAGAACCAAAGTTCCCGTGACTCATTAAGTGGGTATGCATATCTAGTTGCAGTCCAATAGACATGGGTCAAATCATTGAGCCAGCGGCGGGCTGCCATGTTTATGTTTGAGGCACCCGACCAGTCTCTCGACTGGGGTGTTGTAGTGTTGTGATGTCTGTTGAACATGTAGTGTTTGCAAGTGGCTAGTTCTCACATGATGTATGTCAGTGAGTCCCTACTACCTGAGGCACTGCTCATCGACAACTCAGTTTGTCATATTAGTCCTTACAGCACTGCAAGTCAGGGTTCGGCCTTGTTCTTATTCTCCGGTCATTTTATTGTGTGGCGTTTGTGGATAAACATTGCCAGTAATAGTACACTTAACTGGCACTGTATATACCAGGACTTTTACCAGCCCTGGTCAAAACCAGGGCTAACCTGTGTAGTAGACGTACCTACATCAGCTTTCCGAAGGGTATCATTTGTAAGTCATCCTTAATAACTATAACCTGCCTTACAGCTCTGGATCAAAACATTTTTGTAAACTCAATTTTTTATTTTTGAATATTTTTGAGTTTAAATTTTTTTCAATTTTTATATATATAATATTTTTTACTTTTTTTTTAATTTAAAACTAACTTTAAACTAGTGCCCCCTGACCCTGTCCTAACCAACCATGTGTGCCTCTCGGCCTGGATTCCTGACTACAGAGTGGGGCAAAAACTGTCTGCCATTGTACCCATGAGTTGTCTGGACAGGGCGTAAGTATGGGACGTGTGAGAGGCTGCTGTGTGTGTTCATAACCTCCTTGTATTCGTGTGGGACGTGAGGTCTCTGCTCGGTTCCATTTTTTTGTGTGTACTGAGCTAGAGATGCCTTGGAATGAGTTGTTTTGTCAACTGTGTCCAAATTTTTCCTAGACTGATCAGAGAAATTAGTTTGCTTGGGAGTCATTTTAAATGTGGTTTAAATTCAAATCTCCTGTTTGTCCCATTTTATAGTGTAGATAATTGAAATGTTTTGAGTAGCTGGCTGGACCCGCTTTCTCTTGGCCGCATGCAGGGGGTACGGCCACGTGGACTGGACATGGGTCTCCAGGGTGATTATCGGTATTAACTAGGCTGTGGTAGGCCACGGCAGGCAAGGGCAGGTTGCACTCTGGTTGACTGGCTGACAGGTGCTGGGTTCTCATCCCTAGCAGTGGCCAGCTGAGGGCCACCAGGCACCGGGAATGATCAGAGGCGCTCTCCTGGAGGGTTAGTGGCTGTCGGATGCCGAGGCTCTTCGGACTCTTCTGCCATCTTGGCATGGCTGGGCTCATCCTCCCATTTGGAAGGGTGTGTCAGGGTTGTGTTGGCCCTAGCATCTCCTGACGCTGGGACCTGGTGATGGGCCATGTTGTCAGGGTAGGATGCAGTTGTGGCTGTTGTCCGAGGCAGGGACTCCTGGTGTCCCTTTATATCCTCAGTGCTGCTGGGCTCATCCTCATGTCCGGTAGGATGAGTCCCGAGGACCTCGGCGCCGTCCAGCATTGGGGTGAGGGCGGCTACATCTCCATAGGCAGGAGCGGTTGCGGTGGCCGGTTGAAGCTGAGGCTCTTCGGATCCCTCGGCCTTCACGGCATGACTGCAAAGCTCGTCCTTCTGTTCAGGTGGCTGAGTCCAAGCGTCAGCCCCGGCGTCTCCTGATGCCTGAACCTGGTGATGGGCCATGTCCGGGCAGGATGCGACCGTGACAGTCGGCTGAGGCAGGGACTCAGGGTGTCCCCTGGCCTCGCTGGCACTGCTGGGCTGTTCCTCTCATTCAGAAGGGTAGGTTTGGTTGACAGTGGCCTTGATGCTGTCCGGTGTCAGGACCAAGGCGTCGACCGCATCTCCCTGGGTAGGAGCTGTCTGTGTGGCCGGCGGAGGCAGAGGCTCTTTGAGGTCCTCGAACTCTGTGGTGTGGCTGCTGGGATCATCCTCCCTTCCAGTCTGGTGAACCGCTGGGTAGTCTCGGCACCTCTGACACAGAGACCTGGTGGGCGGTCATCAGGTCCGGGTTGGGTGGGACTGGCTCCACCATCTGGGGCAGCGGTTCCAGGATCCCCCTGACCTCATCAGTACTGGTGGGTTCGTCATCCCTTTCAGGAGTGATCCTGGCATCAATCCCGGCATCGTTAGACATCGGGACTGGGGGGACTGTCAGAGGCAGAAGCTCTTCGGACTCCTCTGTCTCCTCGGCTCTGCTGGTTGCTTCCTCCTGATCAGGAGGCAAAGTGGCTGTGATGACTGTGGCGTCGTCTGACGTTGTGATCTCTGGGTTGGCCAGGCCCTCCTTGGCTGGCATGGGTGAGGTGGCCGATTGAGGTAGGGGCTCTTGATGCTCCTCTACCTCATTGGCGTGGTGTGGTTCAGACCGTTCAGAGATCTGGCCCAGTGGCGGAGGTAGATGGCGAGGTTCACGGTCCAGCTGACTTTGCCATGAAATCTCTATCATGGCAGGTGACATCCGGCCGTGTCTGGCGGTGGCTCAGCTTGGGAATCTGGTCGGAGTCAATGGCAGGGCTCCACACATGGCTGTTGCGCGAATTGTACACACCTTCCCTGATGAATTTGGCATTATCCGTGAAGAGAATGCACCATGGTGAATGGTGCTCCTCTACACAATGGTGCAGGAACCACTTACAGAACTGAAGTCTTGGTGTAAAATCTGCTGGATCCACAGCATGTCTTTCTGAAGGTGGCACGGGTGTAGCCGCTGCTCATCAATCACATGCCAGACAATGTTGTGATTTACAACTAGGGTATGTGTGATCTTTCTGGTACTCGTAGACACATCCTCTTCAAATGTTTGTAGTATGCCCTCTCAAGACTGGCGGTGCGCCGTCACCTTGGTGCACCACACTTGGCCCTGCTGGTGGTGAATGTACCAATTCTCCGTAGCTGGCGATCAACTCTGGCAAAGATGGTGTATGATAGTGTCCTGCAGTGTGGAAAATGCATCTAATACAGCTGACCCGCAGCTCTCCCATTACACGTCGCTTCGCCATACGCCAACATCATATTTGTACCTAACAGTCACTCTACGAACATGCATCATAACAGCTTGCATTTCATGAAGCAGTTTTGAAGTGACCATAACTGTGTGAATTTGCATTAGTATAAAAGCACTGCCTGTATAAAATAAGTGTGTTAATGTACACACACATAAATGGTGTGAAGTTTTTATAAGTTTGTTTGTGTTGTTTTCAGAGACAGCTGCATTTTATTAATTTTACACAGATGTTCTTAAGAATCCAAAAAGACTGCATGCAAATATTTATTCAGAATACACTAATTTATTGATTTTTGATTTTTGAAAAAAATTGGTGTACATATTCTTAAAAGTACTTAAATAATATTTTGCCAATACATACATATAAACTTTATTTGATATTAAATTATATAAATTTGCAATCATATTTCTGTAAAATTGTTTTAAATTAAAGCTTTAATAATGTTAATTGTTTATAGAAGGTTTTGTCCTGAAATTTAGTAATATAAATTCAATGCCATATCATGCAAGAATTTTTTTGTCATGGAGGGTAGTGTTCCAGTTAACACTTTTTTAACCATATTTATTCCATAACCAATTTTGTCAGAAAAATTCACGACTATTTTTTATGGGTATTTTGCATTTTTGTCATGTTTAAAACTCACAAAATTCAAATTATCAGACCACCACTATTATAGTTTTGCCAACAAGGAATATTTAACATTCTGATGCGGGTCCTACCTTGAGGGGTAGGTGGTTAAGGCGCTGACCACCCTCCCTAGTTCGTCAGGTAAGCTTACTGCGGCGTTTAGGCGAAAGTATTGACCCGGTGGGTCATGGTGGTTTTAGATTTCGTGGGTGGCCGCTTAATGGGAGGGTACCATCGGAAAAGAGGGGAGTCAAACCCCAGAGTGAGGCGGAATGAGATAGTTTCCCATCCAGGGAGTTCTTTCTACCTTCCTCACTACTATGATTGGCAATATTTCCAAGTTTCAGCGGCCAACAAATTTGATTTCGCCCCGTGCTTAGCACGCTCAGATGGGGTGAAGTCGACCGTAGAGTGCGGATCTCTATAGCGCAGCATGCTGGCATGCGTAAAACTATGTAAATGTAACTTTCAAGCAATAAATTTAAAAAGGTTATTTTAAAACTACATTGAATTTTTTTTTTTTAGCACGCAGCAGAAAAGTGAGAGAGAATTAAAAGCTGCACTGCTGGTTGTGTAGCTGTGGATCAATTTTTTTTATGTTCCAGAATTCAAACATCTTGTCTGCAGTTTTGTGCCTGATAAAGGAGCTAGACTACCCAAGCCTGGAGGTCGTGGAGATGGCCGTCCGTTCTCGCATAGATGAGTTCTGAAAGACTGAGTTTCTTCACCTTTGCGCAAAATTCATAAAGTATTACTGATTTAACTTCCTAATAAGAAAAACTTTTATATTATTAATTTTTTTACTAGTTTTTTTTTTGCAGCAATATGTACTAGTTCTGTTTTTGGTCCTCTGTCGGACATTATTTTATATATTTATTGTCAAATGCAAAAATTCTCAGTTTAATTTGTGTGAAAAACTATTCTCGCAGATGTTATTAGTTCCTATTTTTTGATGATTGCGAATACATTGACTGTAGTATATTTACATAAAGAAACAAAAATTATGTTGTTGAAATGCTTTGTTGCTAAGATGAATATATATTTTATTAATGTGCAATAGACAATTTTAAGAGGGATGAGATGATCATAAGTTGTACAAATTTTTCGGTAATGTTAAAGGCTGCAATTGTATATATGTAATATATTTGTAACCAGTATAACTGATGCAAGTCTTTTTATGCGTTCACATTGTTAATCTACATACTGATACTAAAGATAATCTCATCTTTGAATTGCAGTGCAGAAAATGGGACAAGCATGTGCCACAACTTAGTTGATACGTGTATGTTCTGAAATTATTTCCATGCAAATTTTTATTAACGTTATAAATTTGTAGCAGAATCACAGTATTGATTTTACAAAAAACTTTGATGATTACATTTTTTAACAAAGCACTGAATCTTTGAAATATAAGTAAGAGTATGTGTAATTTACTTTTATTTCAGTATATTTGTAATTTTTTATATAAAATTTTTTTTATTTAATAATGTTTTAAAAAAAATTAGCAGTGTTTAATATTCTACAGAATATTTCCAGTAACAGGATGTTCACCCACAGGGGAAACAAGGAAAACAGGGAAAAGTCAAGGAATTTCATGTGATGGGGAAAATTGATAGAAATGTCCGGGAATTTTTACCCGAGTCAGGGAAAATGTAAATAATTGATACTCTGCAAATGTTCTAATTTGTTTGAACACAGGATAATGTAATTATGCGCATACACCTTTTAAAATATAAATTTTTTAGGATTTTGAACTGGCAATAGTACATTTTTTCCAAGTGACATAGGGTCTAAACTGTCTAATAGGAAGTGGCTGAACTGGTGAATGTTGTTTACAGAGAATAGTTTTCAATGTGGGGAAGAGCCAGTCTACAGGAATAGTGAGCATTTCCATACTTAAGCACTCTCATAATATGTGGTACTTGTACATCATTTTGCAAGAAGTCTGTAACATTTCCCATGACAAGTATAAAAATAAGACTTTCACTCTATATACAGTTCGTAAAGATGGAACCTTGATAAGAAAAGTAGCATGAAGTTGCAGTGGCCATCAGAATCTCTTAAAAATAGCAATTGAAGTTTTGTTACATTCTGTCTATTTTGTGGCCTGGATATTACAAAAGAATTTTAAGCTCCACCTACATTGCTCCAACATGTTTGCAGGGGATAATTACGACTGTCAAGGTGTTCTATATCCAAACTGAGAGCCATGCTAATGCCAAGTCGGACATAGTGTAGTTTGTTCTTCCATGTACCAATAGTGTGTATCGTCAGCTACATTTTTGATTTCTGTGTTAACAAAGTTCATAAGTTAGAGGCAAAGCTTTTTTTTTTTTTAAATAAAATAATGCGATGTGGCACATTATGAGTTCTAACATCCTGAAAATGTGTTTTCTCCCGATTTCCTGTATTTCCTGCTAACAGGAAGGTACTAGCATGCACCATCCTCTAACTTTGAATGGGAAATGTTACCATAAAAAACAGCATAACATTTTTGTACCAGTAATATAGCATTCCAAATTTATTGAAACTAAACCACTAAGTCATAAAATCTATTTTTGTTTTTTCTCTCCTGAAATGGTTATGGTACTACTGTGTTAAAAATGGATTGAAACTAAAAATTAAAAGTTTGTTCTAAGAGTACCTGTACTGCCATTTAAGCACGAAATTCTATGTTGATATTACCACCTTTCACAGGCGTCCTAGGAAATAGTGTTCTGTAATCATCTCAACTGTGTAGATTTTTTTATGATTCAACTTGGAAGTACACATTGATGATATTATAGTTGTTAATGATTTTGGTGTGTATGTTGGTATCAAAGTTTCTTGAACAGTAAACCCAGTTTGCGAAGCTTGCTACACACTTGTGTGCCACATAGTACATACTGCGCTTCACGTGATCGCAGCAGCTACGCATTTAAATTGCTGCTGTTTTCACTGACTGGGCATTGAGAACAGTTTTTTTTTTTTTTAAATAATAATCAACTGGTTTTTCAGTGTATTAATTTAACTAGTTTGAAAATCACTGAAACAAATTGCTTGAAAGTGGTATTCAGATAGACAAGTCTTCTCCTGACTAGCTTCAGAATAGTTTTCTTTCAGATGCAGAATATACAATAAAGAGATTAAATGCATACTTCATGTGAAATTTAAAAGTTGTGATAAAAGTGGGGATTTTCCATGTTTAAGTAAAGATGCCTGTAATTTTGTGTGTCAAAGTAAGTACTTAAATTGAAAATGAAACAAGAAAAAAAAATGACATTTGTGTACATTTTTTTAATTATTTTGCAGTCTAATTTCTCTAACGTTTTACTTTAAACATGATTTTAAAACATTAAACAATAATTAAACATTGTACAAAAGTAAGCATGTGCATATTTTCATATGAAATTCTGTTTTGCAAAATTTTTATATTTTTCATTAATAATTCTTGTGCACAGCTCTCAGTACGTAATTTTTTGTTCATCTGCCAAAATCTTTAAGATGATTCAGGTTTGACGTATGTATTAAAAGAATTGACGGAGTGAGTGAAGAGGTTTGGGTGCCTCTTAATAGCCTGGTTAATTTTACCTGGACTTACTCTAAATCACACGCCATACTTCTGGATGTGGAACTGCTAGCCCTTCACAATGGCAAAATTGAAACAACTGTTCTCAGTAAACCCACAAACTACCTTCAATACCTACATTTTGACAGCTACCATCCATTCCATGCCAAGAAATCTGCCATACAGTCTTGCCACCAAAGCAAAACACTTTTGCTCCTCCCAAAATTACCTAAACAAGCAATGTAATAAATTGGCTAAAGCATTGTTCAATATTGGCTACCCCGAATCCCTATTTCACAAACAAATTCATTGTGCCACTTCAATCACAGATCTTCAAACTAAGGTTAGTAACTCAGATATCCCTCTAGTTGTTCCCTACCACGAGGCCATGGACAAACTCAGAACCATTCTCAACTGTGGACTCAAAATTCTGGCCTCATTACCACTCACTCAAAACTTGTTCTCCAAACCACCTAGATTGGTCTTAAAACTACCCCTCAACCTTCGAAACAAACTGGTGTACCCCAGATTGCCACCTAATTCCACAGTTAGTAATGTTACCATCCCTAGAAGGTCTCATCCTTGCAACAGCCCATGTTGCAGCTTTTGTGCTATACACCACTCTTGCACCTATTTCAACAACAGGCTCACCAATCGGACTTATCCTATCCATGCAGCTACAACTGTGCAACAAGACATCGTGTCTACCAGCTACAGTGCGCACACTGCAATGCAGAGTATATTGGCCTCACCACTAACATGCTGAGACAGAGAATGGCCATAGAGCAGATAACAAACAAGCTGTAGCTGAGGCAAACGTAAATTTGCAGGAGAATCCAGTTTTAGCTCATGCAGCATCTCACAACCAGAACGTTGACTGCTGTTACACAACCAGTGTTGAGGGCCCTACCTCCTTCTAATAATAGTGCAGAAATACAACGCTGGGAACTGGCCCACCAATACATCACCAAATCCAGACAGACACCTGGCTTAAACATAAGTTAACTCCTCCGCTACATTTAAAATTTCCTAACTCACCCTAGTTTGCCTCCTGTCTGCCAGATTCACTGTTGTCAACTGCAGATCACCACCTAATGCTGGTCTAGCCAGCGAAACGTTGCACGATCATTCATCTGCATGGAAAATCTACCTACAAGTACCACTATGAGTACATGTGCATTCTGTCTACCTTTCATAATGTATGTGATCAGTAGCAGTTGCCTATTCCCATCAACAGTTAAAGAATATTTCACATGCAGGACCAAGTATTATTGTGGTATAATTTGCTGAAAAAAACTATTGCAATCAGCTGGCTCCTGAATAGTCACATAAATAATATATCCATACATTAAAGTTCAAACAGTTGGCAACACATTGTCACCACTGTACTTAAATATTCTTGACCATAGTTTTTTTGTGTTTCTTTTAGGATCTTAATTTGTATGTAACAGACTGCATGACAGCACATTTGCCACCTCAGCCTATTACACTATCAGACATGTTGTAATGCAACAGAAACCACTGCAAAAGAACACCTTCACTAAGAACAAGTATTTAAAAATTTTTTTAACTGAATTTATATTGTATTTTTGAGTTTTGAATTTTACCAAAAAATCGCGTTTCCTAGTTAACATTTACTTTACAAAGATGGGGGATAAAAAGAACAGTTACCCTGATGTGTAATTGTAACTATTCTTGGTCAAGTGCCGGTATAAAATTGTTAAAAACATTGTGTTATGATGTCAACTTTTATTCCAGGTGCATAACAATAAATGGTAACGGGGAGGGGAATTGTTTTCCAAAGTTTTATTTCAAAAGTGTTTACTTATGAGTTATGACTACAAACAGCATGTATATTTTGTATCAGGCTTGCCGAGGTGTCGCACTAAGTTATCATGCAAGTTGTGTGTGTGTTTGTGCATTTGTGTGTGTTTTTGTATGTATCTTTTGTGTGTGTGTGTGTGAATTTGTTTGTGTGTGAATTTGTTTGTGTATGTATTTGTGTGCGCATGTGTGTTTGTGTGCATGCACATGTGCATATGTGTAGAGGAGAGATGCTTCCAATTGGTTGTGGGAAAAGCAGAGTGCTCGCTGCATACACAGGCTACTTCATGTGGTGTGCATTCTAACATGAGACACATTTTTGTCTCTACTAGAAATTGTAGCCACTATATCCTACAAGATGTTTTGTGAAGTGGGAGGGGATCGAGATGGACTGGATTTATCTGGAGAGTCCATAACAGCAATAGTACTACATTTACCAAACAACTTTTATTGTGCAAAAAATAACTCAGACTCGTATTACCAGTGTAAAAATATAGCTATTGTTATCATATTTACAAACTCTTAACAATTCAACAGTATTTACCTTTAGATCTTCAAGTAGCTGTACAGATATTAAGAAACTAGTACAGACCTGCAAAAATACTCAAGTGTATGTAGAGTTGCTGGGTCGTGTGTGTTCACAGTATGTGCGACACAATTGTGTGGAATGTGCGACAGTTGTAAACAAAGCTGCCATGTTTTACAGGGTCAACTATACGTACAGAATAATAGTTGTAGTATGTAGCATACCATATTCGCCCCCTTTTACATTTAGAGAAAAATGTTTGAAAGAAAACTTTTTGTAATAGTCATGAGTGCTGAAATGTGTGTATTGTAAATCTTGAATGTTAGGTTAGATAATTCTAAGTATTAAGTGTTTGCTTTAGTAGTATAATTTATCTAATGAATACAAATTAATACTGTATGAAGAGAGGGAGGAAATTTGTTTTTAATGCAGCAGTGTAATAGTTGTGGAATCTGGAATTTTTGTGTAGTAGTGTCAATGGTGTACGTAAATTTCAATGTTTGATACATTCTATGTTAGTATTGGATCTTCACAGTTCATCGTAACAAAAATACATATACTGTCGCAGGGTTCTCAAACATTTTGTTGCTACAAAACCCATTTAGCTCTGAAATATTGTCACTTGCATGAAATTGAAAAAAGTGGTTGTCATAGATTAAAGGATTTTTCGTACATTGTGTGAAAGCATAATGATACAGTCAGCTGTATTTTTATTTTGTGGTATATTCTTGCTAGTACAGTAAAACCATATTGATCATCCAGCTGACCTTCAACTTTTGAAGTTGAGTGCCATGTTCGTTGCTAAAGAAATACAGATGAGAATATGGGTGTGTTACTTCTCGAAGGGAAGGAAATGCCATGCTCTTGACCTAGCTAAAAAGCACGATGACTGTAAGAAAAGTTGTATTCTCAGTTTGCTGTCATAGCATCTCCATTGGTTACATAGACCTGTATTTTCATTTTCTACCACAAGAGCGTTTGTCAGGAAGCTAATTGCGCAATGCTGGTAGAGGTGACTGGTTATGAACTAACAAATAGAATAGGGTAGGCTAGCTCTGTGAGAACAACTTATAACTAGCTATCGCTGGACCCTATTGTTGCCCAGAGGGGGCCGCTGTGTCTAGTGTGTAGACATAACAGAGTAATTGGCACAGTGCTAGATAGACTAAGTAGGATGTGACAGGAGAACCCTCAGGTAGGGCATAAAGGAGCTGGAATTTCCTTCTGGCGCAAAGGTGTAGTGTAGTGCAGTGAAGGAAGGAAGGTAAGTGAGGATAAGCTAGAGTAACCCTGGCGGCTAGCGCGGTGGGTGTATCAAAACTAGGCATAAGCGAAGGCTTAGGTCGCAGGCTGGTCAGTGTCTAAGCAATGAGTGCTGGACGACTGAAGACTGGCTTTAGAGGCGAGCAGCATCTCTAATTTTATACTAATTCCTAGCCGCTACTCAGCGCTGGTTGGCTGGCAACCCATTGACGAGGGGTGGTGGCAGAGCGAGGGGTCGCGAAATGCATAGCTCTCTGGTGTGACGTCACCAGCCGGCTGAAGGAAACAAGCGAGCAATGAAACATTATGACAATACAAGTAGTACTATTTAGTGGCGGGCGAAAGTACTGGTTACTCTAGATGCATGCTATGGTGGGCCGGTGAATAATATAATCTACCCTATCTAGAACGTCCATCCTAAATAGTAAGCAGTACAATCTCACGTGGCGGGATTAATGGCAATGCAAACTTTGAGAACTCAAAAAGCGAGGCCATGCGTCTAATTTTTACGGGATAAAAATTTCTGCCCAATTAATAGTTTTAAAAATACAAAAATATTTAATGTGGTGACAAGGCTTGTACTTTTATGATGTAATAGCACATGGGTTTACAAATGTGGATGCTAGGTAGCACTACATATTATATTTAGTATATTCAACATTATATTTATAATTTATTTCATTTATATTGTAGGATTCTTAATCTTAAATTATTTTATTATTTCTAAAAATTTAATATACAAGTTTATGAAACCTTCTATAGTTCTGCAATTACTCGTAAATAAAAAATTATCGCTTGTCACTACATATAGGAAATTTTAACAAAACTCCGTTATGGAAAATAAAAATTAGTGTGTGGTATACTTGTGATTATTTTTCCTATTTCTAACAAAATATAAGAAATTCAGTAGGCTTTGATTTGCACAGGTGTGCGCAAGGATACATTTTTTCGAGTATCAGACCGTACCAATATGTATCAAGATCGTATAGACAGCTGCCTGGCTTAGGCTTTTGAAAATTAGTTTTTAATGCAAAATTAAGATTATTTGTTTTAACTAACTGTTTAGTTTTGTGATTTGATATATTTAAAGCACTCCTATCAGTTTTCATGTGCCAATTTAACATTACACTAAAGGCATTTTTCTCAGCCTTTTAAGGCAATTGTAATTTTGTGTGTGTTAACAGTCTTGGTTTTTACTCTACTTTGTCGATTATATGTGAATATTTTCACATTTCTTTCATCACACAGTGATATTTACAGATAAATCTCTTAGCGGAATGAAGATTCTGACAACTGCCTTGCTGTCGGATTGATTTTGACACTTTACAGCTAGATTCCGGTATAAAATTCTGCTATTGAATATTCAAGAATTTACTTTAATCCTTTCGATGGTGAAATGACATTATTCCTCTAGAGAAAATAATCCTTACAGTCTCAGGGATTGGGCTCCAGGAGAGATGGTAGAAATTGGGTAGTGCCTCAGCTGTACCACAGGTTCCTGCGGCCGAAATACTACAGAATTGTACAATTCATTACCTAAATGTTTGGACTTCAGGCTACCAAAATTTACAACAAACTTGGTTGTTGCAAATACCATTCTGCAAACTCTGTGGTTTGGCATTTGCAGTTACTGTCTGTTAATGCTCTGCAAACAGGTTGTTTGCAATTTTACCCTATTGTAGTCACTTGTACGAAAACACTGGAAATTGTGCCATATACAAAATGGGATGGGTTTTTTTTTTTTTTTTTATTTACCCCCCTGGTTGTGTCTTTGGGAAATATTCCTATGCTTGAAGATAAAATGAACCACTATTTCACCGTCAAGAGAGGATGATTCTTTTAAAATTAGGCAGAGGGTAATTCAACATTTGCTGTAAACAAAGCATTTAATGCAAGCCTTCTGTTACAAATTCTTTCAAACACCTACTACCAATTTATTGTGAAAATATCCTCTTTAGCATCAACATATTTTAAATAATACACGAATTAAAAATGCATGCCAGTACAATTTTTTGTCCATTATGGTATCATCATGATAGTACCTGTAACCATTATACAATAATTACAACTTATTACATATTATTAAAAAATGTAGGCAGTAAAAAGTATAATACCAAAATGAAACCAAAATTCAATTTCTTAATGCGGCCTATACATGCCAAAATACGGAATTTATAATTTAATTTTGCTCCAACAGAAATAGATTTTCAGCTTTTATTTCAGTGTCTGTAAATGACACAAATAGCACATTTCCTTAGCAAAATTGATATAAATCTCAAAAGTGTTGTAGTTGCATGTTTCAAGGTTTCCGAACTAGCCTTGTAAGTCTCTGGGAACTGAGCTTACTGGAGTATCCACAAATGACTTTGTGTTATTAATTTGGAACAGGAGTAATTTCGTGCTTTGTTTGAAATGTCTGGGAGACTCCCTTCAAGCTTGCTCTAATTGTCATATTTTTAAACTGTAAAAGCCATTTGGCTGGCTAACATACAGATGCAAATATTTTAATATGCGGGAGTGCTCAATGCGACATTGTTTGGGAAACCCTTTTTGTTCGTATTTTATGTGAAACAGATTTAGTACTTATGCAAAAATGTGCAACTTTCATTGTGAAATGTAGACTACAGGTTGTTTGTAATACTGTGTATGTAAGTGTATTTTTTATACATAGTGTTATAATTTGACAAGTTCTGATGTATGTTAGATTTCTGTAAGTTTGCTGGAATGTCATGTCAAAAGTTTATATTGTAATACAATTGAAATAATTTTTTTTGTAATTGCATAGTTTACAGATGATTTGCACATTGTATTTGCCAATTGGGTTTGTAAATGTTGAATCCATATTACTTGTAAGGGTTATGTAGCAAGTGATTCCAGTGCAGCCTATAGTTTTACAGACAGTAATCACATTTCTTCTAACAAGATCTCATGTGGCATTCACTCCTTCGGCTCACAGGTTTTAACAAACTGTTTATAGAAAGAATGTGGTGAGGTTTGCTTCGATAACTGTACACTTGCTCACAGAATCACTAGAGGATGTTGTACAAAACACAGGTTGTCTAGTGACATTCGCTGCCAACATTTATTTTATCAAAAAAATGTATAAAGTTATAGACTAAAATTTCAAATTGCTTTTAGGTTACTTTCTTATTTCAGTTTTCTAAAATACTGAATGGCGCAGCAATCAAAAACACTGTGTCAACATGAAAGGTAAGTTACATTTCATTACTTCATTTGTTAAAAGTGGTAATAATAAATTCAAGTATGTCCACAGAGACACTATAAAAAATATGGTGCATCCATCCAGCTTATATTGCACTGAATTTTGAAACTACTTTCTTATTTTACTTTAAACTGCAGTGAACTATTAGGTACTTCATATTTTCTAGTATCGTAGAATTTTGCTGGTCAGAAAGAATGTTCTTGTATGCAGAAAATGTTCTCTCTACATCACAGAAAGTTACTGGTATGAATTTCAGTAGGTGATATATTTCTGGAGAAATGTCTGCAGAAAGACGATCGTCCTATGGAACTTAAAGACTACAGAAAAACACATGTCAACCAAAATAGTACAATACAGGTCTGTGAAAAATCTATTTGTTCCATTTGAATGCTGCATTTGATTGAGAAGCACTTACTTCTTAGACAATTGCATTGCATTGTTTGTGGTGTGGATGGTACTATTTACATTTTGCTCAGTTGTGGTTTCATAGAAAAGCCAACATTTTTATTGCATACATGGCACAGAACAACCACTTTGCTATCTGCAGGAAAACTTATTGGAATGTAATCCAAGGTCTTCACTTTGCTGATAATGTTGATGCTACAGGAGCCATCACGTAATAATATTACACAGAAAGAATTTCAATGGTAATGAACGTATGGTTCATGGTTCACATTACACTAATCTTTTCCACGTTAGTAGCAAAGTACCATGTTGTTAGAAATGAAAGGGAGGGGTGAAAAATACACGTACATAGAGATAAATCCTTTGTCCAGAAATCTGTTTTGAAAAAACTTCGTAAAATACCCTAGACCCTCTTATCGCTCTGTCAGCAGTGTTAAAGTGCTGCTATGACTTTTGCCCACACACAACTTTGTATTCCTAGCACTGGAACCTAAAATTTCAGTGAATTTTCTTTTGAAAACTGTGGTATCTACAAATATGTCCTTTGCTCTACTTGTGTAAATTGTTAATATTTTTACATTTTTCATGAACCCAGCAATGAAGGAAAAAATAACTAATTACTAGAGCCAAGATTTTATGGTGTTATTTTATTGAAAACTTAATCTTTAAAAATGGTAGATGTCATCTTTAGTGCAATAAAAGATTCACTGTGTGTGCATCAATATGTATAAATGTAAAATTCAGTTGCGATGACTTCAGATTACTTAGTGATCATTATGAAAATATTTTTAGTTCAACATGATTTTAAATATTTAATATCTTTGTGTAATTGCTTTTATTTTTATGTTTTCTGAGTGTAGTTAACAAGTGTGTATAATTACACAAATTCATGTCAACATTTTTTATACTTAACATTAAACAACTACACAAACAAGTGAGCGTCTACGTATTAAAATTAACAGGGAATATATATATATATATATATATATATTATATTTCCCCAGAGAATGTGGATTTTCATTTGTTTGTTATCTCGCACAACTATGCTGAACATGAATTTATAGAAAAAAAATCTTTTATTGAAACCAAATGTTATATTTACTTTTCAATTTTGCCAACCTAGTTTAATAGAATATAATTTTCACCACGTCTATACAGCATCTGATACATTCGTCATAGATGCTATTAACCTGGAATATATTCAGTATTTTATTTTTCTTTCACTGTCCTCCAGTAAGGTAAAAAAAAAATCTTTTAAGTTAAAAATGTACATTATTTTTATTAGCACACAGTTCACAAATGTTAAGTTGTTAAAAATATTTTTTATACAAAATTTTGTTTCCTAGCTATATTTCATTTAATGTTTACATTTAAATTTCAGTGTTACGTGGTGTATTGTCAATTTTGGTGTTATTTCGCTTTTATTTCTATACCATACAATCTTTCCTTTACTCACGAGAGATGCATTGCATTCAGAGTTAATATGTATACTACAAGACAAGTTATCAGAGATGCTGTTGGCTTTTCCATCCCTCGTTCCCCAAATCCCAGGTCAATAAATATTTGTCTCTGTTTTGCAACCATTATTGTGTTTTGTGATCATAAACAAGGGGTGTAAGCATTCTAGCGAAAACCCCTTCCCACCAAAAATATTTCCTTAATCATGACTAAGAGCTACATTTCAGACATGTTCTCAGAAAAGGTACCTTAGGGTGAAAACGTAAGTATTTCAGGAGGCCCACAAAAAGGTTGAAAATGCGAAAGTTTTCAAGATATGTACAGAACATGCTGAGAGTATAAATTCTATAAGGGTACAACTCTTGTTTAATTGAATTCCTTGTAAAATTGTCTACACAAACAGCCCAAACCCAACATGAGTTTGTCACCCTAAGGTACCTTTCTGAGAATGCATCACAATTTATCTCGCTGCCAAAGTTAGTGCTGAAATATTTTACATTCTTGGAATAGCACATTATCCAATAAGTAAGATTGTGCGAATGTGATTTTTTTTCTCATAAAACTAAAACTAAAGATTTCTTATGAACTTTTGTGAAACTGAAATGAAAAACGTCATTAGAGTCAGTCTTAACAAAATATTAACGAATTTCAAAACATTTTAGCAAAGTTATTCATTATAGGTAACAAATTTGTTGCAAAATCAAACAAAAAGTGTAGCATATGGAGTATTTGCCACAGGTGGTCTGTCTTGACTATATGTAATTTTTTTAATGTAGTTATTTCAGTTATAAAATAATAAAAACTAGCAAGATGATTTACGGGTAAAAAATTCCTTTACTGGTGCACTTAAGTGAGCATTCATTACGGCAGATTTCCCACCACCATTTTGATTTATGAAATTTTTGCCATACTCTGGAAATACAGTTTTGTGTGGTTTTTTTGGAACGACAGAACACAAGAGCATTGCCAAAGGTGACAATATTAAAAGGTGGAGGGGTGGGGGGGAAGATGTCTGGTAATTCGCGGATACGGACTGCACCACAAACTGCATAATTTAAACCAAGTAGCAAATACCTACTCAATGGTAAAAATGCATTCCACCCGACCCTTAGTGTACGAGAAACATGACATACAATGTCCAAAACCCACTGTAGCAAACATGTGGTATTCCAATTAAATAAAGGTGAGGTTATGTTATGTGGTAATGCTGCAACTAATGTCAGTCGTAAGGCATATGCATGGGAACGAGCTGAGCTCAGAAGTGCCAAAGAGGCTCTGGAATTCACAGTGAGTACTAGGACATATCAGTGGTCATAAGAGTGCATTTGGCGGCCAAGCTCCATGCATGCTGCATGCATCCAATGTGCGGATAAGCACATTGCTAGGGGCAGAGCAAACTTCTAACACCTTTCATCAAGTGTTGTTTTATATGCTGATTCTGTATGCTGTGCTTGACTTGAAATTAAATTATTTTATCTTGTTTACTGTAGTTTTCTTCGTAAACTAAGGGTCTTGCGCTTTTTTTTTTTACCAAAGAATATTTTCTACTTAGGTTTGATCCCAGATTTATCTGGTGCAGTCTGTATCAGTGAATTACATGACATTCTGTATATTGCATATTTTGGCAAAACATTCGGCTCCAAAACTAGTGACAGTGCCATTTTTCAATAAGTAAACTTTAACAGAATACCATCCATGATCATCTTTAGGGTAACATTATTATAAACACAAGCTCTTGGAGTGCAGAACTTGCCCGTGACAATGTTACAAACACAGGTTGGCACCAGGCATGTCGCATGCAAGTAAACCTGCCAAACTAAGGTAGAAGCTTGCTAAACGAATCAGCATATGCCATGTCTAAGAATGGCAAGATTTACAGAAAACTCTAAAATGTTAGTATTAAAAAAACAAAAATTATTGTGTACACAAATGTTACTTGTTTATATCTAACAGTAAAACTTGTAAACTCTATACAGTTAGTGCCCTGCTTTAACAACTGATTTACTGGATAATTTTTTTCAGTGTATTGTTGCTTGCCTCCTGTTAGTCTCATTTTACATCGTCATATTGCATGGAGAGTGCATTCGCATTAAAATGTAAGAGGCTGTACTTGTCTCGCTTTCATCCTCCTCTCCATTTTACATTGCATATGAGTTTTCAGTGATTTAAATTTTTTTCCTCCCAACCATATCTGCTGGACTGGTTCACTGAGCTTCAAATATCCATATGTAATTTGTTTAAAAATAGTTAGCATCTCTTAGATTGCCAATTTATGGTTTTTTTTGCCTTCGTATTCTAGTGACTTGCTGTACCAGTGTGAACATAATGTTCACTGGTGGAGTGGGACTTGTGCTGTCGTTGCATATTGACAGGCAGTGGCGTCTTTGTCAATATGGTTTGACAAGGGTGTACCTGTGGAGAGAGATTGTTTGTAAGTGTGATGCAGTCTCTTATACATGTAACTTACTGTATGTATAAAAACAATACAGTAGTTGGTGAATATGAGTACATTTTTGCAGCAGATTTCAGCTTGTAATTGCTAATGCACCATACACACTTTAAGAGATGTCACATTATTTTCAATTATAATAAATGCATAGGACTTTACATTCCCAGTTTGTTTAACATTCAATTCCTGGTTGTTTGTGCCCCTGATGTGGCCTGTCTGTCGTATTTTTGGCAAGTTGTCTGTGCTTAGAATGGTAGTGAGATATTCTAAAACTCTCCCTTTAGTGAATGTTGACGAGGTGTAAGTCATGTTGTGTTATCTTTTTTAACAAGAGTGGAAGGGGATGAAGGTTTCTCAACTAAAACACTGTGCCACGTATGTACTGTAATTTTCATAGTGATCTAACATCAGAGAATGCAACTGGTATGAATGATGTCTCAAAAGTGTAGTACCTGTCGACCCTGTGAGGTGTCCATTTTAGCAAGAAAACTATGTAGTTTTAAACATAAAAATATATTTCTTTCAGATGTATTTTTTTAGTGAAAAAAAAAAATAGGTGCATGTACACTAGGAAACTTGACGTGTATCATTTACAGGTCTTGCGCTGTGTTACAGAAGCAAAAATAAGAAATTCTAGCGAAGTCTTGGTGCATTTTTGTTAAATTAATGTTGAGTGTTTGACAAGTTGTCACTGTTTGGTAGTAATAGGTGTAGTTTCTTGAGTGATGGTTTGTGACCTTTAGCAACTCAGGTCTTGCCACGGGTGTTTGTTCCATATGTGCATGTATGTATTGTTCCTTTGAACCTTGTACATGGATGGCCCCAGTATTCCTTCACTAGACTGTTGATGTTCATGATCTCATTGTCAGCATATTTGTTATTGAGAATATATTTCGTGTTACATATTTTTGCTCTCAGTTTGTCAACCAATAAATGTGCAAGCTTTGTTGTGATCTGTATTTTTTTGCATTGTAATGGTTGGTTTTGTGGTGTGTCATTACATCCATGTGCATGAACATTGTTTTTATATTTGTGCATGATACTGTTTTTTGAAGCAGAAGTTTGGGATAATAAATTATTTAATGTTTGGGGAGGGGTTGAAGCGGGATGATGTGTTTACAAACTGCTACTGAATTCCATAACATGGTGGTTTGTTGTTGCTGCTGCTGTTCAGAATGTTTATTGCATAGAACATTAGTGCAAGTGAAAGAGTGAGCAAAGAATCAAGAATAGGGTGGATGGCAACAGGGTAATGTTAGTCGCTATGATGAGAGATGAATTTTGTTGATGCATTTTGTAAGATCTTGTTCAAAAAATTTCATTAGATTTAGATTTTTCTTTTTACTATAAAGTAAACATCATTTACTGACTGTTACATTTTGAGCTACATCATGTTCTACAGGTCACTTTCCAGTGTTCTATGCATGCTCTCATTTATTATGTACATTACTGTTTTGTTCTGCACAGTGTGCATCCAAAGTTTACTATATTGAAGAAAATAATTTTCTTCATTCAGGCAATGTGTGTGTGTTTTTTTTGTAACTTTATGTACTTAGTCTTTAAATAGTCTAATTTTAATTTATAATTTTTAGTGCTGAAAATGGGTATATTGTGTGTTTTGTAAAAATAATTCAGTATGTGTTGACGCTGATGTGAGAATTGTGACCGAAGTAAGATAATGCAGTTGCAATTCCAAACTCGTACTTATAACTGTATTCCGTCCCACAGTGTTGTCTACTTCAGGCTGTTTGCAAGATCATTTGTTGACTGTTGTCCATGAAACTGGGGAGTTAAGGATGTTGCATTATTGTTACTGGCTTGCAAAAAGTCATATTGAAGTTGTATGTAGTTGGTTCTTTTGTGAGTAGGCCTTTACTGTTGGTCTGTGACAAGCCATTGATGCAGAAACTAAGCTTTTATTGCATTTTGAGGTTGTCTGTATTACAGTAATTTGTTGCAGTAGAACTCTGTTATAACATTCCTTAAGAAACCCAAAGTGACATCTATATTTCCAAGGAGAACTGTTTAACAGTAGTTTCTTATTGAAAAACAGGTTTTTGCAACCAAGTGAAGGCTGGGAACTTCATGGGCAGGAATGTTATGACAAAGTGCTGTTGTTATCCAGTCTTCTTGACTTGCTGGTGTTTCAACTGAATCCTAGCACCACTGCTATGTGGACCTGAAATGGACTTCAAAGTTTCGAGGCAGTGTCTGATATAATGCATATTTAACTATTGTATTTTGTTGTGTGTAAATGAAAGTGCTGCGACTTCCAAATTCTCTTTAGCGAACAGGATTTGTTTATACTCTTTGAGCTAGAAATTCTAGTTCCCAATTGAAGTATAAGTAAGTTAACTATTGTGTATGTGCAGCTGACTTGGTTCAGTTCACAGTGACTTAGCTGTGCAAACTGGAAGGCAGTTGGCTGCAATGACTGGTGTGTAGCTGTGTGCTCAAGGGTGGTGGGAACCTAGTAACTGCTGGGACACTGTCAGGACGTACAACCCTGTGTGTGTGCGTGCGCTTTTGTTTTTTCAGTATTGCCCAGCTGTCTTTCTACTTATGTACATGTAATGGAAGTGTGGTCGTGCAGGTGGAGAGCAGGATGCCAACATTAAATTCGTCCATTTTTCGGTTATAACCCTCATTTCTAATTTAGGTGTGTATTTGTAAACATTTAGATTAGCAACATGTTCAATAAATAATGTTTAATAAATTTTCTTGAGTTAATGTTTGCTTGCCAGTGTTGATTCTGCATCTGCTTCATCCTTAAAAAATTAATTATTTATTCTTGCTGGTTTCTTCGTGTTGTTAGAAGTTAGTCATAAATGACTGCAATAGATTTTTAACATGAGATCTGAAGCAGATTAACTTGTGTGGTATGTTCACGACACCTGTTGCTCCCACCTAATGGTTTTTGATGGTTAAATTTCTTTGTAGTATTGTGTATATCCTGGGGATAATGTACATAGGTGTATTTTCACTACCCATGAGTACATGGATGAATAAGTAATTGGCTGGTGTAGCACACGGGATGTTTCCAAAATACTTGCTTTGTCTAGTTTCTCATGGAAACTATAATCAGTGGTACATAACCAAAGTCTTTCCCCTGTAACTTGTTCTCTGTACTCCAAATTGTAATTTATTCTTAATTTGAGTTGTTACTCATACCAGTAATTTTTTTTTTTTTTTTTTTTTTTTTTTTTCATTAAAAATATTATATATATATATATAAAACTGGCAATTTTTAAGTGTGTTTGATTTATTTTCTCACCATAATTCCGTATCATACACAGTACAGTGAAGCAAAGTTGTGTTGTTACAGTTCATCAGTTTTATTCATTGTAACTTTTTTTAAGTGAGTGAGAACTTGATGTATATGAAACAAACAAAGTGCAGTTTACAAAATCGTGTATCAGCTGATACACGAACGAACAAAAGTTATTATTAAATTGGCTATTCTGAGTGCACTGGCGACGTTCATCAGAAAAGTACAAAATACACGATAAAGAGTTCCTAGATTAATCAATATATTTTTTATTACGTGGTCACAAAACAGCAGTTGCGAGTGTTAAAAATTAATCTTCGTGCTATAGTAGTAATGTATAGGTGTTCAAAATGAAATGCACAATAATATGGTTTATAGCAGAATGAATGCGACTTCAAACTGTAGATCTTTTCATGTCGTATTCCCACTGTCCATCCATGCTTTCCATATGTGCTTGATATTAATTCCAAAAGTCTATAGAAATATTGCATGGTAATATTGAATAATTTTTTCGAATAATTTGACTAAATATATTTCAATTTCACTTTGTTTTGAGACAGTAATAGGAGAAAATTCAAGTTTAAAAATCAGAATCTAGAGGCGGCTAAACTACTGCTATCTGTTGGTACTGCACGTTGCTCACACTTTACCATGTCGTGTGCGCCATCTGCATGCTCTTTCTCGAACCTAACCAGCTATAATGATCAAATAAGTAGGTTTTGTATGTAAAATAACAAATTTACGAACAGATACCAATAGTTTTATTTTTCCGCAAGCTCTGCATAATTTTTAAAGTAACATGTATTTCGTGTACAGCGATTTTGATTACTAGTAATTTCTATTGGGCCAGTAATTGTCCGTCTGTGTCCTAAACATGTCATGTTTTTTTCCGGAAACCCATTTCCTTGTCTTCGTGTAGCCTCCGATTGATGCACCAGCTGATTGCGAAAGGATACATAAACTATAAGTAAACATTCGTTGAACTGTCAAAATCTAGCCACCTTATATGAGACAGATTGGAATGGAAAATATTTTACCTTGCACTGATATTTGTAATCTAGTAAATGTGTATAGTACAGTCAAGGAATGCCTGAACGTCTGTGTGCAATGTAATCACATTGCCTTCTGCACACTATAATGTGTAGAAAAACAACTTCCACCACACTTGGAGGATAACTGTTGGATATTGCATGCTAATTTCATAAATATCATCCATAAGGGTTTTAGCATTCCTGGTTGCAACTTATATACGTCTGAAGTGAGGTTATTGGTCCAACACAAATGTGCTGCTTTGAAATCAGTGTTTTGTTTGTGATTGTATAACTACACAAAGTGACCTGGCAGCTTATGTGCTTTCTCACTTCTCAGACTGTGGGTGGCCAACTGTGGTGGAGAGAGATGCCGTTATTGAACCTATTTAATGGGTAAAGTACTCACAAATGGCCTCTAACTTTTTTCTTCCAGGGATCTTACAAATGGTAATATTTATAACGTATTAGAACTGATGCGTGCCACACTCATGTATTATACATTAGGGATGGGTCAAATCCAATTTTTGGCCTAATCCAAATCCATAGTCGATTCTTTTAAAATATTCTTGAATCTCAAACCTGAATCTGAATTGTAAACAGAAACAAAAATGTTGGTCAAATCATGATGATAAACAAAAATTTAACAAAAGAAATTCTTTTGGTAACAAATTTTAGTGGTATTATTTACATTTTATGGAGTTTTGTAAAACAATCTCGCTCACAAAACTAATATAACAGTATTCAAATAAATTTAAAAAAAAAAATTAATTGTAGAATTGTATTGTTTTTAGTGAATTGTGCATAAAATAAGTGTAACAGCACGGTCAAACTGAAGGTTGGTTACAGGGAAAAGGATGCCATGTTGTTTACAGGTGTCATTGTAGTCCTAATGTATACAAGTGATGTTTTTCTTGTTCTGATAACTATGCAACGAACGTAAATTTGTTTTCCTTATTGTAAATACAAAGTCAAACGTAAAGTATTTAGGAGTAATTAATGTTTTCATGAATATTTATTGGCTATCCGCTGCAATCAGGTGAAGGTGTTACATTTTGGTAAGCGAAAGCTAACCTAGAATCTTTACTCGAATCCTGTCTTGAATTTTAGGGATTTAATGAATCTTGGATTCGACTGACCCATCCCTAATTATACTACATATGATTATGACTCATCCGACTCAAGTATTTCTACTTCACCTGAGAGAGAGAGAGTCAAACCCCACAAACTTATTACACGGACGTCTTGAATCACCACAACCTCGGACGGCAATTCCAAGGGTGTGGGAAATAAGATAGTGCAATAGAGTGGACACGCCGCTTCCCCTCGTACTGCACTAGAGCCAACAAGCTGTCGACCGCCTCGGGGCAAAACAGAGTGCCGCCAATTATGCACGAAGCTAAGCGGTCGGGCAGAGGGTAGCAACCCCACCCCCCCCCCCCCCCATGCCTTGCACGAGTGGGACGTCATGAGGCAACGTCACACCTCCCACCGCAGCCCGGCGCTGCACCTGTCCTTCAGACTACAAAAGTCTGTGCACGACTGGGCTTGCGAGTCAGTAATTCTTCGGAGTCAACCAGGAGATATCCTTCCGAGGATTCTTCCTCATTCTGCAGCTATAGTCTTCAGCAGCCACCAGAGGTTGCTACCTTCGACGTCAGTTATTCTTCCTTGTTCAGTAGCTCGCCCCTTCACTTCGTGTGCTGGGGCCATCGACTGTTCAACTGTCTTCAGCAGCCACCAGAGACTGTTCCCATTACCATCATCAGAAGCTCTGCTACATCCTGCAGTTATCAGAGGCTTCGTTGTCGACCACCAGCTACCAGAGGCTTTTCTTTTGCATCCCGACACACCTTCTACTGCTGTTCCTCATGGACCAGCAGTCGCCTCTACTTGCTGGTAGAGGCAACTACACCCACTGCTATTAGAGTAGTGGTCCCCTTTTTATATATTTCTCTCTTCTAGACATCACTTGACCGAGTTGGTCGCCTACAGCTGTTAAGCGTAGTTTGCTTCCATACTCTCCTTCGGTTGATAAGAGGTAGCATCACTGCGTTTATTACTTTCTTAATAAATACAGATTTGTTCTTTCACAGAAGGGTTTTCATTCTATAAGCAATTTACATTGACCACTAGAAATAATACTTGCTGTGTACTGTCAACCGAGACCGGGATTGAATATACCAGTACGACCTAGAATAGGACTGCGGATCCTCACTGGGAACCTGCACATCTAAATACACACCATTCGACGGTCACCCGTTCTAGACCTCTGGGGATAGAACAGTAGAACCACCACCTCTAGCAACTCGTCCAACCAAGGAGAGAGAGAGAGTACTATTGAGTTGTACCCTAACCGGAACAATTGGGTGCTAGTGGGAGTATTTGCTCGAGAGTTATATCCTGACCGTGGTTGCGACATACACCCAGTAGTGGCAGGAAGGCAGCCCATACGGCTCAATGCTTCTAGTTTGCCCGCCAGTCTGGGGGGGGGGGGAGGGGGGGCTTTTTGGAGCACCGAGCTCGTGCTGGCAGCCACTGCTGGAAGTACACTAAGATAGGGCACTGTCTTATGTTCACGGCGCACAGTAACTCATTTAAGTGGAGACCCAACTTCTATGCCTTTTAAGGTAAGGCATGCCCAACAGAGGGAGGAGCAAAGGAAAGCCTATATCAACACCAAGCAATTGTACTAGCCCCTCCTACTCTTGTTAGGCAAGCTGAATGGGACAGCGCTAACCTAACCCGTCTGTTAGAGAGGCCTTACCGCTCCTGTGTACTTGTACATCCATTTCCCACCTCACGTACATATTCCTAGGGAATACCATCCCATTGTAAAAGGGTTAGTACAGGGTAGCCGAGCCCAGAGTCAGCAGCTTGGAATCTACAGTATGGTGATGGCCAGCACGGTATTGTCTGGCAGCCTACTGCTACCACCACCAGTTCCAGCCAGCCAATTCCAGCTACAACGTTTTCGGCTATAGTCTCATTGAGTAAACCAAGGTATCACAGACACAACCAGCCAACCAATTATACCGGTAGCTATTCCTACTAGGGAATCTTTGCACCAAAGCAGTCTTTGCGAAAGCCGGCCACCGTACTGATAGTGAACGATTTTGTTCCCTGTCGCCAACCGATGTGCTCAGCGAGAGTGGCTAGCACAAAACATTAGCTGAACCAGTAATATCAGTTTACCTGTGTGTTTGGATGCACGCAAACTTAAACCACTGTAACCATGCACACGTCAGAACATGCACAGGTTATCACAGATAACTGCACTTAACTTATGGAATTCACAATTTCTTAATACACATTTTTATGGTTAAAATATATTATTTTTTTGTGTGCGCACGTGTATGCATACACACACACTTAGCCTAATACTGTATGTGTATGTACAGTGTATGCCTTTGCTCTCTCCTTAGCAGTTTTAATTTTGGTACTTGCGCCACTAAGAAGTGCTAAGTTTGAAGTAATAAACATTGCATAAAATTATTGTAAACGAAATGTTTGGTACTGTGAACTAAAAGTCAGGCAATACATTTTTGGTACGATACATGAAGTGTGTGAATGTTGATTATGTCCCTGTTCACTTCTTGCTCACAGCAATCTGTTTGGTGTTGGATGTTGCTAAACCACGCTCCCGTTGTGGTCTTTTGCTGCAGTTCATCAGCTGGATGAGTCGCAGAGATCACCCCCATAATCGCTGTTGTAGTCGTAATCCTCCTCTGTGAGGTACTTCAGGATGTAGCCATCAGAGTCGACACAGAATCCTTTGTGAGCACTGTCGTACTGTGGGTTGCCGTAGTTGCCACCGGACTCGCAGGACAAGGGCAGCGTCCCCATGCCGGACTCCTGGTAGAATAGTTGATCGCGTGCACAGTCTGTGAACACAGCAGAGTACCGTGTACATAATGGTTTGGGAGGCTAAGGTTTTCAGTACTACAGTTAAAGTTGGCACCTTTGTGAAGGGCCAGCCACAAAGGTGAAAGGTGGCCAGTTTGAGGCTCAGAAACACTGCTATTTTGGAGGAAGATTGTTTGGACTGAAAGGCATATTGTGTTGAAAAAGTCTCGAAACATCAACTGTCAGCATTTGAGTGAGTGAAGAAATTTGGGGCGGGTCTTGAAAGCCGATGAGGGTGATTGAGGTGAGTATGGAGCGGCACCAGAATGAAAGGGCAGGGGAAACTGGATATCCCTGAGAAAACCCTCTGACCAGTGGTATCATAAAGCACAATTCCCACTTGTGAAAATCCAGAGTGAACCGGATGGGGATTGAACCTGGTTAACCTTGGTGGGAGGCGAGCTGGCTAACCGTTAGGCTACCGTGGCCCATCAGCATC